>JAKTTL010000007.1:0-336075 GCA_030581455.1 Wickerhamiella allomyrinae
CCATCGGGTCCATCTGGCCCTATTGACCTGCTCGACCCGCCGGCCAACGCCGTTCCCGTACGACCCGAGCTGTATGCGACCAAGACCAACGGCCCTCGTCGCCGGCCCAACCAGCGTCGCCGCGCCGCCTGTCGCGCGACGACTACGCCGCGCAACCCACTTACCAGTCCTATCACCATGCATCCTTCCCGCCCGCGCCGCCGGCCGATGCGTCCGTGTCGTCTTTGCCCGTGCGGTCCACCTCGTCGCTGTCGCTTAACACCGATACTGGCAGCCAGGGCGGGCGCTCGATGTGGAGCGGCATCAAGCAGCGCTCGGCGTCGGCCACGGGCTTCCACAAGACCCGTGCGCGCGGCGACCAGCGCGCAGTATCGCTGAACTCCAGCCAATCAACGACCCGCGGCGGCCGCGCCATCCCGCACCGCTCGTCCGATATGTTCGGCGTTGCTCACGAAGACGGCTCTGTGAGTTCCCACGGGGGCTCACATGGCGGCTCGCACGGCGGCTCGCATGCGGGCTCGCACGGCGGCTCCAACGGCACCAGTATCAACGAAAGCTCGACGGCGCTGGGCAGTGCCTTCAGCTCGGGCGACCCGCCTACTCGCAAAGCATCGTGTAGTACGATCTCGTCGTTAAGCACTTTGGCGCGATCGACGATTGTTACAACTTCCCGCAAAGAGCCGCTGGTGTACCCGGCCATGCTGTCGCTGGTAGCGGCCAAGTTCCGCGAGCGCGTGAACACCGGCGACCGCATCAAGAACGAGCTCGCCTATAAGAACTCGTTCACCGGCAGCGATGCCGTGGATGTGATTGCCTACATCATCAAGACGCCCGACCGCAACCTGGCGTTGTTGTTGGGCCGCGCCTTAGACGCCCAGAAGTTCTTCCACGACGTCACTTACGATAACCGGCTGCGCGACTCGCCCAACGAGATCTACCAGTTCAGCACGGGGCCCTCGGGCGCCACGCCCGGCGTGGCGGTGCCGGAAACCACGCCGCAGAACAGCTCCGAAGCCACGGGCGTCAACGGCGTGTTCACCCTGCTGGCCGACTGCTACTCGCCTACCTGCACCCGCGACAAACTGTGCTACTCGATCGCGTGTCCGCGCCGACTGGAGCAGCAAGCCCGCCTGAACATGAAACTCGACCCGGGTCTGCAGAACCCCGACAGCCGGCTGTCGCTGCAGGGCCAGGAGGACGAGAAACGCACGCTGTGGATCAACACCGTGCCCGCCGATATTGTTGAGTCGATCCCTAAGGACGAGCAGAAACGCCAAGAAGTGATTTGCGAGTTGATTTACACCGAGCGCGACTTTGTCAAAGATTTAGAGTACCTCCGCGATTTCTGGATCAACCCATTGCGGCGCACCGCCATTATCCCCGAACCCCGGCGCGAGAAGTTTATCCGCACTGTGTTCTTGAATGTCTTGGAAGTCCACCACGTGAACATGAAGTTCGCCGAGGCGTTGACCAAACGCCAGCAGCAGTCGTATGTGGTCGAGCAGATCGCCGATATTGTGCTGGAGCACGTGCCGAAGTTCGAGCCGTTTATTCGCTACGGCGCGTCGCAACTGTATGGGAAGTACGAGTTCGAGCGCGAGCGCGCCGTCAACCCGGCGTTCGCGAAGTTTGTGGAGGAAACCGAGCGGCTGCCCGAGTCGCGCAAACTCGAGCTCAACGGCTACCTATCGAAACCGACTACCCGTCTGGCCCGCTACCCGTTGCTGATCGACGCTATTCTCAAGCATACCTCGCAAGATAACCCGGACTTTGTGAATTTGCCGACCGCCAAAGAGCTGATCCGCGAGTTCCTAAACCGGCTGAATGTGGAAACCGGCAAAACCGAGAACCGGTTCCAACTAGTGCAACTTAACCAAGCCTTGATGTTCCGGCCGGGCGAGTATGTGGATCTTAAACTTACCGATGAGAAACGGTCGCTGGTGTACAAGGGCGAGTTACAGAAACGCCCTGGCGAAGGCGAGCTCGTAGTGTACTTGTTTGACAACGCGGTGATGTTTGTGAAGATCAAGAACGCGCAAAAGCGCGAGATGCTGAAAGTCAACGCCAAACCGATCCCGCTCACGTTACTCCAGTTCTCGGAGGGCGAGGAAATGCCCCGGTCCCGCAAGGGCTCGGCGATGATCCCCAGATCGGTTTCCAGAACCGACCAGAGCAAGATCTTTCCTATCACCTTCCAGCACCTGGGCCGCCGCGGCTATGAACTCACGCTGTATGCGCCCACGTTCATGGCCCGCAAGACCTGGGTTGACATGCTGGTGCGCCAGCAGGAGATCCAGCGCGAGGAGACCGACGTGTACACGCAGCACGTGCTGCTCAACGACTTTTTCCGCACCAACATGCGGGTCACCTGCGCCAAGCCGTTCGACGGCGGGCGCAAGCTGCTGTACGGCACCGACCAGGGCGTGTTTGTATCGCATATCACGTTTTTGGGCGAAGACAACTCGGAACCCAGGGCCTCGAAGCCGGTTATGGCTATCCAGATCCCCAACGTTACCCAGGTCGACGTGCTCGACAAGTACGGCACCCTGCTGTACCTGGCCGATAAAGTGATATATGCTTTGCCCCTCGAGTTTGTCGAGGACTCGCCGGACGCGGCCGCCAACGCCAAGCGCGGCAAACATATTGCCGGCCAAGCCACTTTTTACAAAGTCGACGAGTGCATGGGCCGGACGCTGCTGAGTGTGGTGAAGTCGCATTCGCTCTCGGCGCAGATCCGGGTCTTGGAGCCGGCCGACCCCATGCGCACGGCCGCGCGGCGGCCGCCGCTGCGCCGGCTGCTGACGGCCGGCCAGCAGCAGGGCGAAGGCTTTAAGCATTTCAAGCCCGCCGTGGATGTGCCGTCGGCGATTCTGTCGATGTCGTACCTGCGCACGCATCTCTGTCTGGGGTGCTCGCGCGGGTTCGAGCTGCTGGACCTCAACACCATGAAGATCGAGTCGCTGCTGGACCCGGCCGACACGTCGCTGGACTTTGTGATCCGCAAGGACTCGCTGCGGCCCATCTCGATCTACCGCATCGGCAAGGAGTTCCTGCTCAACTACTCGGACTTCTCGTTCTTCATCAACTCCAACGGCTGGCGCTCGCGGCCCGACTGGATCATCCAGTGGGAAAGCGTGCCCCAGCACATCGTGCTCAGCTACCCGTACCTGGTGACGTTCGAGCCCTGCTTTATTGAGATCCGCAACATGAACACCGAGCTGTTGCGGGTGATCACCGGCGACAACATCCGCTTCCTGCACGAGAGCACCCACGAGATCCTGTATGTACATGAAAACGACCGCGGGTTCGACGAGGTTGTCTCCATCAATTTCTGGGAAAAGGAGAAGCGCGCCGACCAGTCGCGCCGGCCGTGAAGGGGTTTTGTATTTTTTTATTCGTTCTTTATTTCAGTGCATCTAAAAATCTCTTCTACAGTCCTTTAAAGCCTTTTTGCATGCTAAATAGCCATAGCCTCATATAGAATACTTTCTTTTCGTTCTAAAAACCTTCTTGTGTGTGTGTTTTTTTTTTCTTTTTCTTTTTCTTTTTTTCGTACTAGGCCGACAAGTCGGCCTGTATCCGCTTCGCGGTTCCGGATCGCCGGTTGGAATCGCGAAGCGAAGCTGGTTGACTTGTCAACCAGCCGAAAAGAAGAAAAAGAACCAACTGGCTAGGATATCATCAAGTGAGTACTTTCGCGAAGCGAAAAAGCTGTTTGACTTGTCAAACAGCCGAGAAAAAAGAAAAAAAAGAAAGAAAAAAAGAAAGAAAAAGGCTAAATAAATGGGTCTGTTGAGGATGGTGGGGGCCCGTGGGGTGGATGTCGCCAGTGGGGTGTTCCCAACCCATGGCGGTGGGCATGCATGAGCGAGGACGAGGTGGAATTTTGAGTAAGCGACGCGACGGAGTTTTTTCCTTCTCCACATTCCTATCCCCGTCATGGCCGAGCACATCGCGAATCACGTCGAGCACCTGGTCTCGAAGCTGTTTGGCGCAAAGCCTGTACTGGAATACGGCCTCCCCACCCTGGACCGCCCCTTCGGCGTCGCGCTGTGGCCGCTGTTCCGCTACAGCTGTCTCCAGCTGTTCAACTGGGACCCCCAGTCGTTTGAGTACGCGTACAACTCGAGCGTGCCCATGTCGACGGTGCCGGAGGTGGTGGTCGCCATTGTCGGCTACTACGTGGTCATTTTCGGCGGCCGCGAGCTGCTGAAGAACGTGAGCCCCATCCGGCTCAGCCCGCTGTTCAAGCTCCATAACCTGATTCTCACGCTGCTTAGCGGCATGCTGCTGGTTCTGTTGGTGGAGCAGCTGCTGCCCATTGTGGTGCGCCACGGCATTTTCTATGCCATCTGTAACTCGAACTCCTGGACCCAGAAAATCGTCGTTCTGTACTACCTCAACTACCTGACCAAGTTCTACGAGCTGCTGGATACCGTGTTTCTGGTGCTGCGCAAGCGTCCCTTGACGTTTTTGCACACCTACCACCACGGCGCCACCGCGCTGCTGTGCTTCAACCAGCTCAACGGCTCGACGTCGGTGTCGTGGGTGCCCATTGTGCTCAACCTGGGCGTGCATGTGGTAATGTACTTTTACTACCTGCTGTCGGCCTGCGGCATCCGGCCCTGGTGGAAGCACTGGGTCACCCGGTTCCAGATCATCCAGTTCGTCATTGACCTGGCGTTCGTGTACTTTGCTAGCTACACCTACTTCACGTCAAAGTACTGGCCCTGGATGCCCAACATGGGCACCTGTGCCGGCGAGGAGTCTGCGGCCGTCAACGGCTGCCTGATCCTCACCTCGTACCTGGTGCTGTTCATCTCCTTCTACATCAAGGTGTACCTGGCTCCCAAGGAGGCCAAGGCCGCCGCGAAGGACTCTGCCAAGGACTCTGCTAAGGAGCCTGCTACCCCGCAGTCTGCCGCCAAGGAGCAGCCTGCTCGGGCCAGCGGTGCGTCAACCAGCACCGCCAAGAGGACTACCCGCAGCCGCCGCGCCTAAACAGTGTGGCATGTGCCGGCGTTTTAATCCTATCCGTAGACCCCTCTCGCCTTCAGCGGTCCTATAAACTGTACGAAGAGAAAAGAAGGCCTATTTTTACTGTCCCCCGCAACAGACATTAGACCACAGTCGCTAGTATTAAATTGCCCTTACCAATTTTGGCCGTCTTAATTACCGCTTTTAGCTGCCCATATTACTAGCATGTTACAGATCCCGTACCCCGATCATCCCACGCCTATACCCATGCCTATAGCCCACTAGCCCACTTTTATATCCATTTCACCCCATCACCCACTCATTCAAAACCAAGGTTCACCACTTTAACCCTATAACCAATAGCCAAACTATCGCCCTACAAATCCATCGCACCCGCTTTAAACCGCATCTAATATGCACGCAACGGTTGACTAAATAGGATCTGCACCAAATCTAACCCCTGCCCTCCATATCCTCCCGCAACCCCTACTCACTGGCTCCTTAGCTGAACATCGATTGCAGATCGGCAAGCCTCGAGAAATGCTCAACTCGGCAGGCTCCATCGACGACCAGCGCTTGCTGCTGCTCCAGCAAATGCAAGGCCCGGCTCCAAAGCATCACACAGCCGCTCGGCCGCCCAAACTCGACCAGCCAATAGCCACTAACCAGCCGGTGCCCGCTTTCCCGGACGATCTCGGCCAGTTGGATACATCGGGCAGAGACCAGCTGGGCGAGCAGTTCGGCGAGCTTGGACTCACCCCTGGCCCGCAACCGGATCTCAAGTATCCCGATATAAATCTCCAAGAACCGATCAACGAGACAAGTCACCCCAATTATCTCCGGGAAACAGTCTCGCCATCACCGCTTTTCTCTAACTCTTTGGATACGCTCTCGTTTGCAGCCGAGCAGGTGTCGACCGACCCAATCGATCAAGTCGCCCAAATCGATCAAGATCAAGTCAATTCAAACCCTACCCGGCTTCTTTCCGAGACCCCGTCCGATACAACCGTTGATTTGCTTCCGGCTGAATTCAGCCTTACGCAGGCATTCCCCATGGTCGCATCGCCGAGCCCGATGTCGCCGAAACGAGAGTCCAAAGCCGGCAAACGGCCGCCCAGCAAAGTCAGGCCGAAACAGAGATGCACGGTGTGTAACCGGTTTTTTTCCAATGTGGCCACTCACCAAGCGACCCACCTTGCCGGAAACCGCCGCCCGCATATCTGCCGCAACTGTGGGCGCGGCTTTGCGCGGCCCAATGATTTATGGCGCCATGAACGGTCGCATCATGGCGCCGCGGCCTTCCGGTGCCCGCTGTTTGTCAAGGACGAGTCCGGGATGAGCCCCTACAGCAGTTCGCCGCCTACCTGCCACAAAGACGGCCAGTTCTCGCGCGGAGATACCTACAAAAACCATCTGCGGTCCATGCACTTCGAGTACCCCGTGGGGGTGCGCAAGTCGCAGCGGGCGGGCATGCATGGGAAATGCAAGGGCTGCGGCCAGAATTTCGACGAGGCCGAGAACTGGATTGCGCGGCACATTGAGACCGGCAGCTGTGCGGGCATTCGCCGGATTGTCGATATCAAACACAAACACAGTATCCACTAGGTCTGGGGACCTTGAACATTTGGGTTAAGTAGCTTTAAATATACTCGTAAAGCAATCTATTCTATTTTTCTTTTTTTTTTTGCGGGTTAACGTCGACTGCTCCGAGTAGACTTCTCAACTACATCGTCGACCCCGCCCATTTCCTCAAACTTATCCTCTTCAGCCCGGATCGCATCGCGGCGTTCCCACCAGCGGGCCTCACATAGTTCAAAAGCAATCCGTTTAAGATCCTTGCCGCGCGAGTCAGGGTCGACTTTAAGGGCCCACTCCACAAACGCATTCACATTGTTCCGGTAGAACACGGTCATTGTCTCGAACGCCTTGGGATGAGGCAGCCAAGGCCGGAGATCAGGATCCTGCTCGTCTTCTACATCCTCGTCTTCGTCCTCGTCTTCCTCGGCCTCCAGCTCCTCGTCTTCCTCTTCCTCTTCCTCGTCTTCCTCCTCGTCGTCATCAGACTCGTCGCTGTCTTCTTCCGACTCGGCGCCGCTATCCAGGCCAAGCTTCTCCCAGAACACTTTGACGCCGTCCAGTTTGGCCAGATCAACAGAGTACAGACTATCAAACGCAAACTCTTTATCGCCGTCTTCCCAAATACCGCCGTAGATAAATAGTTGGTCGCCCACTACCGCCAAGGCAGCATTGAACCGGGCATGCGGCAGCTGGTTGACTACCTCGTACTCGCGTTTAGTAGTATTGTCTTCATCATCTGAGTTCACGGCGCTGTCGGCGACACTGCTAGGGGTATCCAGCATCTCGTCGATATCGATATTAAGGTTCTGCAAAATACTGGACAGGTTCTTCTGCAGGTCGTCGTTGCGACGGTCGCCTTTCGGCTGCACGGGCTCGACCTTGGCTCTGCGGGAACGAAGGCCTAGGGAAAACCACCGATTAGACTCCAGATTGTAGGAGTACAAGGTATTAAAAAACGAGGACGTCAACGACTCTTCGGTCTCGGATGTATCATACACACCGCCAAACATGACTCCACGGCCTTGGTGAGCTACCATGGAGCAGCCGATGCGCGGCGACGGTGCAAACGCCCCCTTTTTGCGCCGTTCCCACCGAATACCTTTCAGGTCCGACTTCATTTTAAGCAGCCAGCCATCAGTGTGCACTTTGCCCTTTTGCAGACCTTTACTGGCTTTGACTTTAGAGTACCCACCCCACAGTACTACTCCTTCGGCACACGGCACAAAGCTATGCCCACTCCGGGCATCAGGGACCACCATAGTGCCGGGGAACTCGATTTGATGCCACTTGTAGTCAGTGACATCAAACGCCCATAGATCATTGAGATAGGTAGTGGATGCTGATAAGTCGCGGAAGCCGCCATGGAGTAAAATATAGTTCTTCCAGACAGCGAGACGATGGCCACTACGGGAACTGGGCGATTTCTTAGTCTCGACTTTTGTCCAGTCTTTACTGGCCGCATCCAGCACCCATGTATCGCCATAGTGATAGAAGGTCGACTGTTTAGGGCTGGAGAACTCACCGCCAAACATTAGGACAATCCCGGACGGATGCGCACACATAGCATGCCCGCTACGCGGCATCGGCGAGTTCGGCGACGTAATGCGTTTCCACTGGTCGCTGTTAAGGTTATAACTGTACAGATCGTTGTAGAACCGGGAATAACTGTCTACAAGCGCTTCTCCGCCAAACACTAACAACTCCCGTTTTCCTTGGATCGGGCTAGCCACCATAGCGGCATGCTGTCTTCTCGGGGGCTGCGGCACTGATTCAATAGTGACTTTCTCGAATTCGGCTTGCTGGCGGGCGAATTCGGCCAGCATTTCGTCGAGATCGACCTCTTCTTCCTCGCCGACTTTGGCGGCCATTTTCTTATTCCGCCGCTCAGATTTCGTATTGGCTTTGGCAGCTTTCTCGGCCGTGCGCGCCTTCTTGGCTAACTTCGCGGCTTTCGAGTCTTTTTTGCCCATATCAACACAAGTGTTTTGGCGACAATTATTTTTCACTCCCGAAGCTTACCTTACCTTACCCCATATGCCTCCGGCAGAACAGCTATCTGTGCAGGCCCAGGAGCTTGTGGAGAGCGTTGAGGAGTTCCTTAAGAACCAGAGCGGCCATGCGAACGCAAAGGCACGTACTGCGAATATGAAGCTGCAAAGCAAAGTCCAGGAAACGCGTAGTCTGCAGAAAGAATGGCAGGCCAAGTCGGACGAGTTGCAGGCGGTTTTAGCCAAACAAAGCCAGCTCGAAAACGCCGTGCCTATTTATATCACCGATCTGAACCGGGAACTTATAAGAATACGCAACTTACAGGCCGAGAACACTCGGGAACTCGAGCAATTGGTCGAGCAGTACCAGGCGACTAAAGGCCGGCTGGAAACCTTAAGGTCGGATACAGCCCGGACCACCGAGCAGGTGCGGGCAACGGTCTTAAAACAGCAGCAGCTGCTGAAACAGTGGGAACAGGTGTTAGGGCTTTCGATTGAGCGGCACGAAGGCGATTTGGTGTGTAAATTCACCGACCTCAACAGCTCGTTCAAGCTGCGATTCACCGATAACTTGGTAACGATTTCGGTGCCTAATATGCCGCAAGCAAAGGTAGGAGCCATTTGCGATAAATTTAATGAGTGCGGCAACCTGGGGCAGCTAATGGTGAACATGCGACGAGCATTTCAAGAGACCGCCCACAACTCCAAAGTATAAGCTACCATAAACTACAAACTACAACTCGTCGTGGATCTGCTGCGGCGTGTTGAAAATGTCTACGTACGCGGCGATATGCGCAATCAAATCGTCGTCCGGGCTTGTGACTTTGGCCACAAACGAGTAGCGGGCCTCTTCAGCGTCCTCGGGAATGTCCAGCGTCTGCGTCATAGTGCGGGGCTTAAGATACTTTTTCATCGGACACTTGAGCTTCGCATAGGGCATGAAGTCGCAGATATTGACCGAGCCATCAAATAACGGCTCGGTGCCCACGAAACTAGTGACGTGCAGCAGCGAGTTGGCCGGCCAGTCTTTGGCCAGCGAGTGCACGAGCTGGAAGTCAATATAGCCCGGGCGTAAGGGATAAGGGGCAATAAACAGGGTATTGACTTTTAGGGCGGCCGTGTCGTTCTGGGCCACCGCCACATTCCGCGTGCCCGGAATCTGCACGAATGCAGGGGCGTTGCCGTCGGGGAATGCCAGCTGCACGACCTCGTCTATGGAGGTAGGTCCTGGCAGCGATTTGCGGAAGTCAATAGCCAGTACCGAGGCCAGGCAAGCCAAGCCAGTCAAACGCATTGTGAACCGCATTGTAAACATCTGGTTCCTCGGTGTCTATTTATATATATATACCTATATATATCTATGTTTAATTGTACGAATAGTGTTGATCTGTGCTTGTCAACTCTAATCGGGAGGTTTCTGGGTTAGTAGACCGGGAGAGGAAGTTCCTGGCCCTGGATAAAATCCGGGGTCTGCTAGCCAAAGCCGTTTGTAATGCTTATCCGGGCCCTGGTCGCGTTCGCGGTGGTTTGGTTAGCCAGTGCGTCGTCCGGCGACCGGCTGCCGCAATTCAAAGAGTGTTTGGGGGAATGTGTGGAGATCGAATGTCCCTACAGCACGCCATTACACCTGCGGCTGCTGCTGTGGGACTGCGAATCGAATTGCGACTATCTGTGCCAGCAGAAACTCACCGACATGCATGTCCGCGAGGGCGAGCCTGTTCACCAGTACCATGGCAAATGGCCGTTTTACCGAGTGCTTGGGGTCCAGGAGGCAGCGTCGGTGCTGTTCAGCGTATTGAACCTGATCCCGAACCTTACCGGGTTCAGGATGATCAAGGACACTACCTGGAACACCCCGACGTTCCGGATGAAAAAATACTATCTGTGGTTCGCTGTGTTTGGCGCCAATGCCTGGATCTGGAGCGCGGTGTTCCACACCCGGGATTTCGTCTTCACCGAACGCATGGACTATTTCTCGGCCATCGCCTCGATCATCTACAGCATGTACCTGGCGTTGGTGCGCATTTTCCGGCTCGATAAGGAATCTAATCGCAGTTTGCGGATGCTGGCCACCGCAGTGTGCGGCGGGTACTATCTGCTGCATGTCGGGTACCTGAGTCTCATCAAGTTCGACTACGGGTATAACATGATGGCTATGGTGGTAGTCGGCATTACCGAGACGTTATTATGGCTATTTTTCAGCTGGCACGCCTATGCGCAAACCAGAGACTCGATGTATCTGTTGCCGGCGGTCGTGGTAACGTTAACGGCTATTGGCATGGGTTTTGAAGTGTTTGATTTCTCGCCGTTTTGGCGGTCGGTGGATTCCCACTCGTTGTGGCATGCCGCGACCGTGTTCCCCACCATGCAATGGTACAAATTTATAGAGTACGACATGAAGCGCGCGGGCCGGCGTCGCACTTGATTAATTAGATTGGCGATTACACAATTTAGACATAGTTTCCCTGTAAGGTGATTCGGTTAAGCATAGTGTTTCACCAGCTGGACCACGTCATTGGCCAGCGCGTCGGCGTCCGCTTGTGTGCCGGCCTCGGCATACACGCGCACCACATCCTCGGTGCCGGACGCGCGCACAAACGTGCGGCCGTGCGGGTACTTTTTCATTAGCTGGTCCAGTTGGGGCTGCAGCTCGGCCGGCTGCAGCAACCGGCGCTCGGCGTCGGTGGTCTTGAACATAGTGCGGTCGCGCACCGCCGCTTTCAGCAGCCGGTTCGGCAAGTCGTGGTAGCTGGCGTCCCACTGCGCCGGCGTCCATTGCCGCAAACAGAGAATGACGAGGACCATCAGCAAGTCGGAGATAGCGTCGCCGACCGTTTGGTTGATGAGGTCGCTGAGGGCCAGCAAGACATCAATAGTCTGTTTCTGTTTCGGGGACGAAACCGCCATCGTGCGCAGCCGGTTGACGGTCTCGGGCTCGAACAACACGGTGCCGTGGCCATTAGCCTCGAAGTAAACCCCGATCCCGAACGCCGTAGCGGCATGATGCAGATGCTTGACGCCGGTCGGCGTGCAGACCACAGGCACGCCCAGCTGCTGGCTCAGGTATGCCGTGGACGAGCCGTTGGCATAGGCGGTCTGCACGACGCCGACCTTGATTTCGCTATGGACGTCGCACACCGACTCGTGGAACAGCGCGGCTGCGAGGCTGGCGATCTTGTCGCCGTCCAGCAGATGGAATTTCTTGGCCTCATCGTTATAATAGAACACCACGCGGTCGGCATCGCCGTCGAACGACGCATATAGCCGGCCCGGCTCGGGCTCGACGTTGGCCGGCAGCCGCTGGTTGGTTTTCACATAGTCGGCGCCGCAATCGTGATTGAGTTCGGCGGGTTCGTCGCACCGGTCGTTGACAATATCAAAAGTCACTAATCCTTTAAGAAACGGTGCCAGTTGCTTGAGCTTGAGAGCTCCGACGCCGTTGGCACAGTCGACCGTCACCGCAATCGGTTTCATGCGCGGACTCAGATTGGCGATCTTCTTGTAGGCGGTCGCCAGCTTCTTATAGTAGCCTTCTTCATTAGGCACGCCGTACGAATCATAACCGGGCTGGTTCAAAGTGTTGATGGCCCGCACCAGGTAGTGCAGCTGGGGAGTGGTCACGACACCAACCGACAACGGATGCACTTTATCCGCCTGCAAAGCGGCTTCTAAAGCGGCCACCAATTCAGGACCCGACGCCCGCGTGTCCTGGCCGTACACGACGTTTGCCTCGGCCGAGCGGTCGACATTTAGCTGAGTATAAAGGTCGTCGAGCTCGCGATAAAGCGCCTCGGTGGACGGCGCATTGGCGAGGCGACTGGCATAGTCTTCCCACGATTGCTCGAGCATTTCGCCCAGCGGATCGACCAGTTTGGCGCCGTTGTCCTGCGGCGGGTTGTGCGAGGCGGTGATCATCACGCCAATGGTTTTCCCGTTTAGGAACCGGGAGCGCAGGCCGGCCAGCAGGCCGACTCGGTAGAGCACGCAGGGCAGGAATTTCGCGTCGTCGCGGAACCCGGCCGTGCCATAGGCCATATATTTAGCGGGCGGTGGATATGGCTCCATAATAGGCGGTTTGTTTTGTTTTGTGTCAGCGAGTGGGGCCCTTAAACGAGGGGGAGGGGGGGAGATCTTTATTTGTGGTCGGCGGTTAGGGCCCGGCACGCACGCTGATTCGGGCAGCTGCAGCAGTCTGGAACAGGGCCACGCACGTCCACAATTGCCGAATCATAACATTGAACCATGGCCGCGGCCTTTATTTTCTTTGGGCGCTGTTGAACTTTCTTTCTCTTTCTTTCTCTTTCTTTTTCTTTCTTTTCTTTTTTCTTACTAGGCCGACAAGTCGGCCTGTACCCGCTTCGCGGAAATTCACTGCAATTGCCATTTCGCGAAGCGAAAAAGCTGGTTGACTTGTCAACCAGCCGAAAAAAGAAAAAAAAAAGAAAGAAAAAGGAACAGAAGAAAGAAAATGATGGGGGTCTGTAGAGATGGCACTGCTGAGCTGAGCTGAGCTGGGCGACGCTGACTTTCCTATGGCTCCACCCACAAGGGTGGTCGCGGCGTCCAAAGTAGTGCCCGAAGTGGAATGTCCAATCAGGGAAATGGTGCAGTACGATTGCGGCGTTTACGACCAGGAGATTGTATGCACGCCGTTCAAGCGGCTGTTCAAAGTGTGTGAGGAGAAAGGCCGCAGTCGGCCGCGATACTATGAAGTGACTACCGACGATACGAACCGGCGGCGGCCTACTGAGACTATTCAAGAGATCACCCGCACTGTGCTGAGTCTTGAGGACTTGGACAAGTGATTGAATGGTTTAACGTTAATAGGGTGCCCTACTAGTTACATACCTAGCTACCGGCAGCGACTATATATTTACCTTCATAAACTGGCCGTAGACCCTACTAGAGCCTATTAGAGCCTAGTAACTAGAACACTAGAACTACTAGAACTACTAGAATCACTAGACGCTAGCAGCTAGTAAGTAGACCCTTCTTCAGGTTGAGGTAACTTGCGGTTGGCCGGCGACGCCATCTCACGGCGGATATCGAGCAGGACCTTTTCCATAGTAAACTGCTGATCCCAATTCTTCAGGCACGGCACCTGGCTCGGAACTACTACCCCGTTACTGTCCACGCACGGCACGTTTACCCGGCTCAGAAAGTGCACTTCCGGGGGCTGCTGCGGGTAGCCGGGCCCGGCCTTTAATGTCACGGAGTAGATGCGGTTCTCATGCGAGGAGTGCGGCGGGCCCAGAATCGTGCCGTTCCAGTAAGTCATTTCAATATCGTCCTGATCAGCCAGTCCCAGCGAGCACGCCTCTGAGCCATGGCCTTTCTCGCCCTTCTCCAGTTCCTCCAGTAGCCGAAAGCTCCGCGGACTAAGTTAGTATCTGAATTGCGTGCGAACTGCGTGCGATTCGTGCCCAAGTCGGGCCTTTTGGGGCCCTACTCATTTATACCTACATTGTCACCGACATGATGGGAACGCTTAGGTCAACTCTCGCTTGTAGGTCATCTGGGCTCTCCGGCAATGGACAAAGACTTGTCTACCCCCTACGGCCAAGTGCTGGGCGATTTAAGCGTCAATCGCGAGCAAACCCTTCGCGAAGAAATGAAGCAGGAAAATAACCTCATTCGCCTCGAGCGCGAACTGCTGATCGCTAACCAGGAACTGGCCAAAGTCAAGGCTAGACAGCGCCAGGCCCAGGCCGAGCAGGAGGTCGCCGAGGTCAATGCCACCGAAGTGTTTAAAGAGAACAAGAAACTCATTGAGAGCAATCGCAAGCTCGAGGCCGAGCTGCGGGCCCAGCTGGACGCGGCCAAAACCGACGCTCAAACCCAGGAATCCAAAGCCTTGCGCCTCCAGCGCGAACTTACTGAGAAAGACCACCAACTGAGCAACCTGAAAACAGTGGTGGAGGAGCTCGAAGATGATCTCGAGAACAGCGACCGCATGTTCCGCAGTGAACAGGCCGATTTAGAAACGGCGAAAACCCGCTTGCAGACGACTTTACAGCAACGCGATAGCGAAATCGCCCATTTAGAAGAAGAACTGGCGGCCCTAAGACGCCGGAGACCGGTTTCTCTCGGCTCAGAACTGCCATCGGAAGTGTCCGACCGCCAAGTCGCCGATCTCATGAAGACGGTGCGCAGTTTAGAGCAGGAACAAGCCAGTCTCAAAACCCGGGCCGAGCGAGGGAGTATGGCCATTAACTTGAACTCGTTATTAGAAGAAGAGAAGCGGGCTCTTGAATCGAAGCTGGAGAACTTCACGGAAATGGAGACTAGGCTCCTAGAACTCCAGAAACAGCTAGGGGTTTTAGAGGCCGAGAAACTGGAGTGGAGCAGCTACGTCGACGACAAGTCGCTACGACCGGTGCAATTGGCGCAAAGGGTATGTGAACTTGAAACGGAAAACAAGCGGCTGGCCAGCAAGATTTCTCGGCTAGAGGAAACTCATACCGGCGATTTGCGGAGCTGGCTTTCGGGCGATCTCGACCGCGCGAACGAGAAGATCGCCGAGATTACCGAGAAGATCAACCAGTCGGAAGCGGCTATCCAGCGCCGCGATTTACAGATCGGCGCCCTGCAACAACAAGTCTCGTTGCTGGAAGCCCATGTGGGCGACCGAGTCAAGATCGAGTCCGAGCAGCTTTCCGGGATTATCCACAGCTACGAAACGCGGTTCACCGAGTTGGAGCTGGCTGCCAAGAATAAATTGCAGGATGAGACTGCTCGGAAACGCCGCGCGAGCGAGGCAGGCCTCGTCGATAATGCCGGCGTGTCTGCGCAGTTGACGAAGGCGCAGGACGAGCGGCATGAGGCGCTGTGTGCTTTAGAACAGACCAAGAAAGCGCTGGAGTCCGCGAAAGCCGAGTTCGACGCATATAAACAAAAGAACCGCGAAACCGACCCTAACCAGTTCCAAGTAGTTACGGTCAAGGGCAGTCCGTATGATGCGGAGGTGATCCCGCGCTTAAAGCATGCAGAGGGCCTGGAAAGAGAGAATATTGCCCTGAAAGCGATTGTTGATAAGCAGTTCCCGGAAATGGTGCCGCGCGCGACGCTGGCATTGCTGAAAAACGACTACGACTCGCTGAAACGTGAGCACGAAAACCATGTGTCGCTGCTCAGCAGCGTGCGCAAAGGCCTGGGGATCAGAGCTACCCGGCTAGCCATTGCTATCCAGGACTTATTTGGCTACAAAATCGATATCCAGGAAGACCGCAAGTGTCTGGTCACGTCTATGTACCCGGATAACCAGCAGGCTTTAGAGGCCCAGTGGGACGGGTTTGAACGCAAATATACGAATTTCCGGCTATCGAAACAGTTGACCAAACACCAGCATCTATATGACTACTGGGTAATGGAGAGGCAATGTATTCCGGGGTTCCTAGCCGCTCTATTTCTTGAGGACTTTGAGACCCACGGAGTAGCTCCTTCCCGGCCGCGGCCATCGGTAGCTGGAGATAAATAACTGCATCTAGTGTAAATACCACCTATTCTTGTTTGCTAGCCGGTTTCGGCGTCAATGTGCCTAAAATAAAGTCGCTAGCGGCAGGAGCGTCCAAAACCTCGAGGTCGCCGGACGGGAAAATACGATGCAACAACGCGCCAATTAACATAAATAACAGAAGAACGCCAGGGAAGCCTACCGCCGCAATGGTTTCGGTAATAGCAATTTCAGCGCCCGCGCCAATAATTTCTAGCAAAACAAACCCATAAAACGACCATCGGCCTACTTGATAGAGAGGTTCATCCTGTTTTCGAAGTGAAGGGTCAGTGAC
Source organism: Wickerhamiella allomyrinae (assembly GCA_030581455.1). Classification (NCBI taxonomy): domain Eukaryota; kingdom Fungi; phylum Ascomycota; class Dipodascomycetes; order Dipodascales; family Trichomonascaceae; genus Wickerhamiella; species Wickerhamiella allomyrinae. The sequence continues at coordinate 16,331 of JAKTTL010000007.1, forward strand.
TATCAGACCGATCCGGCGCACGATTTCACAGCCTAGAAAACCCGGTACGCCCATCATGAAGAACAGGCCTGCCAGAACCCCTTGCGGAACTAAACCTAGGACTATTAGCAGCGGGCCGCTCATAGTTCCTAGCGTTAGTAGTCCCTGGGCGGTATTAGTGACTCTTTGCTCAACCACTAGCGAGGCATCATTAGACTTCCGGGATTTAACCAAACTAGCAGTATGCAATGGTGCCTGCGGGATTAAGCCATTAGGAGGCGGCAATCCCAGTAAACCGGCTACCAAGGTAGTTATGCCCAGCAACAAGAAATCCCAATGAAACGACGACGGTTTCTTAAGGTCGTATTGCGGGCCCTGGCACATGATAGACGAGATATTATGGTCGAAATAGAAGAGGGCAGTGAGAAGTAATGCAAACGGGATAGCCAGAAACACATGGCCGACCTTGATATCCCAGAAATGGATGAACCAGCCATAGTCGCGGCCAAACAGATGGCTCGAAGGTTCATAGGCGATCCCGGTAGGCAATCTCACTACATCCAGGTGCGAGATCCGGCCCGGGAAATAAGTGAACCCGGTGAAAAACACGACCAAGATAGGCAGACTATAGTCAGACACAAACTTGCGGATAGGATAGGTGCCGAACGGCGAGTACCCTCCTAAAACCGTGCAGACAACGCCGAATATTAACAAACACAGAGCAGTGACGATACTGAAATAGGCGGCCTCATCCGATCCCTGGTTGAATTGGCGGCTCAGAATCTGGATGCCTTTTTGAATGTAGATCACATTAATGAAACAGGCAAAGATATCACAACTGAATTTGGTTACATACCGCATCAGCTGCACGCCGTCGCCTACGGCAATCACCGTGTGCATCACAAACGCCCATATACACACCCAGGCCATGAACGGGAAATAGGGGATGCCTTTAGGCTCGACGATCTCAAACACCGTATAGTTGAAAACGGCAATAGGACCGGTCACCCCGACAATACACAAAGGCTGGCCGGCCAATAACCCGAACACAATGCCGCCCATAGCCGAGGCCAGCAGCACTTCATTGACCCCGTAGGCTCCTTTAGTACGATCAAACATATCCTGGGCAAACGCAATAGCCGGCAGAATATTGGCGAAATAAATAAAGACTGTAGAGGGAATTACCCGGTAGTCGATGCCATCCGCCCAGTCCGAGATATAATAAGGCAGCCGTTTGCGAAGATCCTGGCGGATACCTCTGGCCAACCACGCTAGCATGCGCTCCACAAGCTCGCTTATCAATGACTACTGACTATCACTGACTATCACTGACTATTGTCAGGTTGGGTTTCCTGCTGGGTTTCCTGCACCAACCCTGATCTGCGATATTTTTTGTTTACTTTTAACAAGGAGGTGATGCCGCAGGCCAAGCCCACCAAAGACGCTCCTTCCAGCTATGGAACGAACGTGTTTCTCACCAGCTCGCTCATTAGCGCTGGCATTTTTGGCGGCTTCTTATTCTACCGCTCGTTTTTACGACGAGTAGCCAACAGCCATAGCATATCGTCGCGAATCATGCGCAAGCGCTCGCTGCTGGGCAAAGTCACTTCCGTAGGCGACGCCGATAACTTCCATTTCTTCCACACCCCTGGCGGGTATCTTATGGGATGGGGCTGGCTGCGGCGAGTGCCCAAAGTCAACGAACGGGGCCTGAAGAACCAGACGATCCATGTGCGACTATGCGGAGTCGACGCGCCCGAAGCCGCCCATTTCGGCAAGCCGGCGCAGCCCTATAGCGCGGAAGCGTTGGACTGGCTGCGCAAGTACATTCTGGGCCGCCGCGTAAGAGTGATTCCGCTCGCTAATGACCAGTACGGCCGCACGGTCGGCGAGGCGCGCGTCTGGAAATGGAATGGCGTGTGCAACGTGTCGAAAGAGATGCTGCGCAACGGCTGGGCCGTCGTATACGAAGGCAAAGTTGGCGCCGAGTTCAATGGCCTTGAAACCCAGTTCCGACTATGTGAATCGCGAGCGAGACGACGCCGGCTCGGAATCTTTCAAAAGGGGCGCAATATTGAGACTCCTGGCGAGTACAAACGCAAATACCACTAACCACTAACTCTTCTCTTAAGTGTTCTATTAGATGTAATACATAAAGTTAGCACCGCAAATCAATGCCCGCTCTATGCTCGCGCTCGCGCACTTCAAACATCACTTGCGAGCCTACAAATAACAGACACGAGCAGAGCACTACAAACTGGAGACCCTCGCTGGTGGACACAATGTCGTTCAGCATCGCCTTGATGCCGTCGACCCCTACGGCAAACCCCACCAGGTTGGCAATCATCATCATCCAGATGTTGCCCACGGCGCCAATGGCACAGATATGTCGGTAGGCCGGCGACGACTGCCACTTTTTGGCCGGGAACGCGATGGTGGCCAGCATCTCGGGCAAGACAAAGATCACTACCAGCCACCCCCAGATAAACAGCCTTAGCTCGATATCATGCCATAAAGCCACGAACGTGAACACCACTAACGTGTTCACAATCGGCCGCGACGAGCCGCCCAGCGGAACGTACAGGTACTTAATGACCCAGCGGTTAAAGCTGCGATGCCAGGACCGCCAAAACGACATGGCCGAGTAGTTGTTGGCCACGCAGCGCACCATGTTCTCGGGCGCGTCGATGCCGTCCAGCAACGCCCATAACCGGAAAAACCGCCACGGAAGCATCAGTTTCAGCCAGATAATCACCAGGTTGAAAAAGGCCACCATCGAGATCTGGAACGGCGTGCAGCCTTGCCAGGCCTGGGTGTGCTGGATGGCCACCACGTAGGTGAAGTGCAGAAGCAGTTCCATGACCATCATACTAATAAAGAACCGCACGGCGTACCTCAAAATAAACCGGCTGTTGATACTTTGCAGCGGCTGCAGCGACTGCGCGACATAGTCGTTGAAGGTAAGGATGGGGCCGGCAATGTATAGCGGCGAGTAGAGGACGTACCCGACCATATTCAGGAAATTGTACTCGTCAAGCGGCCGCGGGGTATCAATGCGGTCGCGTTCAGCATGCACCAAGCTTTTAGGTTCCGGACTAGAGGTCGGACTCCGTAAAGCGTCCAAATAATCGATATTGTAGCTGATCATCCGTAGGACACTGCACTTGAAAAACACTTCCCAGCGAGGCATCGCGCCGCCAAAGCTATCCAAAAACGCTAAATGAGGCGAAATACTCGCAAACGGGTACCCCAATAACAACTCGTTGGCAAACAAAATCGCTACCCCGAAGACCCACGTTAAGACCCGGGCCTGCGACGAGCGGCTGATAGCATAGTTAATGGCCAGCAACACCAAGACTTTCAGCACACTTATGCCATGTAAACCGGTTAACAACACTATCCCGAAAATAGCGTCGAATTGGAACCGAGAAACAACGCTGCCACAGCACCTTCTTAACCCCACATGCAGAAGCACCAGCACCACCAGCATCGGGAACGGTTCTCGGAACCCGGAATATTGGTCGTCGGTATTATCTACCGGCCGCCCGAGCCAGCCGGGCGTAAGTAAGTCCTTAAATAGATGGTACTGTGGGTTCTTAGGCGTGGACACGTCGTAGGCGGCCTTGAACATGAGGGGCACAAACACGACGAAACACAGGGCATAGAAGTAGAATTCCACGGTCTGCCAGCGCGGCCTGCCCGCCTGCGAAATAATCCGCTGCTTCTTTTTCTCATCCGCGGGCGGCTGCAGACGCGTGTCCAGCGTCTCCACCGAAAACAACTCCAGCATGGTCAGCGCAGGGGTCCCACTACCTGGAGGTACTAGTAATCAGGGAAAACTCGCATCACTAGCACTAGCACTCACATCACAACCATGGAACGCAGACCAAACCCGCCTGGTTGGAAACAACCAAAGGCGCCGTATAACCCATACGACCCTATGGACCAGCGGCCGGCCGAAGGATACCCCTCGGAATACAAGACGCCCGGCCGGCCTCGGAACTGGACGATGATCCCTAAAGAACCGTCGAACTACCGACAGGTTAAAGAAACTATGAAGCGGCTAAACTACACGCCGCGGCCGCTCAGCCAGCTGTATCCTGGCCAGTACAAGATTCTGCGGCGCAAAGGCGGCCAGGCGTTTACGACCGGCGTGCATTTACTGGCGAAAACTACTACTGTTGTCGTGCTGATCGCCACGATCTTCTTTTACCGCTGGAACGACGGCTACGACAATGTGTTTTCGGTGCCGTACCGGTGGCAGCTGCGCATGCGGCAGCGGATATTCGGCAATTTGAGCGAGCAACAACTCGAAGATCTGCAAGGCAAGCAACGAGGCGCCGTCAAAAAAGTGAATCAAGGAACCGACGGTCTGGCCATTAATTCCAGTACCGTGCCCGACGAGTCGGTGGCTTTAGAGCGCCCGTCGCGGCGGCACGTGATTGCGGCCGAGCGCATTATGCAGGAACGCGAGGAGGCGATTCTGCGAGCCGTCGGCATTGCCGAGGCCAAACTAGCCACTAACACCAGTTCATCGGGAAGTTCCTGGTGGCCGTTTCGGTAGCTGTTTCGGTGCTAATTGGATCACATGCAACCGTCTTGATCCAGCCTGCAGCTGCTTCCCAATCTAGTCACCCTTCCCAGCCTTCCCGGTTGGTTGGTCAGCCCGGTCCCAAATCGGGGTAAAACCTCGGGCAGCCATATTCCCAGTTGCCAATGGGTCTCTTGTCGCTATATGATTGGGCTTTAGAAGGCATCATGCTGGGCCTGTCGCTTTTGCTGGTGGCTTTGGAGTCGGTGATCACTGTGGTTACTGTGCTGCTGCCTGCCTCGGCCATTCGCGGGTTTGCCAACATTAGCCGCCGCATCATGCATTTAGTGCCTGATCCGGGCGAAGTGGAGTTCGAGGCAGACGCAAAGTTGGTGAAACATGCCACAGCAGTGGCAAAGGCGTCGTCGTTCTCAGAGATCTGCGATATCTACAATTACGAAACCGAGGAACATGTCGTGCCTACGCAGGACGGCTATCTTCTCGGCGTACATCGTATCACCGGCCGCCGCGGGTCGGCGCAATGGATTAAAGCCAAGCAGGGTAACACTGTCGACCGGCCGGTTGTATATTTGCATCACGGGTTATTAATGAACAGTGAAGTGTGGGTGTCGGTGACCGAGCCAAGGTACTCAATTGCGTTCCTCCTTACCGATTTAGGCTACGATGTGTGGCTCGGGAACAACCGCGGCAACAAGTACTCTAAAAAACACGTTTCTCGCAGCTCGCACTCGGCCAAGTTCTGGAATTTCGGCCTTGACGAGTTCGCTCTTTACGATATTCCTGATTCCATCGACTATATTCTCGATCTTACCCAGCAGGATAGTCTGTCCTATATCGGGTTTTCGCAAGGCTCGGCCCAGGCGTTTGCGTCGCTGGCTATCCATCCCGAACTCAACAGCAAAGTGAACTTATTCCTGGCATTGGCTCCGGCCATGGCTCCTCCGGGCGTCAACCCGTTTATCCAGAGCCTGGTCAATGCGTCGCCGTCCATGCTCTATATGGTATTTGGCCAGAAAATCATTCTCCGCAGCTCGGTGTTCTGGCAAAGTATTATGAACCGGGCGCTGTTTGTGCGTTTAATTGATGCTTCAGTACGGCTTTTATTCGACTGGCGGGGCAGAAACATCTCTTATGCCCAGAAAGTCGTGGGGTATGCCCACTTGTACTCGTTCACCTCGGTGAAATCGGTAGTGCACTGGTTCCAGATCATCAAGTCGCAAAGGTTCCAGATGTACGACGACGACGACACCAAGATCGGGCCGTTCTCGATCTCTAGGTTCTACAAAACCCTGCCCTATCCGACCCGCAACATCAAGTCGCCGGTGGTGCTTCTGTACGGAATGGCCGACTCGCTGGTGGATATCAAGACCATTCTGAGAGAGCTGCCGCCGTCGGTGGAGGCCGTCGGCGTGCCCTCTTATGAACACTTGGATATGGTATGGGGCCGGGCCGTTCCTGATGTGATCTTCCCGAGAATCGTGCAAAGCCTGGCTACTGTCAACCCGGTCCCCTCCTCGCTTAATATCAATTCCCATGAACCGGTATACTTGGAAGAGTAGCTATTTATTCATTGTACATAGTCAATAATAACCATTTTAATATATAAGGCCTCTCTCTCCCGCCGCTTACATATGGTCACCTTCACACCACTTAGTGGTGACCCGGGAGTGTACCAGTCGCTGTTAACCGTAGACGAAACGGGGGCGTCGATCCTTGTCGATGCGGGATGGAACACGTTTCTGAATGCAAACTTAGATGCTATTCTAGAACGGGCGTCCTCCATCGATGTGATTTTACTGACCCACGCTACTATCTCTCATTTAGGCGCCTACTGCTATCTGTGTTATATATCGCCGGCGTTTGCGCAAATACCGACATACGCAACGATCCCGGTCGTCAATATGGGCCGGATGGTGATTATCGATAGCTACCGCAGCGAAGGAATTGCCGGGCCGTTGCTAGAAGCCAAGATGAGTGCCGAGGATATCGAGGAAATCTTCGACAGGGTGAACACTATTAAGTATTCACAGCCTCTGCAATTACAAGGCCGGTTAGAGGGAACGTCCATAACCGCCTATAATTCAGGACATACCCTGGGCGGCACGATCTGGCGAATCGTCGACGATCTCGACACTATTCTCGTCTCGCTAGACTGGAACCATTCCCGGGATGGCCATTTAAACGGTGCCTTTTTAGAGCCTAACGGCAGTTTTAATGAACAACTGACCAAACCGACGCTGATGATCCAGTCGTCGCAGATCTCAAATGGGAAATCCCTAAAGGCTAATCGCCAACAACTTCTGGACAATATCTCCACCACTATAAGCAAAGGCGGCTCGGTGTTATTGCCTACGTCCAGTGGCTCGCGTATGCTGGAGTTATGTCTTATTCTCGATCGGTATTTCACGCAAAACACGGTAAGTGTGCCGCTTCTTCTGGTAAGCCATGTGGGCCAACGGATTCTCGCCTATGCGTCGTCGATGCTCGAGTATATGCTTTCGACGATTATCGATGATTGGCAGGTCCGCAACGACTCGCCTTTTGAAACGCAACGTGTAGTGTGTGTAACTGATATGGAGCAGTTATCGCGGATCAGCGGCCCGAAAGTGATTTTAGCTACCGGCGAGGCCCTGGAAACCGGCTTCTCGAAACCGATTTTCGCCGAGATCGCTAGCCAGCCGGATTCGGCCGTCATTCTTACCGAGCTTTGCCCAGAAGGAACGCTGGGCAAAACCGTGTACAATCTCTGGAACAAGGGAGGCCATGCCCTTAAACAGTTTACGCAGACGATCGCCCAGGTGTCGATTGCTCAGGAGGCTTCCTTGGATAGCAAGGAATTGGCAGTGTATAATGCTGAACTCGAGGAACAGCAAAAGAAAAAAGAGCTTCAAGAAGCTTTGGACCGCCGCAACAAAGAGATTTTGGAAACGGTGGCTAATGATGAATCAAGTGATGACGAGCCCGATATGGGCGCGATGAGCGGCCAAGCCGAGCTGACCCGGTTCGCTAATACCAACGGGATCTATGATTTGGACGTAAACAACGACGGCGGCCGTGTGTATACGTTCCCCTATGTCGCGAAAGCAGTGCGGAAAGACGATTACGGCGAGGTTTTAAAGCCTGGCCAGTTCGAAACTATCCAGGACGCGCTAGGGAACGACATGAATGCCAATGGCATTGATAAAATGCTGGTGGACGGCGACCTGCCGAGTGGTAAGCCTAAAAAACGCCAAATAGGCAACTGGAGAGAAGAGGAGCGGCCGGCCGAAGAGACCGCCGAGACGGCTGCAACCGAAGCCCCGCACAAACTGGTACGGGCCGAGGTCCATATTAGACTTTTATGCTGGATAAATTACATCGACTTCAATGGCCTCACCGATTTGCGGTCGCTCCGCATGATCCTGCCCCAGGTTAGGGCCAAAAAGCTTATTGTGCTACCCGGAAACCCCAAGGCCGTAGAGGGCATTGAAAAACTGGATTTGGATACTGTATATGGCGACCAGCCAGTAAAAATTGAGCAAACCAACTTTTCTATAAAGGTGAAACTCACGCCCGAAGTCGAAAGCTCGCTGGTGTGGCAGCAGATTCTTGGCCGGTTCAGCGTCGCTCATGTGACAGGCCGCATCGAGGCCGATCATGCGGTAGTCGCGCCGGCTAATAACGAAAATGACGATGCCATGCATGAACCCACCGCTGCAAGCGAGCTGCAGGGTACCGCTAATCAAGTGCTTTTACAAGCGGTTTCCGAGCGGCCCTCGCACGAAAAAACTCCTATCTACGTTGGCGACGTGCGGCTCACCGAGCTGCGCAGCCGACTGAACCAATCGGGGTATACGGCCGAGTTCCGGGGCCAAGGTGTGCTTGTCTGCAACAACAAAGTTGCGGTGCGCAAACTGGGCGAGGGCCAATTCGTAATTGAAGGAGGGTTGGACCCCGAATTTTACGCGGTGCGACAAACCTTGAAGGCATTCTTAGCAAGTGTATAAAAGGGGCCCGATCCCCCTCTAAACGGTAGCTCTTATCTCCACCCAGCTAACTCAGCCCCTGCTACTTCTTCTCTTCCAATGGTATCTTTCTCCAATATCTTCTGCGCTGCTGCTCTCTGCAGCCCTGTCTTTGCTGCCCAGCTCCCTTACCTGGTAAATGAAGGCATCTCCTACGCGGTGGATGTCATTGCCAGCTACCGTCTCAACAATGTCAACAGCGACGATGCGTCGTCGATTGCCAGCGAGGCCATCCTGGCCATTGCCACGCAGGACAATGTTGCCGCAGTCATCAGTGAAGCCCTGCAGACCATCATCCAGGACAACGCCCAGCTTGCTCCCTCGGATGCTCTGCACTTTGCCACTGAGGCTGCCTCTGTCTACCGGGCCTACGAGCGCGGCCCGCAGTTCAACTCGTACGTGTCGTTCTTCAAGGCCAACACCGCCAAGTTCGACACCGCCCGCATGTACCAGGACTACTCTGCCTCGTCGACGTCGCTCACTCAGCAGTACAGTGACCGCATCACGTCGTTCCGCTCCTCGTTCGAGGCCGACCCTGCCGGCCGGGCCGCCGAGACTACTGGCTGGGGTGTCTACACCCAGTTCTGCAAGGATGTTAACATCAGAACCGTCGACAACCCGTTCCAGATCCATGCCGAGTTGTAATGGGGGTCCAAAGGATAGATAGACGTGTTTAGCGTTTATTTTATTTTTTACAATTAGTCTAGATATTAAATGCTTCGGCGAAAAAATCACAGCCATGTTCCCATGCCCACCGCCGCGCGTCGGCAGAAAGGGTAGCGGGCCCACAGGCCACTACACACACGCGGCCGGTTTTCCGGTCTTGGTCGGTCCAAAAGTCGCCAATGGCAGTGGTAAGCACAGGCCGGCCCTTAAACGTCTTGACATTTTCGGGCAAGGCATTGGCGTTAGCCGCTTTGGCCTCGTCGTCAAGAAGCCCTTGGCGGTCAGTACTGCCGCTAGCGTCCAGGTCATCAAGCTCAGTAACATCGGCGTCCTGCACCACCGTCTCTTCGCTGGGGACTGTAGGCATGGTATCTCCATAGCCATTAGCGTCGCCCCGGGTAACATATACATCGCAGTGGTCTACGCCCAGGGGCTCGAGAATGGCCAGCTCTTCGGGGGAGGGAACTACCCATATACATTTGACTTCGGTGCCGGCTGCCTTGGCGATGCGGGAAATGGGCGGGATCAGGGCCAGACCGGCGCCGCCGGCTAGTACAATCACTTTTTGGTAGAGCGTAGCATCAAACGGCGCCGTGTAGGGCCCCGTGACTGCGTATTTTTGGGCACTAAACTGGAACCGCGACTTGCGCACCACTAACTTGATGAACCTGTCACTCGGTATAGATGCAATCGTGTAGGGATGACTGGCCGTGAACCAGGTTTTCGGGTGGCTTAATGGCGGCGACACGCGGATATGACTGCCGGTATTGAACTCCACCGGTAATGCACTGCGATCTAAAGTGACCAAATCCAATGTGGGCGTGATTTGTTGCACGGACGCAGCCACTGTCTTGGTAGTAAAGATGCGGAATAGCAGCTGGCCCACTAGGAACCCGAACGCAACTGCGACCATCAAGTTCGCATTCGGCCGCGCATGATAGATCATTCCGGCAAACGTTAGGAACGCTAGCGGGTAATGCAAACCGTAAAACACATAGTACCAGCGCTGGCGGATAGGCCGCAGCGAGGAGATGCCCATAATAATAAACCCGAGCAAAATCAGGATACCCGTGAAGTTTGCCGGATATAAAAAGCGTTTCAGCGAGCTTTTATCGGCATATGCCTTGGTATAAAGAATGCCGTGCATCAAGGCAAACCCCACGGCAGTGCGGCCCACCCATTTGTGGAGGAAGGTGAGGGGAATGCTATATGTACGGGGCAGTAATGCTGGTTTCAGCGACAGGAAGATACCAAAAACGGCACAAGCAATACTCATGCGGCCGCAGCGACGAGCCCACCAGTGGATGCCGTCTTCCATGTGGGTGAGCAGGCCATATGCACAGGCAAGCACCCACAGCACAATCGGCAGCCAGATAGGAACCGAGTAGTGGAAGCGTTTACGGGGCCGGAAATAGCCATAAATAACTAATGCCAGAGAATAAACCACCATGAGGCCAAACACCACGCCCCAGAACCGGTAGACGCGGTGGGCATGCGCCATGGTGCCATGGCGTTTCTCGAGCATGCTGACAGGTCGACAGTGCCTCCTTCTTTAGTTAGTTAACCTTGTTTGAGTTTGGTGGTGCTGGGCGGAAGGTAGCTGGGAAAATAGTGTGTATATAGACTATATCCTATTAACTAGTCCAGAATCCATCTCTGAATCTGCTGGTTTGGCTTGGTAGTGCCCAAATGAGACCCCCTAGGGATTGACCAATCACCACCGGGGTATTCTAATGGACCCTAAAATGTAAATACCATCTTTATTCAAGGGGTGATGATCCCCATATCTTCCAAAGTGATACTAAGGCGCTTTTGCTCAACTTTAGGCAGATCGTCGCCCTCTCCTTTGGCTTCCCGACGCGCATATTCCCTGGCAATCGCATTGGCCCGGGCGATCTCTTTTTTGTGGAAGAGACACTCCTGGTAGTCTTCAGCCGCCGGCAGGCACTGTTTCTTGACGTCGGTAGTCTCTTTAGCACTGTAGCATTCCATAAACGTCTGCCATTCTGGTTAGTATACTCACTCATAAATCCAAGAGCCTAAGTCTAAGCAGTCTTAAGAAGACTATAAGACTATAAGAATCTTATACGGTCTTATAAGGATTCTTTAGGCGGGTCTGTTGAGTTCTGATTGTACGTACCGTAAAAACATCGGCTCACGCCGCCGTTGTAGTTGGTGCCCGACGACATGGTAGTTGGAAAGACGATGGTGACTAACCACTTTTCATATGGCCGACCTGGGCGACCTGGGCGAGCCCCAAAGGGGCCGGCCGCAAGCTCGTGGCAAGCCTTCGCGGCTTTGGAGCCAGGCTTCTATAGCTCCATCAAAGGCATCCCCCTATACTATCACCGGTATTGCCACCGATGAACAACTTTATGCCTATTCTTTGCAAACAAGTATAGATGCCATTTCCGACCGGATTCGCACCAATAAAGTGGTCCCGGACTATGCGTCGGGGCCCGACCGCTCAGTCTCGCCGCCGCCCGAGTATGATGCCGCCGGCCAGCGCACAAATACTCGGGAACAGCGCTATCGCCAGAAACTGCTTCAGGAATGGACAGTACTGGTCGAGGAAGCGTTAAAAGTGATTCCGAACTTCCGGCCCCCGAAAAACTATAAACGGTACCAAAAAACCATGGAGAAAGTATACATGCCTGCCCAGGACTACCCCGCCATCAACTTTGTCGGGATGTTATTAGGCCCTCGAGGAAAGACTCTGCAACGCATCGAGCAGGAGTCCGGGGCCAAGCTGGCAATCCGGGGCCGCGGGTCGGTGAAGGAGGGGAAAAATAGAGACAGTGTCAGTGAAGGAAGAGAAGACGATCTTCACTGTATTGTGAGCGGCGATAGCGACGAGCAGATCGCCCATGGCGTGCGGTTAGTGCGGAATGTCATTGATACCGCTATCTCTATGCCGGAACATCATAACGAACTCAAACGCGGCCAGCTGCGAGAACTGGCCGCCCTCAATGGAACTCTCCGCGATGATGAGAGTCGGCTATGTCCGATCTGTGGTGATAGAGGGCATACCAAGTATGTCTGTCCGCAGAAACAAGAGTCGATCTCCACCATTGTCTGTCATAACTGCGGCACGGTAGGCCACTTTGCCCGCGACTGCACGCAGCCGCGCACGTCGCAGGCCGATCGGTCGAGTGCCGAGCGCGAATACGAGATGCTTATGGAGGAACTAAGAGGGCCTCAAACATCGTATACGGACGAAGACTTGCCGCATAAAACGCCTTATGGCGCTCGCGAAGACCATTCGACGCCCCCACCTTCTTTGCCTCCTCCTCCGGCTCCACCAGGCGCCTTTGGCAAGGAATCTAATACCAATGGCGTCTCGGCCCCTCCAGGTGTATCTGTTTCCCGAACCCCTTCTGTTCCTCCTCCGGCTCCTCCTGGAATCGCTGTCTTAGCCCCTCCAGGAGTTCCAGGGGTGCCTCCTCCAGGACTTCCTGCTCCTCCCGGGCCTCCCGCCCTTTCGGGGCCTCCAGGGCCTCCTGCACCTCCAGGACCTCCCGCACCTCCTGCAGCACATGCACCTAACGGACCTCCGCCTCCACCTCCAGGATTGCCGCTAGACCACGACTAAAATAACTTATGTACATAACTATTTCGATTCAGCCCACTTCTTGGCATTGGCCAGCAATGCCGCGACCTTGTCGTTGCTATCGGCAAACTGGTAGGTCAGATACTCTTCGGTAGTGCCGTCGTCAAGATGGCGACGTTTCTTAACTGTCGTAGGCGCGTTGGCTTGCCAGGCCGCAACAGACTCGGCAGTGCCGTACCGCTGTTCGAACTGAAGCCGGCCGTCGTATAGAAGGGCCCGGGCGGCAGGATCAGATACAAGCGCTTTATCGCCGCGCACAAACACTTGTCGGCCACGATCAATACATGCTTCGTCGATAATTTGGCCTTCCTCGTCCATGCCAGTGCCTACTTCGAACATCGCATACGACATCCACACGGTAGGATGGTTATCAGCAGCCAGCCAGCGGTCATAGACTTGTCTAGCGTTAGTGTTTTCGTCATTAGACGCCTCGAAATCGGCATAGCATTTCCAAAGCGTATCCGGTTGGTCGACCTTCTCTTGAAGCGCCAGCTCGAAGATAGCTCTAGCCCGCTCCAAATCGCCCAGCTCGTCTTCTAAGCCCGCAAACGCTATCCAGGCCGAGGCCAGCGATGGGTATTTCTCAATAAACTTCTCGTATAACGTCCGCACTCTATCGATATTGCGCAGTTGAAGCTCAAAGGCAATATAGTCGCGGTAGATCTTCGGTTTGCCCGCTCGCCCTAACGCCTGGCCAAACACTTTGCGCGCGCGGTCAAGCCCGCTGTGCCGGAGCTCAAATTTAGCGAACTGCCGCCAGTACTTTGCCGACCGCACTTTAAGATGCGGGATAACCCCAGCCGCACGCGTGTATACGTCGCGGGCCCGGTCAATGTCTTTTGCCGTAAGCTCCTCGAACACGGCATACCGGAGCCATAAATAAATATACCGTCGCCAGAGATCGGTTTTTGTCGAGATAGTGGGCAGGTTAGATACTGCGCGGTCGTAAACTTCGCGGCACTCGTCTAAACTGGAACTGGCCTCTACTAACGACACATACGCCCACCAGGTATCCATGTCGAGCGGGTCTTTCAGCAAGTCTTGTTCGTACTTGGCTTTGCGTTGCTCAAAAATAGCGTTTGTGAACTCTTGCTCGCCGCCAACTTGTTTCTCAAGTTTAACGTATTCCTGTCTGAGTTGATCAGAATGTTCACTAGATAGATGCTCGAACCCGAACTTGAACAGTGCCCGGGCTCGGTCAATTTCTTTGGATTTAGCTTCCCATTGCGCCCACGCGACGATAAGACTTTCCGGAATGGTTGATGGCCCTGTGCTGGAGGAAATAGTGTCAATGGCAGACGAGTATACCGACCGGACCGCATTAGGGTTGCCGTTAATATCCTCGAAATCCGCCCATTTGATCCAGTTCTCGGCCCGCGGGTGCGCCTCAATATACCGTTGATAAATCTGGCGCGCATTCGCGACATTATGGTGCCGGGCCTCGAAGTTTATATAGGCCTGCCAGGGTTCCTGATCTGGCCGCCATTTCATCCATCTCTCAAACACTTCGCGGGCCCCTGCCGGGTTGCCGAGCATTTCTTCTAACCCCACATACGTATACCACATTTTATCTACTCTTGGAGCGACCTTAGTAGCTCGATCAAGCAGGTTTCGCGCATGGTTGACATTCCGGCCTTTCAGCTCGCTTTGCACATAGCGGACCCATAACGGGATATTCGCCGGGTCTACTTGTAAGGCCCGCTCGAAAATCGATCTTGCCCGCGCAAACTCGTTCATATCGAGCTCAAATTGCGCATACCGCATCCATTGGCGGATATCTAGGCGATTCCGTCTTAAAGCTTCTTCCCATTCGGTACGTTTACGGCGCCGGAGCTCGGCTAACTCGTGCGAGTCCTGGACTTTATCAACATTCGACGCAAGGTTTTTTTCTTTACGTTCAAACGCCTCTAATAAGATCTGTTCTGCTGATATTTGCTGCGGAGCCACCGCCCGGTTCTTGACCTGGCTCATGACCTAAGGTTACAGACAGGAGAGAGAGAGAGCTTGGGTAAACACTATATAAAGTAGATGGGGATGCCGAAGATCAATTCAATGATCCGCCGCGGAGCGACAAGGCAAGGTGGAGTTTATCGCCTTCTTTAAGTCCGTAATGGCTGATGGGAAGTGTATCATCGCTGAAAGTTAGTATTTTGTTGGCTACAATAGGATCGGGAACTTACATTTGCTTTCCGTTGTGGATCAGCCGCTGCTGCTCGGGAGGAATGCCCTCTTTTTCTTCTAGGTGCTCTTTGATCACGTAGACTTTCTCCAAAGGGTCGACGTCTAGCGTGAGCTCTTTGCCCACCAGTGTTTTGACCTGGAGCTGCATTAGGATGGTAACGGTAAGCAGGCTAGCGGGAGAAGTAGACTACATCATGGCAGATCATTCTATTTATAGAGGTTTAAGTTTACCGCAGCAGACTACACAGATATATATACTCGGCTTAAAGATCTAATTCTGTTAACTAGGGAAAGATAGTGACTTTCTAGGCCCCTGCTCGGCCAGTCAGCATGTGGCCTACACCTCTGTTCAGTGAGCATGAACAGGTGTATGAGCCCGCCGAAGACTCGTTTTTCCTGCTCGATAGCTTGGAAAAAGATAGGGACTTGTTAATATCTTTAAAAAGCCCGGTCGTCCTTGAGATCGGCTCCGGTTCCGGGATTGTTTCTAGCTTTGTCCACAGCCTGCTTCCCCAGAGTATATTCACTGCTAGTGATATTAACCCGGCCGCCTGTGAAACTACGTTAAAAACCTGGGCCCGAAACCGAAACCCCGAAGTGTTTGATACCGGCATTGATGTTCTGCAGGCAGATTTGGTGCCGTTCCGGCCAAACACGGTAGACATTCTCGTGTTCAATCCGCCATATGTTCCTAGCGAGGTCGTGCCTGAGCGGCCGGCTAATGATAGTGATGAAAAATGGCTAGATATGGCCTTGGACGGCGGTGTAGACGGCATGCAGATAACTAACCTTGTCCTGGCTAGCCTCGACACAATCTTAACGTCAAATGGATATGCCTATATATTATTTTGCGCGCGGAACTTCCCGAAACAAGTTCAGCAAGATATGGAAGCCAAAGGCTGGCAAGTACAAGAGGTCGGCACTCGCCGAGCCGGCTGGGAAGTGCTCACGGTTTTAAGGTTCAGTCGCAACTAACCAAGTAACCAATATTTACGTTTTTTGGGCAAACAGATCGGCCAAAACAAGATCGCGGCAGTAGTCGAAGTCAGCATCGCCCATAACATATAGAGCTTCATACAGCGTAACTGAGAGCTGGTTGTAGAATAGATGCAGATCATGCAGCCCCGCGCGTTTCGGCAGAATCGGCCGCCGGCTCGTAGACTTGTCGAGATCGACATGGATGCCCGAATACGGCACGGTGTCCAGCCGGTTGATCGCCCGCGACGCCGCAAGCTTATCGATAACATCGCCGGCCCGCACCTCGTCGTGCGGGTAGATAGCGTCGGTGCTATCGCATACAAACAGCCATTCATAGTACTGGAACTGGTCGCTATTGAGGGTCAGCACCATATCCAGCAACTTAGATGCTGCCAGCAGCTGCTCGATCGCTTCCGGTTCCCGCAAGTCCTTGTCATTGGCCTTTACCGCGTTGAGGGCGCCCAGAAGCTGCCAAAACAGCTCCTGGAGCTTGAAGGACAGGAAACTATAGATCGAGGTGAGCTGCGTCTGTTCTTTCTTGAACAAACAGGCTCGTAACAACGTGCAGGTGTGCACAATCGATCCATGGTTCCAGATTGTCGAGAGCTGGTTGACAAGTTTAGGGTAGTTGATGCCGGCATTCTCCGTGCACAGCAGGATATAGGCCAGGCGGTCCAGGTTCTCATCGGTGAGTTTCTGGGAATTCGACCATCCAAACAGCACCGAGTTCGAGCCGTAGTTGGAGATCCGGTTGAAAAACTCACTAATGCGTTCCTTGTCCATCTGCACCCACCGTTCTACCACGGGCATCAACGCCTTGGCCTGCGGGATCGTCAGCGTAAACAGTCGGGGATCGAAGATCAGGTCGCCGACGATTGTCCGCCACCCTTTATGATTCCCGGAATGCTCGATAATGACTTCCAAGAGCTCAAATACCGATAACGGCAGCGACGAAAGTTCGTTGCCTTTGAGATTGGGGCCAATAACCGTCGTCAATACCCGGGTAAGCACGACCGATTGGCGTTCCTGTTCAGTGATAATTGTCGGTACCGCCCGGACAATCGGCAGCAAGCTGGTACCTGCAGTATCTTCGTCGTCCTTGCCAATAAGCTCGCTCACGGGCACATCTGAAAGCGTTGAGATCAGCAGTTTCTGGAAAACGTCGCTGAAATCCTTGCGCACCCGCCGTTGCTGGCCGTATTTGGCCCGGTCCAGCTTTTGGGCCAGTACAACACATAACGACAACACTGTTAACAGGATAGGACTGTAGGCACTGCTCTTAGCGTTCACGTCGTTCAGGAACGTCATCATAATCGGCCAGACATCTTCAGTGGCGTCCGGTTCTAATGAACGCACATAAACAACTGTAAACGTGAGAAGATCCTTATCGCTGAGATCCGATTCCTGGACAACGGGCACATCGCCCTTGCGGACATCGAAGCGCGACGAAATCTGGTCAACTAAGACCTGTACGGTCTCCTTAAACAGCGTGCCCTCGAACATATGGGTCATTTTCACTGCGTTCTTGACTGTTTCGCTGTGGATAACCGCCATTTTAATCGTCTCCGCCGGCTGGTACCGGTACAGCATCGACGTGAGCTTGCGCAGCCGCGTCTTGAGCCGGCCGGTGGAGTGCAGAGTAGTACTGTAGTGGTTTTCCTTCATAGTGATTTTGCGGATCTTTTCTAGGAATGCCCAGTAATCGCAGCATTTACCCATTACAAGGCCCATAGCCTCGAAAAGAAGGCTTCGACCTGATTCAAGCGCGCTTTTTTCCGACGGCGACTCGACACTGAATACTCCGGAAATCACATTGCCTAACAGTTGCGAAGGAGTGCTTCCCTGGCTAACCGAGGCGTCCTCGCCAATAGCATCCGTAGGGAACAGCAGCTGCAGGCCACTTACAAGCACTTTTTCGCAGCTATTCAGAAGCTGGATGATGTTATCAGTATCCGTGAACGCTTTATCGGTCTCTCCTAAAAGATCGCCGTCAAACTTATCGAGGCGTTTAACCAAGTCAGATATAATAGGCAGGGCCACTTGGGGAATGAACTCATGGAACACTCTTAGGAACTGGTCAAGCAGTTTCGAAAGGGCAATAAAGTCGATATCACTAGTGACCCAGTTAATAGTTTTGCGCAGAAATATAAACATCAGCCGCGCCAGCGAGCCCGGGGTATCGAAATTGATGTTCTTTTCAAACGGCAGCAACGGCAAGGCCTTCGACACAAACTGCACTAATGAAAAGCTTAGGTGGCCAGTATTGATCGCATTGTTGACCAGCAGCTCCACGAACTCGACCAGTTTCTGGAGCTGGCCACTAGAAATATCATAGTTGGGGTCCAAATACGTAGTCTCGACCAGCGCGAGCGAGGCGCCATAAGGTCCCCACAGAACCGTGTTATGAGTGGCCAGCCACGAGAGCATAAACGTGAACATCGCATCCGAGTATTTCACGCGGAACATTCTTTTGATTTCGGGCTCTTCCATCACCCGCGTCAACATGTTCAAATGGTACTCGTAGACCACAAAATCCCCAGCCGCCGTCTTCGTACTGTCCACTAGTAGCCGGAGCAGTCGATCGGTAGTACCGGTATGAATAACCCCCGTCCGAAGATACAGTCTCGCGATCATAGTGGTAGTAGCTTCCGAGGCGGAAAGCATATCCAGGAATACCAGCAGCGGCTTGGAGAGCAACGCGGCAAAGTCCGAATGCTCGACCGAATGCAGCCACAGCACGGAGAACGCGCGGGCGACTGAAACGGGCGTGTTATCACGACTGCCAAAAACGGCAGTTAACGCCGACGGCATCACGAACCCTCCGCACGTCTCGTGGACTAACCACAAATCGCGCGTGAGCTCGACCTGTTCCTGGCCAGCCGCCGCAAACACGGAGAACACCAAATTGGCGAAGTTCTCCGCATACTGCATGACCTCTACGGGGGTCATAGTGCTATAAATAGCGGCAAACAGCGCCGCATTGGACGTGCCGGACTGGATAACGGTATGGATGAGGCGGGGGAGGCGTTGCCGAAGAACAGGAAGCTTCTCCAAAAACCGTTGGAGTAGCAATAGATTCTTAGCGCTATCATCCTCACAGTAATTGTCGGTGAGTTTGTTAGCAATTGTAGATGTTAGTTCGGCCGGCGTCAACGGCGATTGGACTTCGATCTCGTCTTCGCTTTCATTGGCTTTAATCGATGCCTGGTAGTACTCCGAAATCTTCTCTGTAGCATCCGAAACAGGCTTGGTATCGTCTAACTCTGCCAGGGATACCGATAACAACGTATCCAGCAGCCGCTCGGCCAGACTCTGCCATTGCTCATGCTGCTCGGCGCTATAACTACAGCTGGGTGCCAGCAACAATGCTAGCAACACCAGAGGGACATGGGTAAGCACCATTTCCTCTTCAGAGATATCAAAAGTGCTCACCATGAACAGAACCAGCTCGATTTTCTGGTCCGAAATGAGATCAAACGCGATCTTCCAAATATGGTTGGCCTCAATACTGTTAAAGAAGAACTGCGCGGCTTGGATCACTTGCTGATCGGACTTGTTGTCCATCGTGCTTTGCAGGATCGGTGTTAAAAGCCTCGGCACAACCACTGTGCCGATCTCCCATCGGTCCATGATACCATGCGCGACCGTAAATGCCTCGCAAAGGCCAGTGCCCGTGGAAGTAGAAATCACTTGCAATAACACTTTCGTGAGCGAGTTAGCGCCATAAGCCTTGAAATAGTCAATTCGCCGCAGCTTTTGCTGGTGCTCACTATCAGGATCAGGGCCTAGCAGCCAGCTCCAGAGCCGGCGGTTTAACGACATATCGCGACGGAGAATCGTGCGCGTAGCCGCCATCATCAACCCATTGAAATCCTCTTCCACACAACTTGTCGCTACCGGACTGTTTAGCGGCAAGTTCCGGGCCAAAATATCCAGGAACCCGCGCTGGACAAGGACATTGTCGTCTTTAAGGCCATGCACCAATGCGCGTAAAAAGATCCCTGGCTCGGGCGACACAACCATTTTCGCATCCGTAGAAATCGTTTTATCGCCGCCCTCGTTTTCTTGGGCCTCGAAAGAAGGCAAAAACCGCTGGCAATATACAAGGGCGCCCAGCCGCGACTCGGAAGACGTGATCACACACAGCATCAAACACTGCCAAAACAACATATCGTCGTTCAACCGCGACCGCAGATCCTGGATCACGTCCAGCGTTTCCTGGAAACACTCGCCGCCTTCGTCTTCTATGCTCGGCAAGCACGAGAGTAACAATGGTCTACACAGCTCGCGCAGCGATGGACACGACAGAACATGGTTCTCAATGATCTTCAAAATAAGCGGCTTGACGTTGAAGGCCGAGTACGAAAGCACCGGAAGCAGGCCAGGCAGCCAGATATTCATGTTCCGGTAAAGCTGGTCAGGACCGATGATCCGGAACACCGAGTCATATACTTCCAAAGCGGTTTGGTGGACACCCGCCGGTAGCGACGGTTCTAAACAACGGGCCAGGTACTCTGAGATCTGCGGCGCAAGCGGCAGCTCCGACTCGTTCGAGGCTTTGTTCTTGACCGCTTTGTGAACCCTTGACAAAAAGGCAATATAGTCGGCCCACTCATCCACGGCTTCCCACGAGCCTAAAGCACGTTCAATGGCGCCTTTCCATTTCGCATTCACTTTGTTAGAATTGCTAATTCTTGGTGAAAAACTCCGATTTTCCAAACTTACCTTGCGTTTCCGGCGCTAGCCCAGCGAATGCTGTCATGACTAACTTACACCGACATTGGGGGGATTTGGTGATATCTGGGGGCATTGCCCACCCTTGCCAGAGAACCAGTGGAAATCTCGGTTATTGTAGTTGGAATATAGTATGTCCATGTATTTTCCGTACGTATGCAGTTAAAATAGAGTCATTCCTACGTGTTAAATAGGGAACCCTGTTTATGGAGGTACCGAACCACATAGATCACATGGTTGAAGTGGTCAAGTGAGTACCCATATATAGTTCCCGCACTTACCTGCCAGATATTTCCTATTTTAGGTGGTTGTGGCTGCCAAAAAACCCTCTATCTTGCCATTGGGTTTTGTATTGCAGATCTTCTATTAGTTTGATGCCGCATTGATGTACATGCAAGAGGTACCTCAAGTCGCACTTTTCCACGTGACGATTCGTGCTCGGAAACCGTTCGGTAATTAATGGCGCTAATTGTCGCCCTATAAGATATTTCTGCAGATATCGGGGTTCTTCTAGTTAGAAATAACCTATATAGCCTTGGTTTGGGCAAGACTATGGGGAATTGGTAGTGCTGGCGCCAATTCCTGGTTGGACCCCGTATGCAGGGTACCCTGGCTAGCGATCCGCGCATGATATCTGCACTGCCTCTATTGGTTCTCCTATTTTAACCGATCGTTGTGGCTATTTGTTGTGCCTTCAATCCAAAATCATGGTTGCATCCAGTCCTGACGTTACTGAACAGTTCTCTGATGATAAGAAACAGGTCGTCTCCACCAGCGTGGAGTCGGTGGCCTCTAGCGATGGAGAGGATATCGCTGCCAAGTTCGCTGGCCTTGCCGGCGAGCCCCTGGATGAAAAAACCAATGCTCGTCTCTGTCGCAAAGCGGATTTCTATATCCTCACCATCCTGGGCTTTGTGTATTTCACCCAGTACATGGACAAAATCTCCAGCGGTTCCGCCGCTGTGATGGGCATGCGAACGGATCTTGACATGGTGGGCTCCCGGTACTCCTGGGTCGGCTCTTCGTTCTTTTTAGGGTACTTGGTCTTCGAGTTCCCGATAACCTTTTCGCTTCAAAAATACCGGCTGGCCAAGATCACTGGCACCGTCATTATCCTCTGGGGAATTGTCCTTGCTTGTTCTGGCGCTTGTAAAAACTACCCCAGCTATATTGTAACTCGGGTCCTGCTGGGCGCATGTGAAAGTGCAGTTACCCCGGCCTGCATTCTCTTGACCTCGCAGTGGTACCGCCGCAAAGAGCAGTTCTCCCGCAGTTGTGTTTGGTATGGCTCTAATGGATTTGGAACTATGCTCGGCAGCGGTATTGCCTATGGTCTGATTGAACAGAATCTGCATGGCACTCTGCATATTGCTAGTTGGAGACTGCTGTTCATTATTCTCGGTGCCATCACTATTTGTTTGGGGATTGTGTTTGTGATCCATGTTCCCGATTCGCCCTCGGAAGCTTGGTTCCTCAATAAGGAGGAACGTCTGTTGCAGGTGGAACGTATTCGCGAAAACAACCAAGGATACGGCAGTCACCGCATCAAGACCTACCAGATCTGGGAAGCGTTCAGAGACCCCCGAACCTATCTAACCTTCTTGATCTCTACTGCTAACAATGTCCCCAATGGTGGCATCACCAACTTTCAAACCATTCTGTTCAATGATATGGGGTTCTCGTCCGCCAAGGCTATCCTGGTTACCATTCCTGGCGGCGCTTGCGAGATCGTCGGTGTTGGCTTGGTATCGATTCTTTCCATGTACTTCTTCAACAAACGGCGTATGTACTACGCCATTGCCTCCTCAGGACTCAATATCATGGTCTTCAGTCTGTTGGCATGGGGGCCCAACAACGCGAGTAAAATGGCCGCCATCTACCTATACAACTGGATCTGTCCTATCTCCTTCATCGCGCTGCTGTCATGTATCTCGTCCAACAGTGCTGGTCACACCAAGAAAATCGTCACTTCGGTTGTCATGCTTGTCGGCTACTGTGTAGGAAACCTTGCCGGTCCGCAAGCGTTCAAATCATACCAAGCTCCCGAATACCAAACGGGCAAAGTCACGATGGCGGCCTGCGCAGTTGCCACATTCGTTTTGGTTATCGCATTGTTTCTGCTCAACCTCTTTGAGAACCGTCGCCGCGACAAATTAGGCCAAAAGCTTCCTCCGCATATCGTGAATCCTGAGTTTGCCGATCTTACCGATTTCGAGAACCCAGAGTTCCGGTATTCCCTGTGATGGTTTTGGATCCTGTTAAAACCTGCTTTGCAGACTTCTAGTATGCTAAAAACATCTATCCTATTATAGAATTACTACTCTACAACAGAATAACCAGGAATCCCCGATTGGGGTTTATGCAGTGCCCCATCGGGCAGGTCCAGGTAATGCTACCCCGATCAAGAAGCATAATCGAGAATGGGCAACATATTTCCCCCGAGATTCAAATCTATGTTCCCTTATCGGTTGTCAAGGTCGTTGAATATTGAGTTCTGAGATGACCAGTTGGCAGGAACAGCTTATAACCAGTGCCATTGGGGTTTTAACTCCAGTCTGTTTAGTCGTGGCCGATCTGTTTCTTTCTGTTACTATTTCCAAAGAGCCGTTCCCGCCCCATTTTATTATCAGCTGTATGTTCCTGTCGTTCTTTATTATGGCCATGACATTGACCACCTTACGCCGAGGTGCGTTCGGCGCCGTGCAAGTATGCCCGAAGTCGGCCGTTTACAAATGTGTAGCCCTATCGGCAGCGGGATTCATCGTTGCCCTGGTGGAAATCGCGGTTATTAGCAGAGGAAACCAGTTTAAGGTAACTTTCCCGCTAGTGGTTCTTTATGGCCTGGCCACCTTGCATGTGACCCAGTTTGTGAACGAGGTCGCGGACCGGATGCGCTCAGCGGCAAAGAACCGGACATACTGCTACCCTATCGGCGAAACTGAAACTGAAACAGGAACTGAAACTCAACCTCAACCTCGCCCTGAAACTGGTGGTCTCGAACCGAGACAGCTGCATATGGCCGCAGAAGCTAAATCCATGGCCTGGACCGAGCTGCCGCCGCCTTCCCCCGCTGCTGCTCATAAAGGTAGCCTTATCTAGTTAGATAGAGCACCTTTGTGTGCCATACAAGCTTGTGATTTAAAGTGGTTACACCCCCAAATCGTTGGCGATGGCTATAATATAGTGAATAGAGTACATATTTAGGCGATTGCGGGCTTGGAGCAAGCCATTGAGCATCAATGCTGTAGGTCACGTATATGTGATCACCATCGGACTCTATTTGCGTGCTTGGAAAGCCATTATTAGCTATTAATTTATAGTTATCTGGTGCGGCTCTGTACCTGCGTGCTCCCCGATCGGGTACTGCAAGCGATGATGACATCACCAGGGTTATGGTAATCTGACAGAAGTTAGGTGGCGGGGTTGACAGGTTGGGTATGTGAGTACTCGCGCAGACATCGGTTGCAGTTTGCAATGACCAGCCACCCGGAGGGGGACATGCCGGAAATTTGTCAGAAATATTATAAACGGGGTTGAGTAATATAGAGCTATAATGATGGCATCGCATATTTCCTGGGCAGACCCCCCGAATTGGCTGCCAATATATATTCGGTCCTAGGGTAAGGTTGTTTTAGAGACAGCCGCCAATGGCCAAAACCTTGACGGCTAGAGCCGGTTTACCCCACGTAAAGCGGTCTGAGGGTATCGGAAAGTTAAGCGATCGGGTATATTCCATAGTTAGAGGCCTACCGACCCTGAAAACGGCCGCTAGCCATAGAGGGGTATTCGTCTAGATCTGGCGTGGGTAGGGGTCTTCGCACTGTTCCTAACAGGTTACACATGATGTGAGACATGTCAGCAGGCAACGTGCAGTGCATTGCAGGGACATGGCTGTGAAAATGACAGCTGCAGGTCCAAATCTTGGGACCCTCTAGAAGCCGCACAGAACCAGCAAGACACCGGCTAAGATTAGGGGATATAAAGGGACCTAGGGACGAACCTGACTACTGGCAAAACACCCCTGCTACCTAGGACTAGTGGCCATTGGAATGGCATCCAAAAGGGGCGCAGTGGGCGTACCCCCGTTAGTCACTCGAGATAAAGGCAGCCCAGCCAACAGCATAATCGGACAGTGACAGCCCAAAACGAGGCCAAGAAAACCAGGTTGGAGAGTAGGTATGAAAACCAGCCATTGGGCACCGATGCGAAGAAGTGCATAAATATTATTTTAATCACTATAGCTGTTAGTAAGGTTTGACATTGCATTAATTATTCCGAGACTGATGCTGGATCCCGACGGTGGAGGAGGGGGGTGCTGAGGGCGGCGGGCATCCTGATCCTGGGCACCCGGGCGATGACCAGCAGAACCGATCTCATCAGTGCGGAAGCGAGGGCCCGGAGCTGCAGACCAGTATGGCCAATAGAGAGGCCAGAGTATTGCTGTCCTTTAGGGGCCAGCAAACTGAGAATCGAAGAAGGTTCTCCTCCCCGCCTCCCCTCGTCCAGTATTCCTGCAGGTGCAGGAAGGTCACGCGCATCTGCGTTACTAAGTGCGCCCACAGCGGGGTTGTGGGAGCGCTAGATGCATAGATTGGGCCAGTTTGGTAAGCGATTGGGCGAGAACATATACCCTCCCCCCTCCACCTCCGTTGACCAGTTTGGACCGGCCACTTGAAGTTTTATCGGACGCCAGACCCACCCTGCTGCTATCTGAATCTATGAGCATTGTAGACTCTACAAATCCTCATACCTTTACCCTTTCGGAGGTGTCGCCTCCCCCGGCTATTGGCTCCATCAATGAGGAGCCGGGGTCTCTCCACCTCACCAAGGAGCTGGTCATGGCAGTGATGGTCGCCGTCAACAAGACGCTGGGGATCGAATTCCAGCAGTCCGATCTGGCGGGAATCTTCTCTGTGGACGAGCGGGGTAACCCCATCGTCAACGAAGTGCAAGAGACGCTGGTGCCGCGCCCGGTTACCAATGGCACTAAGCCCCGCCGGCCCTCTCGCAGCGAGGGCACCAAAGGCAGCGGGCTTAACCATTATCGGCTGATTTGCGAGGCCTGCGGCCATATTGTGATTGCGGTTGTCACTGCGGTTTTAAAGGCCGTGGAAGAGGCCCGGGCCGAGTCGGCCGCCAATGGCAACACATCGGTCAAGCCCGTGGCGCCCGTGCGCAAGAAACGAGGCGGCATTCTCGGCTTCAAAGAGCTGGCCACCAAGGCAAAGCTCTCGCCCTGGCATTTCCACCGCGTGTTCCGGCACGTCACGGGCGTGACCCCGAAGGCCTATGGCGAGGCGCTGTGGGACCATCTCATGCGGCAGTACGGGTTTGAAATCGAGGAGGCAGACGCCCATCCCATGTATTCAAACGTCTCCTCGGAGTCGCCGCCCGACCCGGCCGCCTCGGCCAACTCATCGGTGAGCATCATGGCCAACAACCAGCAGGCCGGGCTCGGGATGGGCGCCGGCGGCCGCATGGGCCAGATGCCGGCCGGCCAGTTTGGCGTCCAGCCCGCGGGCCTGCCGCTCGAAAATAATGCCTCAATTGCCCCCGCCGTGGCCGGCCGGGTGCGCAAATCGTCGCGGGCCGCCCAGCAGCGCCAGAGCCGCTCGCGGTCCCGCAACCGCTCGCAGACTCAGCAGCAGGTACTCAACTCGCTGGCCCATTTGCGGCTGCCCAGTAATGGCGGCGGCCAAAGCAGTCCGTCGCCACCGGGCGGCGCCATCATGGGCGACTCGGCCACCACGCCGGGCCCTAACCTGGCGGCCACTCCGCAGCCGGTGCCTACCGGCGCCTCGGTGGCCCCGGCTATCTCGCCTAATTTGATGAGCAGCCCGCTGGACGGGCCGCAGCAGCCGATCAAGTCGGAAATCGAGCCCCATAGCCTCCATGCCGGCACCGGTCTGGGGCTGGGCCAGAATAGCGCCCACATGGCGCCGGCCATGGGCGGCCATCCGGGCGGCATTGATGGCGTGAGCGCCATGTTCCCGCCCCTGGATGCCGCGCTGGTGGACCAGACGTTCGATGGCCTCGGCATCGACGAGTCCGAGTTCGGCTCGGAGTGGATCGGCACCGGCCCCGAGAACGAATACATGGCCAAGACGTTTGAGGACGGGGTGGGGATGTATAACAGTGATATGCCCGATCTCACGTCGCTGTCCCTGCATATGCAGCCGGCCAAGTACCCGGTGACGTCCAGCGAAGAAGTCAAAGAGGCATGGCAGACCGGCATCTCGCCCAACCAGCTGTCGCGGACGGTTCCGCACACTGGGTCGGGCAATGCCGCTGCCCACGCACTGCTGGTCAATAGCGGCCTGTCGCCGCAGCCCAGCCAGCCGCTGTTGCTTACGGGAACCACAGACGACATTCTCAACAGCAGTGGGCCTACTAATATGCCTAGCAACATGCCCACCCCGTTCTACATGAGTGACGAGAAGGACAAGCTTGACTTTGAAAGCGACTTCTTTGCTTCGTCGGGCTCCATGGCCCACGGCTCGTTGAACTCCACTTTCGTTGAAAATGACCTGGTGGGGGGCCTGGAGGATGATATCATCCAGAATCCGGTGTCCTTCTGAAGGGCCGAGTTTTAGACGATAGAAGTTCTTACTTACTATCTATTGAAATTTTATAAAGGGGGTTAAATCCCTGTCCTGATCGTTTTTCTGCTTTGTTTCCCCCTGGATTCTCTTGGATTCCCCTGTTTTGGCACATGTATTTATGTAGTAATGGACACTCGACTGTCGTGTTTGTAGGTCGCTTTAAAATTCAAAAGCCTTTCCAGATATAGACCATTTGGTCGTACCCAACAGTGGCCAGCCACCCGGGCTCGCCCCACATACTCCAGTCGGCATCGACGACAAACTCGGTATGGTGAGTGAAATCACGATGCAAGCCATGCAGACCGGCCGCAGGCACATGGGCATCCGGGGAATCGATCCATATTTTGGCCGACATGTCGTACGATGCAGATACTAAGTGGGCTCCGCTATGCGGGGACCATTTCACGGCCTTCACCGCGAATTGGTGGCCTCGGAACTCGTTGGTGGGCGCGGCAAGATTGCGAACATCCCATACTTTCACCGACTTGTCGACCCCGCCCGTGGCAATCACTCCGGGCCGGTATTTGTTCCAGTCTACCGACAGACAGTCGCCGCCCAGCACGGCCGGGATAGTCAAGCTCGGCGCCCCCGTGCGGACATCCCATATCCGGGCCGTGGAGTCGGCATGGGCCGACAGAATGCTGGTGCCCTGATGCGGGGAATACTTGGCGGCATACACGCACTTCTTGTCGGACTGCAGGCCTACCGCGAACGTGGTCAACGACGATGTGCGCATCGGGTCCCAGACCTTGATAGTGCCGTCCCAAGACGCCGAACAAAACACCGTCTTTTCGGTAAGATTCCAGTTCACACAAAACGCTTCCTGGGTATGTTCCTTAAAAGCCTGTAACGGAAACGGCTGGGTGGCCGCCACATCGAACAGCCGCAGCGAGCCGTCGCCACTGGCGGTCACGACATGGTTTTCGTGCAGCTCTGACCAGGCAACGCTGCACAGACTGTCCTGGGTGTCGAAAGTGCGTACGGGGGTGAGGGTGCCATTGGCAGCGATGTCGAGAATATGCAGGCGGCCGTTGCCGACCAGGCCGAAATTGGCCGACGACGACACGGCCAGCCGGTTATCCAGAAACGGCGAGTAGGCGACCGCCGATCCTGCAAACCCCGCGGTGTGGTAACGCAGCATCAGCAATCACATGTGCTGAAGGCTGACAGACTCAAATAAGCGGCCGGGAACCACCACCATGCCGAGATAGCGCTTGGCTTTAGACGCATGCTGCTCCACGGAGTCGCGCAGGATGAGGTCGAGGCTGCGGTTAAAACAGATCAGCGTGCCGTAAATAGCTCTGCCGTCGCGGAGCTTCACGCGCACGGTTTTACCGAGGTGATTCATCAGCGGCGATGCTACCCTGCTAGCTCCGTCCCTGGGAACAATAGCGGGGGGGTTGGGTATGGGCATAGAGGGGGAGAGGGGGCAGGTATGTTCCGGTATGTTCAATTAAGTTTCAAAAATGCTTGAGAATCTCGGTCAATCTCTAATATCTGGTTATTTTCTTTTTTTTTTTCTTTTACTAGGCCGGCAAGCCGGCCTGTAGTTCCGCTGCGCGGAAGGGTAGTTGGGGTGGCTGTGAAGGTTTTCTCAGACCGAGGCAGACCGAGACTAGTTAAACCCCGGGCCACCGAAACAATTGCATATATTCATCTATAAATCTTAACTAGAAATAGCCTTTTAGTGCAAAGCCCACATCCATTTAGGCCAGGATGTGCTGACCAAACCATTTTCTGTGCCCTAAAGCGGGCACTTCCCGAACGGGCACTGAACCTGTGGCGTGACAAAACCACTGAGGGTTTGGCCCGCCCAGAACCCATGGCTAGCCTCGGCTCGATGCAACCCCTAATTTTTTTATACCA
The DNA here is from genome assembly GCA_030581455.1 of Wickerhamiella allomyrinae. Classification (NCBI taxonomy): domain Eukaryota; kingdom Fungi; phylum Ascomycota; class Dipodascomycetes; order Dipodascales; family Trichomonascaceae; genus Wickerhamiella; species Wickerhamiella allomyrinae. The sequence continues at coordinate 45,503 of JAKTTL010000007.1, forward strand.
ATACCCGATATTTAGATTGGTTCTAACCGGGCGGGCCCGTCGTTTAATTCTGATCCCGGGGCATGGAAAGGGGTTTTTTCCCAAAGCAGCGCCCTGATCCTTCCCTAACTGGGGGGTTCGACGTCACCCTGCAGAGCAACCCTTTGCAGATGAGCTGATGTCACCCTGCAGGGAACCCAATGGGCGATCCCTCCCCCTCTCGCTCATGCTTGGTCGATGATGAGCTAGTTGAGGGTTTTTTTAGGTAAACCCCGGTGATCTGAGAGTGAAATTTAGCGCGTTGAGTAGTACGTTGGTTTGGCGGCCCGAATCTGGTGCTCAGCTATCTGGCGCTCCCCACAATTCGCCCAGCATTTGCCCACGCACCCCCTCCCCGTGCAATAACCCTGGCTGCAGGTAGGATGCAGGCAGAGGTTGGGAGGGCCCCACTCCGGCCCCCGGTCTCCAGCAGCCCTTATCCATATGGTGCGGAACGTCAAAGACCACCTGCTTTTTGAAGTGGCCACCGAGGTGGCCAACCGCGTGGGCGGCATCTACTCGGTGCTGAAGTCCAAGGCGCCGGTCACCGCAAAGGAGTACGGCTCGCGCTACTACCTGATCGGCAAGCTCAATCGCCGGTCGGCGGAGATGGAGGTCGAGCCCTTGGAGCCCTCAGACCCGTATTTGAAAATCACCCTTGAATCCATGGCCGAGCGCGGCATCGAGTACATGTATGGCCGCTGGCTGATTGACGGCGCCCCGCGGGTCATTCTCTTCGATATCGGCTCCGGCTACAGTCACCTCGACGAGTGGAAGGCCGACTTGTGGAGTGTGGCCGGCATCCCGGCCCCGGCCCACGATACCGAGAGCAACGATGCCATTGTGTTCGGCTACCTGGTGGCCTGGTTCCTCGGCGAGTATGTCAATCACAACCACGACCAGGCCGTGGTTGCTCACTTTCATGAATGGCTGGCCGGCGTGGCTCTTCCGCTGTGCCGCCGGCGCCAGCTCGATCTCACTACCATTTTCACCACCCACGCCACTTTGTTGGGCCGCTACTTGTGTGCCGGCAATGTGGACTTCTATAACAACTTGCCCTATTTCGATGTCGATGCCGAGGCGGGCCAGCGCGGCATTTACCACCGGTACTGCATGGAGCGCGCTTCTGCGCATGCCTGCGATGTGTTCACCACCGTCTCGCACATCACGGCTTTGGAAAGCGAGCATCTGCTCAAGCGCAAGCCCGACGGCGTGGTGCCCAACGGCCTGAATGTCGTGAAGTTCAGCGCCATGCACGAGTTCCAGAACCTGCACGCCGAGAACAAGGACAAGATCAGCGACTTTGTGCGCGGGCATTTCTACGGCCACTACGATTTCGACCTCGACAACACTCTGTACTTTTTTATTTCTGGTCGCTATGAGTATCGCAACAAGGGCGCCGATTTCTATATCGAGGCGCTTGCCCGCCTTAACCACCGCCTCAAGACATCCGGATCGACCAAAACAGTGGTGGCCTTCATCATTATGCCGGCCGCTACCCACTCCTACACGGTAGAAACTTTGAAGGGCCAAGCGGTGATGAAGTCGCTCGAAGATACTATCAAGGACATCCAGGCCAAGATCGGCCGCCGGTTATTGGAGCACTGCGCGAGGGAGGGCGACACGAAAGAAGTGCCTGATCTCAATGTGTTACTCCCCGCTACGGACCGCGTGCTGTTGAAGCGGCGGGTATTTGCGCTTAAACGCACTACTTTCCCGCCAATTGTTACCCACAACATGGCCGACGATAGCAACGACCCGATTCTCAACCATATCCGGCGGGTGCAGCTGTTCAACCACCCCAGCGACCGGGTAAAGATCATCTTCCACCCGGAATTCCTCAACTCCAATAACCCCATTCTCGGCCTTGACTATGAAGACTTTGTGCGCGGCACCCACCTGGGCGTGTTCCCGTCCTACTACGAGCCCTGGGGGTACACGCCGGCCGAGTGTACGGTGATGGGCGTGCCCAGCATCACCACCAATCTCAGCGGCTTCGGCTGCTACATGGAGGACCTTATTGAGAACGCCAGCGACTACGGCATCTACATTGTGGACCGCCGCAATAAGGGCGTGGACGACTCCATCAACCAGCTAACTGACTACATGGAGAACTTCACGACCATGTCGCGCCGGCAGCGGATCAACCAGCGCAACCGCACCGAGCGGCTGTCGGATCTGCTGGACTGGAAACGCATGGGGCTCGAGTACATCAAGGCGCGCCAGCTGGCGCTGCGCAGAGCGTATCCGTCGGCGTTTGCCAGCGAGGACGCGAACCCGTTCGCGGACGGCCACCCCAAACTCACGCGGCCGCTTTCCGCGCCGGGCTCGCCGCTGGATGCCATGGGCATCATGACGCCGGGCGACTTGGGCTCCCTGCAGGAGCTGGCGGAGCCGCTCAACACTGAAGACTATGTAGGCTTCAAGCTGCCGGAGAACCCGGACGGCGAGGATGTCACTCATATTTCTCTGGGCAAAGTGTAGTTCCTATTTGTTGTTTGCCATCTGTATTTCTTAACTTGTAAAAATAGCATAAATATGTCTTAGACTTGGGGCCCTGAGGGGTTAAATATTTTAGTAGATGGCCCGCAAACTGTTGTGTCGCAGGCGGGCAAGCTGCTGGCGCCGCCGGTACTCGCGCACAAACATCACGACATCCACGTCGCCGGCTCCGTCCAAAAACGAGCTCCGCAGAGACTCGCCTTCCGCCTGGCTTTCGTCCCGTTCTTGCTCAATGCGCCGCGCGAGATGGAACTCGGAAAACGGCTCAATGGCCGCTTGCATGTCCGCTTCTGTTTCCTTCCAAATATTGTATTTACTGAGCACTTCGGCCTCCTCTTTTTCAACAGCAGCTCGCATCGCAACTACCTCGTCGATTTTCGCCAGCACACGGTCCGCGCGCTCGATGTTATCTTGGGCCTGGCGCGCCAGTCTATCAAAGATCTCTTTGCCTTGCGGAGATTCCTCATAGACGCCGCTCAATTGCGTAGGCAGCTGTGACAGCTCGTTGAGATCTTCTACACTGAACTCTTCCAAATCTTTCGGGATTTGCACCTCGGCGGTCTCGGGGACCGGCGTGGATTGGCTTGACATCCAGAAGCAGAGTGCTTAAGTGGTTGGAACAGTGGGAGCGAGGAGAACTATATTAGTTAGATCATGATGTTCATGACTCAGCAGATGGTCCGATGAGTCTCCGGGGTCTAGCCAGGCGCAGCAGATGGGTAAGGGCTTCAGGCCTTGTTTACATTCTCCCCGACCCTGATCTCTCCAAGCCGGGACAACATCCACCTATTTTTCAACCATGGATACCCTTCTGCTGCCGTTGCCTTACACTCGGTTTCAGCGCCCAGCAAGCAACCGGGTGATCTATGATAACAATTCGCCAAGTTGGTACCTGCCTAGCGAGCCCGGGGCCGTAGAGGTCATGGATTCCCTGCACGCTGCCCTGCAGGCCTGCGAGAAAGCCGGTGCTCACGCCGATCTTTCCGCTATCCATACCGGTAAAATCGTGGCTCATATGGTTGGCCCCGTGGCCAAGATTGCCTCGGCGCGAGCCTCGTTGTTAGCGGCCGTCCCCGAGCTCGCCCATCACGAACTGCCTCTCGACCCGCAGTATGCCTGCACCAGCGGCATGGCGTTGAAACCGCAGCTCAAGTCGGCTTTAGACAGTATTGGAAAGCTGGCTAATGTGGCCATTATCATCACCCGCTCCGGGTTTGACCATGACCTGCACATTTATGGGCCGCACGGGGCAGTTATGTACGTGCGATACAAGATCAAGGTCCTGATCGACCACATGTCGGGCCACCACATTGAGCGCGTGGAGATGCCATTGTCGCTGCAGCCGCTGCTGTTTGGTCCTAACCGGGCTCACTTTCTGCATATCTTCCATCAGACCGGTGTCAACGTGTATACCCCGCCGCTGGTGCCTGATATGCGTGGGAACCCTGCTAGTTTTGAGCACCTGCCCCAAAACGAAATGTACTTGGTCGGCAATGCTATCCAGGTAACCATTGCTGCTAAACTCGTAGACGCTATTAAGGGCCGCACCGAGCCGCTGGTCAAGGACGTACAGATCAGCTATGCCACCTGTGACACTTTATCGGCCAATATGGCGGCTCAGGTCGAGGACATTATGAACGAGTTTGCCACCTTCATTCAACTGCCGCATCCGGGAGCCCAGAGCGCTGCCGTGCGGATTCTCGGCTGCACTGGCTCGAGCATTGAGCGGTCGATTGACCGTCTTATGCAGCTGTGCGGCAAGATCGGCGTATGCACATTCGACGTGCATACCGGCCAGTCGCAGGATAAAGACTTGGTGCCGGCCGATATCTCGCAAGTTAATGCCGCGGCTATGGCGGCGATTGCGGCCAATTGCGATACGACGATTGTCCAGCACGGCTCGTCGTTTGTGCTTTCCGGCGTGGCCACAAACCTCGAACGCGCGGTAGAGATTCTCGCCCATACCGAGCATATCCGGAACTATAAGCACCAAGTCACCTATATGCTCGAGCTCAGCAACGAGCTCAAGGATTTCCTCGCTGGCAAAAAGTTCGGGAAACTGACCAAGATCATGACGGCCACGAACACTCATATCACATTCTCGGCATTCCACGAACACACGTTCCACGTATCGGTGGCGGCCGAATGCGCGGCCACTGCGAACCGGGCTATGAGCTTGTTGTCGGAGGAATGGCCCGCCGAAGAGTGGCTGTATATCCCCGAGCCCTACCACAAGCAGGTGATTGGCAATGGCGGGTCGCGGATCCAGCTGCTGATGCGCAAGTATAAAGTGTTCATCAAGTTCGGCAACTCGGGCGACAAGATCCCCAACATGTTTGGGCCCTGCGAAATCAACAATGTGCTCATTCGGTGTCCGGCCAAGAACGGGTTCCAGCTGCGGGCGGCTGCCGACGAGCTGGTCGAGTCCGTGAACGCCATGGCCAAGGAACACGAGTGGGTCTACATGAGCATCCCGCGCAACCACCGCCGGCTTCTTATATCCCAGGCCAGCAGTCTTATGCGCGACATCGAAGTGTCTACTCACTCGGTGATCAACTTGCCGCTGGAGGAGTCCCGCAGCACCGAGTTGGTGCCTATCACTGGCTGCGGCTCGGCGCCTATGGCGGCCGCTAAACGGCTTAAACAGTTGCTGCCTGTTGACTACGAGTTCCGCATCGCCATGAGTCCGCGGTTTGCCGCCGCGATTGGGCCCGGCAGCGACTTTGCCCTGAAAGTCGTGGCGCCGCTGCGCATTGCCTACAACGTGCAGATCCAGGCGTTCGACAGCGTGCGCATGCGCAACGACTCGTCCACCTACGCGCAGATCGTCGCGTCGGTGGCCAACGACAACACCGAGATCCTGCCCATTGTCGACCGCATGCTCACTGCCTACCTGCGCAAAAACCGCCTAGACATTATCGACAAGGGCGAGCTGTCGTCGGACCCTATTGTCCAACAGACGGCTCAGACCACTGGCGCGCCTGCGGGGATGACCCCTAAACGCAGCGTCGCCGACGCCCTAGATGGCGACGTATCTATGGAGACATTTGAAACGCCCGTCCGGTCCATGGCCCAGCCTGCCACCAACGACTACACCAGCTTCTTTTTCGGCAGCTCGGCGCCCATGCAGCCGCAATGGGGTACTCCGCGCCAGCGAGTACGCACAGCGCCAACATTTTAAAATGGACTTTAAACTAACTATATATACCCATCACTGAATGTACATTACCTTTCTTCTTCTTTTTGTCGTTTTCTTTTTTTCTTTTTTTCTTTTTTTCTTACTAGGCCGACAAGTCGGCCTGTAGTTCCGCTGCGCGGAAAAGATACTAGTGGTAGTTAGTAGTACTAGTTAGTAGTGCTATATGGCTAGGTTTACTATGGAGTCTTACTTGGGACAGACAGTCTTACTTGGACAGTCTTACTTGAGACACTTCCTGACATAACATGGAGCGTAGGGGAGAGCGACGAGAGACCGCTCTTGGCTACGAGCTGGACACGATCACGCTGCACGACATTGCCGCCGTTCGCTACGTACGCCATCATGAGTGGCTGGACCATATTCTCGGCAACGCCGTCCCCTCGTCATACATCCGCGAGCCGTCGACAATCCCGGACAAAAACATCGCTGATCTTAAAGCGCAGCTGGCGAAAGCCGAGGCCGAGCTGGCGAGCTTGAAGGCCGAAAGCGATAAGAACTGGTCGCTGGATGTGGATAGAGAGAAGTCGAAGATCCTGTTCGACAATATGGCCCGGCTGCGCGACGAGTACGGATCGTCGGTTGCCGACGATGTCGTGCGCAACGTCGAGCAGGCGTACGGCCACAAAATCGTGCCGCAGCAGCGCATTAATCCCGTGCCGGTAACTTATGAACGCGACGAAGAAGCTTCGATTGCGTTTGGAGATGCCATGGTTGATGAGTGACGACTTAGGTAGGACAAGAAACTATTTTATATCACTTTGTAATTTTTATGGGTAAGAGAGGTTAGCAGAAGATAACTGCTACTTTATCGATGGTGTGCACACCGATAGCCACGCCAATGATGACGCTAATGTCGATGACCCCCAGCACGATGCCGGAGATCATGAACCGTGGAGCGAAGATCTTCCAGGTCATGAGATGCCGCCGCAGAACCGTCGCCGCGACCATACTCGCGATCGTCTGAATCGTCGCCACTAAACTAGTGCCCACAGCCGCCCGCGTGACCAAGGCCAGGATCTGCCGCGGCTCTTTATAGGGCTGGCGCCGCCAAAGCGGCACAAGCGTGCTGGCAATGGCGGTGAGAATGTAGGGCCCTACGGTGTTCAAAAACACAGTGATGGCCGAAAGCGGGTACGACAGCTTGTTCACAGTCACAAATGCAGTATCCCATTGCAAAGACGGAAGGGTCGCTTGGTGGCCGGTCCAGTAGTAGAACAGATGGCCCAGCAGACCCAGCAACACGGTGGGCAGCAGCGTGTATTTCGAGCCCGTCAGATCGGCAAGATCGTAGGTAGCCATAATCGTGTACATGAGACCACACATCGCGATGATTGCCGGCGGCTTGTTGACTATGAGCAGGCCACAGAACATACACACCAAGGGCAGCACCGCATAGGCACCATAGACATTGTTGTAGCCGCCGATTTTAGGCTTTTCTTGCACAAACGACACTTCAATCGCCAAATCACCTTTATACCAAATGCAAATAGCGCCAATAAACGATACTGCCAGCACCGCTCGTGATAACACGATCCGGAAAATAGGAATAGTCGGGATATAATCGCGGCGCTCCGCAGACACAATCGACCAGTAGACCAGCACCATAAGCAATACGGCGGTGCCGCCCCGGAACAGCATTTTGGCCAGGCCGTTATAGTTGCCGCCAATGGCCCAGAACCGGCCCAACACAATCGGCTCGGCCAGCGTCAGAACCGACACGACATAAAGGTTCCAAATCGGGGTATTGGTCGACCCGGACTCGTAGAAAGTGCTTAAACAGCTATCGCCGTTCTCCTCGCGACAGACAATAAAGTACGCGCACGCCCGCAGGACCACCATGGAGTAGACGACGTAGCGGAGACCAAGGGTGCGCACAATCATCTGCTCGTCGGCACATACGCTGCCAATGGCCACTAAAACAGTAGCGGCCAGGAACAGAAGAATGCGGGGCTCCCAAATCACAAACGAGTTGGAAAACAAAATCGCACACTGCAGAGTGACGACGGCCAGGGACGCCAACGTGCTTTTGGAAACAACTGTGCGACGCACAAACGGAGCGGCCGTGAACGAGCCAATCACGGCGCCGGTCGAGATTCCAACGCCGAGGCGAAGCACTTGGTACAGCAACGACCCCTCGTCCAAAACAAGCACGGCCACGACGCCAAACACCGCGCCCACCACGGCGCCTACCGAGATATTCCGGGCAAGCTTGGCCAGGGTCAACGCACTCAGCGAACTGTACAGCAGCCAGGACATAATTAAGGATGCTACTAACAGCGCGATGCCGCCGCCCATGCGCAGCATATTAAACGTCACCCAAGTCGCCCGGAACTCGTCGAGGATCGCCTTTTGGTAGTCGTGGGCATCGGCGATGGTGCGGCCCTGGAACAGCTGTTTACCGAACCGGCTGGCATAGCCGCTGATTTGGTGAGCGGTTGCCAGCGAAATCGACACGAAGTTCTCGACGCCAAACGCCTGCTGGATGGGGAACCCGAGGTTATTGAATGGCACGGGCAGTCCCAGTAACCCGGAAATCGTCGGTACGAAATCGATTTGGTGCACTTCCGAGGGCCCGGCCCGCATGAATTTCGGCTGCTTGCTATACATCCACAACGCCGCGTCCAGCTCCAGATTAGAGTCGCCGCCATGGTTGCCGGTTTGGTCCATGCCGTGGTCGCCAAACAGAAATAGTACCGTATCATCGTCGATTTGCTCGGCAATCTCTTTGATGAACTGGCCGGTCTCCAGCAGTTTGGTCTTCATGGCAGGATGATTAGGCCCGAAGATGTGGCCGACATGGTCGACGCCCAGCATATGGCCAATAACGATGTTCAGCGAGTCGTTGGCGATCATCTGTGGCAGGTACTTCATGACGCCCTGGTCCACCGAGTCGAGGTCAGGCACATCTAAACTCTCAAACGGGTACGACTCGGCAAATAACGGGCCATACAGGGCCTGCCAGGTATCGTCGCCCACAAACCCTACATTTCCGGCGCGGGCCATCTGGGATACCCAATTGTCCTCGTCGATCTCGGTGCCCGCGAAGTTGGACCCGGCATCGATAAACGTCGGCAGCGAGCCGGTGGTCAGCCCTTTCAGACGCTGCAAGGTTGTGGTCGGCGGGTCGGCTACGAACTTGAACAAACAGGCATGTTTGGGGTCGTCGCTGATATCCGCCAGCGGCAGCTGGTTGAGATAAAAGGGCGCGGCCAGCACTTCGTCGGGCGACGCCGGCGCGGCGAAGTCGTAGCGCAACGCGTCCACTACCAGCACCACCGCGCGGCGGAACGCCGGCGTGTCGGACGGCTCGGTGCTGACGTCGCGGAACACGGGCCGGGTGAGCAGAAACCCGGACGCAAACAGCGCGACCGCGGCGACGTGCACGACCAAGATCCACAACGTGATCACGATCGCGGACGGCCACGCCCCGCGCAGACTGGCCAGGATTTGGGGGTTTTTCACCACCGTGGTTCGAGCCATTTGAGTGGGTGGTTAGGACTCCCAGCTATAGAGCAGGGCAGCTAAAAGCTTAAAAACAAAAGGCTTGAATTTTTTTGTAAAAACAACAGAAAAGACCAAAAGAACTTGAAAAGAACTTAAAAGAACTTAAAAGAACCTGGTATAAGGCATTCAATGAGCCGGATTTATACACATGTAAAAACGTTTACAGATAATATGGAGGCTGCAAGTTTAACTGATTTTTTGGGTTGGTTGGTTGTTTGTTAAGGGGGATAGTGGAGATAGTATCAAAAAGACGCCGACATCGGCTTTGGAGAGCGTTTTAGAGGCCGGGCGTCTTTCGCCTCTTTGACTTCCGCTTGGGCTTTAGATATCCGGGTTTGCCGGCGCCGTTGCTCCTTTTCCCAGAACTCAAGGCGATATACTTCCCACGCCTCGACATAGTGAGGCGAGAACGCTCTTGGCGAAAGCACGATCTTCACCAGGCTGCCTAAATGCTCCATATAGATGGGGTTGATGGTGCGATGCAGCCGCTCGCGCCAGGTGGCCGGCGTGCGCACTAGCCGCACATTAAACTCGCGGATGCCTTTATTGGTATCGGGCAGAAACCGCGGCGCAGTCACAAACACTTTCGTGTACAGCCCCGTCAAACAGAACAGGCCCAGCGAGATGTAGTCGGCTATGGTCACCAGCCGTTCCAGCAAGCGGATCCACTGGTACATGCTGGGCCGATTGAAGTTGAGCCAGGTTAAATAGACGGCCACGCCGAGCATGGCGTAAAAGAAGATCAGGTGTTTGCGCCTGGATTGCTGTAACTCCATGTACTGGGCCCGGAACGCATCTTCCATGATAATAAGATTGCTGAACACAGACACGACGCTCAGGGGATGGATACTTGCCGCCACGTCTTTCGACCGCGACCGCCGGCTGCTTGTTTTCTTCGAGGCCTTGGCCTCGCCCACTCGGTCCTGGCTGGCCGAGTCCCCGGGCGGGGCATTGGGCAGGTCGGTGGTAACGGTAGGAGAAATTACCGACCCGCTGGCAATAGCCTCGAACAGGTCTAGGCCGTCGCGCCCTTGCGGTTCTCTGAGATCCGTGAGCGTGGTGACCTCCTTCTCATTGTCCATCATCACCAGCCATTAGATAGGATCCAAAAGCTTAGAAAGGGTGGAGGGGCAAGGGGGGATAGGGTGCCAAGGGTGTGGGGGGGTGGGCTTATAAGCATGTGTGATAGGAGGGGCTGATCGAACATAGAACATAAGCTGATTGTAGTTTTTTTAGTGGTTTATCTGGAAACTTGATTGATTGCTGTGTTTCGGTATCCAAAGTCTCTTTTGCAGACCCAATCGGGACCTAGGAGGCACCCAACTGGGCACCAAGTTGGGCACCCAATTGGGCACCCAATGGGGCTCGTCTGGTCTAGGGCAAAAGCCTATCCTGCAGATAGCACTAGTCCAACCCGCCTAGACGGGCCTTGCACCTACCCTAGTATCAAGCTGATACCATGAGGTAAGTGGCGGAACCGGCTGGGGGGGACTGGGGGAAAGGTGGCCCGACCGACCCCACGACGGCCACATTTAGGCGATTGGCGACATGCATTGGGCTTTTCAGAATTGGAACTAACCAACAGCTCTCCGCGGCGGCGTATTGAGACAGATGTTATGAAATTGTAAGTACTTAGCCCCGCTTGGGGGCCCTAGAGGGACCGTGGGTCCCCTAGGGTCCCGCGGGGTCATGGACAAGTTGCTAACTAGAATGATGAGTGACTATGAAGTCTCGTTGGTGGATGATAACATGTAAGTACTTTTTCCCCGCTCTCTCTCCCCCCCCTCTAGTTCAGGGCACTAACCGCTAGGCAAGAATTCTATGTGACCTTTAACGGCCCTAAAGATACCCCTTACGAGAAGGGGGTGTGGAAGATCCATGTCGAGCTTCCAGATGATTACCCCTACCGGTCGCCGTCAATTGGGTTCATGAGCAGGATTTTCCACCCCAATATCGACGAGAGCTCGGGCACGGTGTGTTTGGACGTCATCAACCAGACCTGGAGCCCCATGTTCGATATGATCAACATTTTTGAAGTGTTTCTGCCCCAGCTGCTCCGATACCCCAATCCGGCCGATCCATTGAATAGAGAAGCGGCCTTTCTAATTACCAGCGACCAGGACGGCTACAACCGGCGGGTGCGGGATGCGGTGCTTAAATACGCCATCCCCAAGCCGCCGAAACCGGAAGACAAGATGACCGACAACGAGTCGGATATGAGTTCCATTGGCTCATTTAGTGACGACGAGCTAGATGACATGGAACTTTAGCTAAATATTATTCTTATGCCCTCGTTTTGTTGTTGTTTTTTTTCTTTTTTTTTTGGGTTGCAACCTCCTTTCCTCATGTACCATGTCCATAGCCTAACATGTATGCATCTAACCTACCAGTGCTTAAATGTAACTATATTATTGGAAAACTCTTCCAGAAACCGCTTGAGTTCTAGCCGTGAGAGGTTCTCGTGTAACATCACTTGCTCAAGGTTATCTTTGCCGTTGAAATACTTGGAAAGCCGATGGAACAACGCCGTCATTTCCTCTTTGTCGCTGGTGGCAATCTTATTGAGCCATTTTTTCTCCGCCAACGATGCCCGCACCGGATCGGCAATAATACTATCCTGCAGCTCGTCGAATCCGGAGCGAGTATCGTTACTGGGCTGGCCTCCCCAGCCGGCTTTTGGCACTTCGTTACGGGCCCGTTTAGCGCTATTATCCATGCTGGTATCTGTTTTTCGTAGTTCCTCAATGGCCAGCTGGTTTGGCACTGCCAGATCTGTTCCGCCGTTTGCGGCTCCGTTTGCGGCGCCATTTCCTGTTCCAGTTCCATTTCCAGTTCCATTTCCGTTGGTGATTGTGGTGCCTGTTCCGGTAGTTCCGGTAGTTCCTGCGGCCTCATCACCAACGACTGCCTGCTCGTCTCGTTCATTGTCGTATAACACCGCCAGCTTCACCTTTCGAGTAGCGACAATAAGCCCGAACGTCATAAAGTGCACCATGAGATTGTGTTGTACCATCCAGGCCAACGACCTCATATAGATATCGCGGTGGTCGCGAGAAGGGATTTGGTACATAAACGGCTGCGGCTTGTTGCTGGAGATAGTTGACAGCATGCGCACCAACGGCGGCATCATCGGGAACAGCTCTTCATATTGCTTGCTGAGTTTGTTCAGTTCGTTGAGATTGGCCAGAGGGGAAATGCCATACACATACCGCTGGTTTAAAGGCACAATTACTCTTGCGCGTCGCCAGTACACCAGGGAGTAGACCAAGCTGACCATCTGTTTGATTTTGATGTTATTTAAAGTGGCCAATGCCTGGATCGAGATGGTCGGCTGGATATTGCGGATCAACGCGGCTACGGGGCCGTTCGTATCGACCTCGATATCCTTAATGATCCGCTCGGGGTCGTCCAGTAAGAGCAGTCCATAGCTTTCCGTGCAGTTTTCGCCAATCTCTTTGCCTTTGATCCGCGCCGTAGACGGGTACGTTTCCGGGTAATACGGCTCGGTGTGTAAAGGCAGTCTGGTCATTTCATACTCGATAGGAATCTGGAAGGCACGGGCCTTGTCGCCGATCTGCACTCGGGCAATCGACATGCCTTCCAGAGCCTCGTACAAATGCTTTAATGCTCTTGCCAGCTCGCTAGCATCCTGGATAGCTATCTCTAAAGAGCCAGCGTCGCCTTCCCATTTATCCCGGAGCTTGACTATGCAGGAGACCTGCTCCCACACGTAGTTCCGGCGAGCTTGTTCATGGCGAAGCATACGCGCAAACTGAGCAATCACATAGTGGTAAAGCCGGTCGGTAGTAGTTTTCACCTCGCTAATAGGCGGGTTGGTCACAAACGTAACGTTGAAAAGGGTCATTGAGCTCGTAGCTTCGTCTTCTTTGACGAATTGCTTTACCTTTTCGTCAGGCTGGTTGTTTTGCTCCTCCTCTTCTTCCTCTTCGTCCTCCTCTTCATCTTCAGACCCATCTTCTACTTTTTGCTGGTGTTTTAGTTTCCTCCAAGTGCCTGAAGACAGGATATGCACGGGTAACCCCAGGAAAATAGTGCCGTCGATGGCCAGCTCAAAGCGCTGGTTGCACATGGGCCGAGGCGGGCACAGCAATTCAGCCAGAAAAGACGGCTCGAACTCGCAGACAAGGTTATCGGCGGCTGTCCCGGCCTTGCGATGGCTGCTGGTACCGGTATCCTCTTCCTGGACGACAATGTCGCTGACTCTGGAGACTTTGCGAGGCCGGTTCTGTTTGCTTTTGGTAACTGATGGCACGCTGATTGCTCCTTTCGGCAAATTCGAGGCCACCGGAACGTACGGCGAGTCCTCGTCATTGTCGCTCCACTCCAGCGAGTCGTCGGTATCGCTGTCGCTCAGCCCAAGCTCGAGATCGTGTTGGGGGACCCCATCCGGGGAATAATGATAGACATACTGGGGGCCCGAATGAGTACTGATGGTAAGAATAATTGCCTTGAGATAGGTGCTGCGGTCGATCCGCATCACTCCCTTAGTTATGCAGGATAGTTAGCGACCGTACTTGTAAGCACTTGATTCGGGAGTGTCTTCGGGAGTCCTTCAGAAGTACAACCAGGGGACTAAATCTAAAATGTTTATAGTAAAATATGTTTCTAGTAAAATGTATTGTGTGTGTGTGAAGTATTGTACATCAGGACTCTACCTCCTCTAGCTTGCGCTTCTTTACAGTAAACGTCATCTGCTTGGTCTGCTTTTTCTGGGTCTTGACGTCGCACGCCTTGCGTTCTACAGCGCCCGCATCAGCCAATTCCTTGCTTTTAGCGAGCACTTCCTTATCGTCGCTGGATTTGCCTACTAACCACTTCAAAAGCTCGATTTCTTGCTTGCGAGAGTCAGTAGTCGTCATAGGCGTCTCGAGAATTTTGGGGACCGCCCGCAGTTCCGGCTTGTTCATCACTAGCCGGAAACACTCTAGGCCTACAAACCCCAGGCCCAGGTTTTGGTGGACATCACGTCTGGAGTTCAGCGGATACTTGGAGTCGTTGATATGCATGCCCAGGAGGTACTTGTAGCCCACGATTTTATCGAACTTAGCCCAGAACGCTTCAAAAGACTTCTCGTCGCGAAGATCGTAGCCGGCCGCGAGCGAGTGGCATGTATCGATGCAAACGCCTACCCGGTCCTTGTTTTCCACCTGCTCAATGATGTCTCTAAGGTCTTCCAGGCGAGTGCCCACAATGCGTTCCTCATTGCCGGTCATGTTTTCCAGCACTATTTTCACAAACGAGGTTTCTTTATGAGCTTTGTTAACTCCAGCAGCAATATTGGCAATGGCCGCGCTTTTGCTGGTGCCTAAAGACGACCCGGGATGGAGATTATAGAGATGGATGCCTAGTTTTTCACACCGATGCAGGTCATCCAGTAAACCTTTCATAGACATTTTGCGCTTCTCCTCATCAGGATTGCCTAAATTAATGAGATACGAGCCGTGCGGAAGCACATCCACTGCGGGGTTGAACTTATAAGTCTCGCAGTTGGTGTTCCACTTTGTGACCTCTTCCTCCGACAGCGGCTTGGCCGTCCACTGCTTTTCGTTTTTCAGAAACAATGCAAAAGCGTTCCCGCTCAGTTCTGCGATCCTCGGAAGCGCTTCCGAGACGCCTCCGGCAGCACTCACATGGGCACCGACCAACGACGCCATCTGCTTTGTAAAGTCAGGGGAGTTCTATGAGATATGTATAACAGTTAGCAGTCGCAGTCAGAGTCTCATATCAGTTAGTGTTAAGATCAATTTGTTAATAGTTGGTTGATAGCAGTTGGTTATCAGTTGGTTAATCAATTTGCAATTACTAGGTGGCATTTAGTGGTTTGATAGTAGTTTAGTATTTAGCGTTTAGTGTTAGCGAATGAATCACTTTTTTGCCTTTTTAGTGCCATTCGCGGGCTTTGAAGGAGCCGGCCGTTTAGAAACTTTAAAAAAATCAGTGAGCCGGCCCTGCGGCGCTGTGGTGGAGCCTTTGGTGAGCTTGGCCGCGCCGGCTCGGACCCGGTCTTCGCTAAACCCCTTTTCTGTACATAGGAAAGCGACCAACCCGTCGATATCCGGCTCGGTCCATTTCAAGGCCACGTCGTCGGCCGCCACCGTCTCCGGGGTATGGAACAGTTTCCGGACCTCCACAAACGGCCAGTCGTCGGGGATTTGCACTTTGCCTCCTTTGGCTTTAAGCACTTCCTGGATCTTTTCAATCGTGCGATGTTCCTGGATCATTTTGAAGGCCGTGCTCGGGCCCATTCCCCTAATCGGGTCACAGTAGTCGCAGCCGAGCAGAATACACAGATCGATGAACTCGCTGTACTCGAGTTTCATGAGCTCGAGAGCCTTCTTTAGGTCGAGCTCGGTGATCGGCGACTTCTTCTGGTCGCCAGCCGTGAGATGGCGCAGTAAATACGGCGACCCGAACGTCAGAGTGTCCATATCCTCGCTAGCGGCCGCATAGACTTTGTTTGCTGCTGCCAAAACCGCACACTGGGCCTCGGCTTCGCCGGGCGCTTCGACCACGGGGATGCCCATTAACGTCAGAAGCCGCTTGGCCTCGTCGTTTTGTTGCTGGGTGACTTTGACAGTGCGACGCTCGAACCGGTTGATATCCTCGGCGGTGGCCTCGTCGCCGAGGTCTTCCTTTGTTTTCGTGGCTTTATCGCGAGCTGCGTCCCGTTTCTTCAGCTCCTCGCGCTTGAGGTCCGGCGGTTTGCCGTCAAAAACGTACGCGGGCTTCATGCCGTTCTCGACAATGCGCAGCGTGCGGTAGAACATGCCGATCAAGTGGCTCGTAGTCTCGCCGTCTTCATTCGACAGCTGGAAGCCGTCGTTCTGGCGGACGGCGATCAGGAATTGGTAAAGCGACATGGACGCATCAATAGCGACTTTGCGGCCGGCCAGCGTCTTCCAATCGGTGATTTTCACTGCCTGGGGCGCATGGTCCGAGACCACCTTGAACAGGCCTTTAATACCCATGATGACGCGTCGCGTCCCGAGAGGTAAATGAAGTGGTCGTGGGGTTGGGGCCAGCACTGACCAGTTCGGACCAGCCTGACCGGCCCAACAACAATCTTGTAATATAACATCAGGCAGACTCAAGTCTCACCATAAACGTCAATTAAGATTATATACTGCTCTATGCACTGTATGCACTTAGGTGCATTATCTCGATTATGGTCAAAACAACCGTTATGGTCGCCGCTGACCAATCTACCCACCTATCATCACTCCCACCCCCCCCAGCTTCAATGTTTGGACAATCGTCGTTTGGAGGCGGCGGCTCGGGATTTGGCCAGCAGTCGGCCTTTGGAGGGGCAAATAACAACCAGGGCGGCTCGATTTTCGGGGCTTCCAATACCACCTCGACCGCCGGCTTTGGCCAGCCGGCAACAACGCCGTCTTCATTGTTTGGCCAGCAGCAGAACCAGCCGCAGCAACAAGGCGCGGGCTTCGGCTCGTTCGGCACGCAGCAACAACCATCGACCGGATTCAGCCAGCCGCAAGCGACGGGCGGCCTGTTTGGCGCCGCGAAACCGTCCCCGTTCGGCGCGCCGTCGACAACTACGCTCGGCCCGCCGTCTTCCGGGTTCGCCATTGGCGCCGGCTCCAGCAAAGGCACGGGCCAGGTGCCGTACCAGGGCAAAGAAGAGCCCGACCCGGCCAAGCCGTCGAATACAAACGTGGTGCACGCGATCAGCGCCATGCCCGTGTACAGTAACAAGTCGTTTGAGGAGCTGCGATGGGAAGACTACCAGGAGGGCCGCAAAGTCGGCAACGGCGGCACCGCGACCGCATCGACCACGTTCTCGTCATCCACGCCGTTCGGCCAGCCGTCGTCTACCGACAACACGGGCTTCCGGTTCGGCACGACCGCCAACACCAACCAGCAGCAGCCGCAAACCGGGTTTGGCCAGCCGTCCACGAGCCCGTTTGGGGCCGCAAACACATCGACAGGCAGCAACTTGTTTATGAACAATAACAATGCCGCCGGAACCACCTCCACGTTCGGGGCCCCGGCCATCACGTCGCCGTTTGGCGCGACTAAACCGGCCGGCACGGGCACGGGCTTTGGCTTTAACCAAACCAGTACGACGGGCACTACAGGGAGCAGCGGCATTTTTGGCCAGCAGCAACCGCCGGCGCAGCAACAGGGCACGTCGCCGTTCGGCCAGCCGCAGACCAAACCCAGTTTCGGTTTCGGCGCTCAGTCGACGACCACGCCGGCATTTGGCGCCGCCAAGTTCGGCCAGCCCTCGTCGACGCCGCCGGCAACTACAGGGACCGGTTTCGGATTCGGCCAGCAGAGCTCGACAACGGGCACCGGCTTGTTTGGCCAATCAAACACAGGCACGACCAGCGGCGGCTTATTTGGCCAGAACGCCAATAGTACTACTACCAACACCGCCAATGCCTCCGGCAGCGGCATGTTTGGCCAGACCGCGAACCAAACGCAAACCCAGGGCGGCATGTTTGGCCAGAAACCGGCCGGATCGTTATTTGGCCAGCCCAGCCAGAATACAACCTCGGGCACGGGCTTATTCGGCTCGTCAACTACCGCCAGCAACCAGGGCGGCTTATTTGGCCAAACCAATGCCAGCAAACCGGGTGTTTTCGGGCAGACCAACTCGACTTCCGGCACCGGGTTTGGATTCGGGCAAACCAACCAGGCCCAAACGGGCACGCAAACCGCTCAGAACCAAGGCACCGGTTTCGGATTTGGCCAGCAATCTTCTGGGTTCGGCCAGTCGGGCAGTCAATTCGGCCAGTCAGGCACGACGGGAAGCCAGTTCGGCGCGCAGCCGCAGAACACGCAAGGGTTTTTTGGAGCGAATAACAACCAGGCAGGCACGTCCGGATTCGGCCAGACGTCTACTACCGGAGGAATGTTTGGCAATAACAACGCGCAACCCGGCCAGACCGGCCAGACAGGTCAAACGGGCGGCTTATTTGGCAATAACAACGCCATGGGAACTACCGGCACTACCGGTACCGGAACGTCGTTGTTTGGGGCCACTAATAGTGCTACTCCGAACGCCGGCGGCGGTCTGTTCAAGCCTATGGGAAGCACTACCGGCACGGGCATGACGACCGGCACCGGCACGGCCACCGGCTCGGGCTTTAACTTTGGCCGCACCCCTACAGCCACTAATACTAATTCGACGGGCGGTCTATTTGGCAACACCAATACCGCCAACACCACCAGCACTGCCACTAGTTTGGGCACGGGCTTTGGCCAGTCGCAGACGGGCGGTCTTTTTGGCCAGAAACCGGCCGGCCAGGCGCAAACGTTCGGCAAACCGACCGGCCTGGGCGCTGGGTTCGGCACGTCGACGACTGGCAGCGGTCTGGGGACCGGGTTCGGACAGGGAGCCGGCACTACCGGACTCGGGGCCGGAACAGGGACAGGACTGGGACTCGGGACCGGACAGACCGGGCTTGGACTCGGAGCCACCACAACCGGAACCACAACCGGACAAGGAACCGGGCTCGGACTCGGAACCGGGCTCGGAACCGGAACCGGACTCGGAACCGGACTCGGGACTAACACCGGTGCAACCAGCGGCAGTCTATTTGGCAAGCCTACCGGCACTTCCGGCGGCCTGTTCCAGAACCAGGCCCAGCAACAGGCGCCGCTGGTGGCCACGATTAACCAGAACCCGTACGGCAATAACCCGCTGTTCAACGTGCCTAATGGCCAGACGCAGACCGAGGCGTTTGCGACGCCGCTATCGACGGCCCCCACGCCGCCCAAACGGCTTGATCCGCTGCTAGCGTTCCGGATGCGGCCCCGGCGCCACGAAACCGCCGACGAAGAGCCGCCCAAACCGGCGCCGGCCGCATTAGTGCCCCGGCCCGACTCGGCGAGTTTAGCGAGCTCGGCAGCGCTGCAAAGCGCGCACACCGACGAGGTGATTCTCATGTCGGAGTCGTTTGTGCCCCGGTCGTTTGCGCTGAGGCGGCTGGCCCTCAACCGCCAGGACCAGGCGGAAGACGACTCGATCGACGGCATTGCCGACGAGAGCGTGCGGCTGCCGGCAGCCGGGTCCACGCCGCCGTCCACCAGCTCGCTGGCCACGCCGCTGTCGTCGTCGGAAGCCAAGCCGGCCGCGTCGTCCACGCCGCCGCGCGCGACCCCAAGCGACCGCAGCGACCGCGACAGCTCGGCGTATGGCGATCTTTCCGAAGTCGCCGACAACGAGCTCGTCGACAAACAGGGCTACTGGATCTCGCCGTCGCAGGACCGCCTCGACAAGATGAGCGTGCGGGAGCTGGAGGCGGTGCCGCACTTCCGGGTCGGCCGCAAGGAAATGGGGTTCATCGAGTTCGACGAGCCCGTGGACCTCAGCGAGTTCTCGAACGTGCGCAAACAAGTATGCGGGCGGCTGATTGCGTTCGGCGACCGCATGTTCTCCATCTACCCGGACGAAAACGGCCTGAAATGGCCGCCCAAGGGCACGGGCTTCAACCTGCCGGCCACCGTCACGCTGTACAACGTGGTCGTGCTATCCAAGAAGACGGGCGAGAAGATCAAAGACGCCAGCCATCCTCTGTACGAGCGACAACTGCGGCGGTTCAAAGAGTACAAGAACAAGTTTGTGTCGTGGGACCCGTCGTCCGGAAACTACGTGTTCCAGATCGAGCCCCAGGACCCGTAATATAGTGTGAAGTAATTTACAATCCATTTTCGCGCACTGACTCTGAGTATAAACTTTTTTTTCTTTTTTCGGCTGTTTGACAAGTCAAACAGCTTCGCTTCGCGATTTCCGTCCGCGAAGCGGTTACAGGCCGACTTGTCGGCCTAGTATGAAAAAAAGTCTACATACAGTCGTTTTACCAGTCGACAAGTCTGGGAATAGTGCATGTTGATAAATATAGATAGGATAAATACATACACGGCATTAGAAGCATGGTATAACACAGCTCAGCGGCCCAGGTTGATCTTGACCGTCGAGAACTTTTGCAGAGCCTTGAGGAACACCAAGTACGACACGACGCCGTAGTTGTCGGGCAGACAGTACAGCTCGGTGACCCGGAGGTGCCAGGGCGGGTACCCCTGGAGCTCGACGCGGGGCCCGAACATCACCAGCAGGTCGGGCTCGCTGCCGACGCGGGCCTTGAGCTGGCCGTCGATCATGTCCAGCGTGATGTCGTCGGCCTTGTAGTCGCCCTGGCGGGTCATGTCGGCGAGGGCGCGGCCCACGTTGACGATGAGCTTGCGCCCGTTTTCCTCGCTCACCAGGTTGATGGTCAGCTGCGGCTTGGCCGCCCCGGTGCGCCGGCTGTCCTCGCCCAGCCGCGACACCACCTGCACGCCGGGCACGTCGGTGGACCCGTAATAAGACTTGAGCTGCGCGTCTACTACCCGGTACACGTCGGCCACCGGCAGCTTTTTCAACGCGCCCGACTTCTCGTAGATGGTGAGCTCCGACGCCCCGGCCGCCACGCACCACGACGCGATCTCGCCGGCGTCGTTGAGCAGGCCGTCCATGCCGCCGCCCTCCACGTGGCGGCCCTTGTAGTCGAGCACCACCGCGATATGCCGCGGCACTTTTTGCAGCCGCGACACATCGTCGCGGATCGCCTGCGGGTTCCGGTGATGGTAGCGGTAAAGACCTTGCACCAGGTACTGCGCCTGGTGGTAGACGAAGCGCGCGGTGTAGGCCAGCGACGCGACCGCGTACAGCACCTGCAGGAGGGCTGCGAACAGCAGAGGAACGAATTTCCCCGAGGAAGTGGTCGCGCCGATCGGTTTAGTAGCGGCGTCCATGATGACAATAGGAAGACTCGCACACCCCCACCCTGCACCCCAAGCACCCCAAGCACCCCAAGCACCTCACACACCTCCAAATGACACCCCAAAGAGGTAACCACCAACGGTTTCCGCGAAGCGGTTACAGGCCGACTTGTCGGCCTAGTATTTAAAAAAGAATAAAAAAAGTAGTCGTTTTCTTTTTTTTTTCGTACTAGGCCGACAAGTCGGCCTGTAACCGCTTCGCGGGGCAGTATATACATGGGTAAAATTATATGTATAAAAAATATAATACGCTAGTTGCCGCTGAGCGTGAGCGGCACCGGCGACGTGCGCGAGGCCGAGCGCAGCGCGCCGCCGCCAATGTAGGGCATGTCGAAGTTCAGGGTCAGCGGTGACATGGGCCGCCCGTGCGTGCGCATGCGCGGCAGCTCCAGCCCGCCCGATGAGGTGTTGATGCTAAGGGCCCCGCTGGCTGCCGGGTTGCGGGTCTGGGTAACGGTGCTGGTGGTGCCCGTGGAAGTAGCCGTCGAGCTCGACAGGTCGGCCGACACGTCCGGGTCGCCCAGCGTGGTGCTGATGCTGCGGCTGCTGCTGGCGGCCGAGCTGCTGCGGGGCACCGGCACGCGCATGAGGTCCACGTGCACCTCGAGCTGCGAGATGCGCTCGTGCAGCACGTGGATCTCCTGGTCTTTACGTTCCCGCAGCGACCGCAGCGTGGTCTGCAGCACGTCGCGCTGCTCCTCGGTGCGCTTGAGGCGGTTCGCCAGCGAGCCCTGCTCGCCGGTCTGGTCCAGCAGGCCCTGCAGCTTGCGGTTCTCGCCCTGCACCATGTCCAGCTGCTGCCGCAGATCGTCGCCGTCGCCCTTGACCTGCGTGACCTGCAAATCGCGCACCACCTGCTGCAGCTCGCTGGTGGTAGTGTCCAGCGCCGCCACCTCCTTGCGCAGCTGCTCGCTTTGCTCCCTGAGTTTGTCGTTCTCGTCGCTGCGCATCTCCAGCAGCTGCGTGGTCTCGGCGTGCCGGTGCTCCAGCTCTTCCAGCGGGTACTTGTTTTCGCTGCCGGTGTGGCTGTAGCCCTCGGCGGCCATGCGTTTCTTGCGTTCCAGCACCAGCT
This sequence comes from Wickerhamiella allomyrinae, assembly GCA_030581455.1. NCBI lineage: Eukaryota > Fungi > Ascomycota > Dipodascomycetes > Dipodascales > Trichomonascaceae > Wickerhamiella > Wickerhamiella allomyrinae. The sequence goes on from JAKTTL010000007.1 coordinate 67,606, forward strand.
CTTTCTGCACGCGAGCCAGCTCGGCCACCGCGTTCGCGGTGTCGTTCTTGGGCTCTAGCCGCAGCTCGCGCCGCGCCGACTCCGCCAGCTCGATCGACAGCATTCGCACTTCTTCTTGCAGCTGTTTGTTGCTGGCCACTAACTCGCTCACCTGGCGACTGTCCAGATCGCTGGCACCGTTACTTGCTGAGTTGCTCGCCGCGTGGCCGTTGATGCTTCGGGTATTAGACGACGTGCGGGTGTGGGTGAGCAGATCGGCGGCCGACGTTTCCGTCATAGTGGACTTATCGTCCATGAATGAGGCGTCGTTAATAGGAACATTACTGGCCGACGAGGCCATCGACCGGGCCCCCGTAGATGGCGGGCCATGTTGACCAGGCTGTCCAGGCTGTCCGGGCTGTCCTGGTTGACCGGGTTGACCCGGCTGGCCGGCCGGGTGGAAATGGGCCTGCGAGAAGTAGCCGGGCCCCTGATAAGGTCCCGCGTACCCGGGCTGCATCTGCTGCGGATGTTGTGGAAGTTGCGGCAGCTGCGGCGAGTAGGGCATTTGCGGATGTTGCTGAGGATGCGGTAAAAGGTAGCCGTTTGGCGCGAACGGCGGCTGGCCGGCCATCGGCCCCATCTGGCCCATCGGCCCCATTTGGCCCATCTGGCCCATTTGACGCGATTGCCGCGGCCGCGGCGCGCCGCCAAGCGACATGGCGCGTGGCGAGCCCTGATGCTGCGGCGGCAGCGGCGCGCCCGGGCCGTAGCCGTTCGGGGGCGCCAGCTGCGAGTGCATGGAATAGGTGTCGCTGGCCATGGTGGTGCGCCGCATGTTCGATTGCGGCCGGGGCTGCAGCCCCAGGTCATTGGACAGCAGCTGGCGGCGCGAATCGATCATGTTCTGGCGATATTGCATGTGCTGGCTCTTATGCTTATTTGCCTGCGACGTCACTCCGCCGGGGCCTAACGTGGGGATGATCGGGGTGGTATCGAAGTTTGTTCCTACTGAACTGAGGCTCATGGTGCGGCCATTCGCGGCTTGGCTGCCCGGCTCGCCCGAGTCCACGGTGGGGTACCGCTGGCGGTCGCGAATACCGCTAAGATCGCTAATGCTGAGATCGGGGAACTGGCCGTCGCCCGGAAGGGTTCCGGCGCCGAACTCGTCGGGATCGTCTTCGATATTGGTGCCGCCGCCGAATTTGCGCAGTTTGCCAAGGAACCCCGAGCCCGAGCTCGACGCCGGGCGGGCGGCTGCTGGGGGCTGGGCGGCCGGCATTTGGGGGGAGGGCACGCCGTAGGCGTCGTATTCGTCCATAGGCACTTCCAGTGCCTGCTGCTCGAACGCCGTTTGCCGGCGGGCACGAGCCTGTCCGTTATACATTTGGAAGTGGGTCCCAAATTAGCACAGGAAGGGATGGGGGAAAGGAATGAGAAAAGAAAGCAAGACCTAGATTACTGGTCGGCAAGGGTAAAGATAGCGAATCGGAAAAAAAATTTAAAATTTACGCCAGGTTCCAGGGCGGTTACCGGTGCAAGTCCAATCGTCACTATACGAAATCAAATGGCCAAGGATATCAAGGGAAATACCCGTGGATGCTTTCCCCTAGTTAAGGTGCGACGCGACGAGGTTAATAATAACCCAGCCCGCCCAACGCTGCTGACAGATCTCCTTGCAGGACGTGCCCAGGCGCACGCGGCTCAGGTGCCCGCAGGTAGGGCCTTGCATGCGGGCACCTGGACCCGCCCGATACAGGCAGTGGGGAACCATGCTCCCCAAGCCTTCTTCATGCTGTTCGTAGAATACATAGAGGGGTACATTCATTATTTGCTGGTATTTAGTGGCTGTGCCTACTCCAGGCTTGGGGCTGGTCGTAGGAACAGCCACCCGCTATGGAAGGCAGAAAAAAGGCTGGGCTATGGGATTGGGGGGTGGGGGGAAGGTGGGAGGGTTTTTGGCCAGGGCTCACTGAGCGATCTTGCCCACAATGTTGTACCGCAAAGAAAAGAACCGGTACCAATCATTAAGGGTCTGTTGCTCCTTATCACTGAGATCCTCGTAGTCGGGGATAGCGTCCTCCTCTTCCAGCGACGATTTGGCCAACGCCCGCGACGCATCCCGGCCCACAAACACATGATAGCCTTGGCCGGGGCCGTAGCTATCGTGGTTGCGGGTAACGTCGAAAATGGTGCCTTTGATGGCCACGTAGATCTTGGATGATTTCACTCCTGGAATGTTAGTATTTTAGGTTCAGCAACCGTCTGGGGGCTCTCAGGCCGCCCATAGCCGGCAGGCAATGCCACCAGCGACTATCGCCAGGTACTTACCGTCATATTCTGCTAGTTCCTCCACTGTGAACACGTCGTCTTTCGGTGGGTCGAGCTTGACCGCAGTCTTTGGCGCGAACCGATCTGATTCCGACATTGATTTGCGTGGGTGACTAACTGCCTGCTTGGGCTGCTAAGGCCGCATGGTCGATCTGCCCGGAGCAGATTTATTTATAGATTCGAGTCGACTATTTAATCTCGGATTTAAACCGATCATCAAAATAACTATCCAGAACGCGTATTGGCCACGCCTGATCTTGCTGATCTTGCTGATCGTGCTAATCAAAGCTGATCTTGTCTAATCGGTCTGCTGTAGCCTGCATGCCCCATCGGGTATGTGCTATAGCATACAGCAGAAAGATGGCTGGTGATAAGATCATCACCGATTTTCGCAAATAGATAGATATAACTATGTAGAGCTGGTAGAACTGGTTTAAACTGATTAGAGACGCGCGCGGATAGCAAACAGAGCCGCTACCAAAGCCAGAATCGACCATTTGTAGGCCAGCAGCCGGTACAAAAGCGATCGCTGCACGCGGCCAGTGCGCGAAAACCACGGACTGCCGATGGCCAGGCTCCGCAGCCGGTCGACATTAGACTTGCGGTACGGCGCATATCTTGCCGAGAGCATCGGTTCCAAGATATTCGGCTGCCGCAGGATCGGCCGCTGGTGCGAGAACTCGTCGAAGCCGAACTTGCCATGGTACCGGCCGGTGCCCGACGAGCCTACGCCGCCGAACGGAATGGCCGACGAGCCCGCTTGCAGCATCACGTCGTTGATGAGCACCGCGCCCGACCGCGTGTTGTTGACAATCCGGTCCGCCTGGCTCAGGTCGTTGGTGAACACATACAAAGCCAGCGGGTAATCATGCTGCTGCACAATATGCGCAGCCTCGTGCTCAACATCGCCTACCGGAATGATGGGCAGGATAGGGTTGAACAGCTCCTCCTGCATGAGCACATCGCGCAGACCAACATTGGAAACAATGGTAGGCGGGAAGAATTTGGCCTTCTCGTCGGGAGTGCCGTACTGGAACTCGACTTTGCCCTTGGTTTCCGCTACCAGTTTCTGGGCCCGGCCCCACAGCCGGTCGTTGACGATATGGGCATAGTCTTCCGAGCTGGGCGTGAGATTGGGGTAGAACTTCTCCGTCCACTTGATGAGCGCCTGCACAAACGCGTCCTTGACTTCCTCGTCAATCACTACATAGTCCGGGGCCACACAGGTCTGGCCGGCATTCGTGAACTTGCCCCAGGCCACTCGCTTGGCGGCAAGATCGATATTGGCGTTGCGGGTGATCAGCACCGGCGACTTGCCGCCTAACTCCAACGTAACCGGCGTGAGATTCTTCGCCGCGGCCGTGGCCACAATACGGCCTACCCCGCACGAGCCCGTGAGCATGATCTTATCCCATTTCTGGGCCAGCAACACCGTTGATTCCGAGACCGAGCCGAGCACGACCTGGAAGGTGCGCGGGTCCAGCGCCTTCTCCAGCACTCGGGTGAGCACCTCAGTGGTATAGGGATCCATTTCGGTCGGCTTGAGCACTACGGAATTGCCGGCGGCAATTGCGCTCGCAATCGGCACGACAGAGCACAGAATCGGGTAGTTCCAGGGCCCCAGAATCAGCACCGTTCCGTACGGCTGGGGCCGCAGAACAGGCCGGGCAGGAATGGTCCGCAAATCGCCGTAGCCGAGCGACGAGTCGGCGGCCCAGTCATCGAGATTGGAGATCGCAGCGTCGATCTCCGAGTACACGAGATGAAGCTCGAGCACCTCGGTTTCCAACGGCGACCGGTGCAAATCTTTGGCCAGCGCGGCCGTCAACAGGTCTTGGTTGTCTTTAATGGCATAGTACAAGTTGCGGAGCTGGTCCTTGCGGTACTCCAGGTCCAGCGTTCGGCCGCTCTTGAAGCCATTGACGGTGGCACGGTACTTTTCCAGGATCTTCGGCTCGGGCGTATACTCGCGAGGCACCACGGAATCGATGCTCATAGTGAAATAGGGCAGGAGATGCGGGAGAGAAGGGGCGGAAACTGGGGTATAAATAGTCCCCTGCCCAGGCCCCAACCCTGGTACATGCCCCCACCCATTCCGGCCCGGGCGGAACCCATGGGATCGGGACCATTTCCGGACCAGGAATAATTCCGGTCCGCCGGTAATTCCGGGGCGGGCAATATGAGTGTGAGTTCTGTAGGATAGTAGTAAATGCAAATGAATCATATATGCCTTTGAATAATGAATACTTAATAGCTAAAAAAACCGCGAGAACCACCCCCGCGAGATCTCGCCCTTGCGCGGCATCCAGTCGCGCGGAGCAGAAAGCATGCTCATGCGCTTGGTCTTTGTCTCGGTGTAGGGCGGGTAGCGGTTAGCGAGAATGCGTTCCAGATATGCGGGCTGCTGCAGCAGCGGCCGTTCGTAGGTGAACTCGTCGAATCCGGACTTGCCGTGGTAGCGGCCCACGCCCGACGACCCGACGCCGCCAAACGGCACCTCGGTCGAGCTTGCCTGCAGCATGACGTCGTTAATGACGGCTGCGCCCGAGCGGGTCTTGGACAGCAAAAAGTCGGCCTCGCTTTTGCTGTCGGTGAAGATGTACATCGCCAAGGGGTGGTCGTTTTTGCGGACAATCCCGGGGCCATCTGCCAAGACGCTCTTCACAGTAATGATGGGAAGAATAGGCGCAAACAGCTCCTCCTTCATCAGCGAGTCCTCTAAAGTGACATTGGTCACAATAGTAGGCGGGTAGAACTTAGACTCCCGCTGCGGGGTGCCGGCCTGGAACTCAATCTTGCCCTTGGAATCGGACACCAGCTGGCTGATCCGGTCCCAGATGCGCTCGGTAACAATATGCGTGTAGTCGGACTCGGGAGAGAGGTCCGGGAACAATTCATGGACCGCCTTGATGACCGCCTCCACGAACTTGGGCTGCACCTCCTCGTCTACCAGCACGTAGTCAGGGGCAATACACACCTGGCCGGCGTTCATGAGCTTACCCCACGCGATACGCTTGGCGGCCAGCTCAATGTTGGCATTCTTCGACACGAGGACCGGCGACTTGCCGCCCAATTCCAGCGTGATGGGGGTGAGGTTCTTCGCGGCTGCCGCGGCGACAATGCGGCCTACATTGCAGGAGCCCGTGAGCATGATCTTATCCCACTTCTGCTCCAGCAGTAGGGTAGTGCCCTCAACACCAGCGAGAACAACCTTGCAGATCTCCGGGTCCAGTACGCTGGTCAACACTTCGGCCAGTTTCTGCGACGACTTGGGGGCCATTTCCGTGAGCTTAAGCACGACCGTGTTGCCGGCAGCGAGCGCAGCCACCAACGGAATCACCGACAAATTGTAGGGGAAATTCCAAGGCGAGATAATCAGCACCGAGCCGTAGGGGGTTTTGCGCACTCGGGGATGCATAGGCACCAGCTTGAGATCGCACATCCCCAGACTTCTTTCGGCAGCCCACTTATCAAGACTGGCCACCGCGTTCGAGATCTCGGAATAGATCAGATCGAGCTCCAGCATCGAAGTTTCATGAGGCGACCGGTGGAAATCCTCGAACAAGGCATCCTTGAGGGCCTGCTCGTTGTCGCGAATACCATAGTAGATATTGCGCAATTGTTCCTTACGGAACTCCAGGCTTTCGGTTTTGCCACTCAAATAGCCTTCTACAATGCTGTTATAGGCACCGAGAATCTCGTTTTTGGGCGTATACCACGACTTTGACTCGGACATGTTGGGAATAGTTTGGGGGCGGAGGCTCTCACGGGGTGCATAATATATCCTTCCTTCGGTAGCATGTGATCGTGACTCAGCCGATACCCAGTCGGATCCGTTCCGTACCCGGTCGGGCATCCGGTCGGTATCGGTTCGGCTTTCATTCGACATCCGTTCGGCATCCATTCGGTAACGATTCGGCATTGATTCGGTATCGATTCGGCATCTATTCGGCATATTTACTGGATCAGTTCCATTTAGGCGGTGTAGGACCAGCTTTGAAGGGTTGGTGATATGTGGTACCGCGACATGCCTGAAAAATACGGAAACTACGGCAAAAACGGCAGTTTTTTATATACAATTATAGCCTATTTGGACCCATGAAGAAAACCATCTGCCTGCCCAATGCAATACTCCTCATCCGTCTGTATCACTATCCACACCTTATACCTGCCAACTGAAGAACCCGTTCACTGCTGACATGTTTTTCAAGGACCTTTGGGATTCTGTCTTTACGCCAGGCACCACGCCTACTTTGGTCACAGCTACCCATGGCAGCTTCATAGCCTTGGAGCTGGTCCTTGTAGGCATGCTGTATGCCACGGGCAGTCTTCATTTCGTGGCCATGCTCGTGCTTGCAACAGGGCTGTGGGTAGGCATTACCTGGTTCATCAACGAGGCGGCCACCTACCGTCAGCAGGCAGAGAAGAACAGTCTCCAGGGAGTAGGAGCCGGAGTAGAGTCTAAACCGTCCTTAGAGTCCAAAGAGGCCAGTAAAGAATCTTCTGCTGCATCGGCCACCAAGAAGACCGCAGTGCCCACTGAGACTCGGGCTCGCAGTCGCCGGAAGGTATAAAAAACGCTGGAAAAATCTATTTTTTGATCTACATCAAACGGAATAATAAAGAGGGGCTGCAGACAAGTATGTAAAGGAGTCTAGTCAGAGATAAGGCGGGAAAACTGTAAATTGGCATGCAATTGGCATGCACTACCACATACCCGGGTCGTCGAAACCACCGTCCCAAGGACCATCAAAACCGACATCCCATCTATCGGGTCCATCATAGTAGTTGTTCTCGATGATAGTATCGTGGTGGCCCGAGCTCAGGACCTCGCCCAGGAGCAGGCCGCCAAGTACACCGCCTCCGGCAGCCATGGCCATGGAGCCGCCGCCGTACTTGCGGCGATTGTTACTGTTGTAACGGCTATCATAACGGCTATCATAGTCACGGTCGTACTGAGACTGGTATACGGGCTGGGTGTAAACCGGCTGGTACACGGGCTGGGCATAGACGGGCTGGGCGTAAACGGGCTGCTGCTGGGGATATTGGTTATTGTGGTAATTGCCATTGTTATTGTTGCCATTGTTTCCGTTGTTTCCATTGTTACGCTGCTGGTTGTTTCCGTTGTTGTTTCCGTTGTGATGGTTGTTATTGCTGCTGTTGCTGGCATTGGTGTGCTGAGGTTGCTGTCTCTGCACTTGCTGCTCCTGAGGGGCAGGACTCACCGATTGCTCATAGCTGGGCGGCTCCTGGCCATCATTGCCAGCTCGGCCGGGCGGCGGGCCAGGCGGCGGAGCATGGCTCGCCTCAGTAGGCTCAGTCCACTGGGACTTGCGAGTAGCCAGGTTCACAAAGTAGAAGGTTTTGTAATTGTCATCATACTTTGCGAGCCAGCCATCGGGTACGGTCGGGGTGCGGGGACGATCATTGGGGGCTCCCATGGTGTTGGCAAACGGGATGGTTTATGGTACCGCAAGTTGGCTTTTTAATGGCCCCAGTCCGACCGGTCTTAGCAAGGGTTCGGGCCGGATTAGCGTTTTATTACACAAACGCCTCCCCGACCATGTGACCTTTGTCAGCATGCGGCATTATCCCCCCTTTGCACGGGTGGTGGATCAGTGCATATGGAGGCTAGAAGGATGGTTTGAGCTGGGGCTAAACCGGGCCGAATAGCCAAATTTGTAGATACCCGTAAAGGCACTCTAAATAATTTTTCCGGACCGCGCAGAAGTTAATGCCGCTGCCAAGCAAATAAAATTAGCCATGGTGCGGCTGCTTAGCAAACCCGGGTGGTCCCGTTCTGTCCAACTAGTCGCACCCCGATTCTAATTTTAAAAAAGCCTCCACCTGCCCTATATGGAACTGATAGGCCAGCCCCGGGGCGAGCTATCGGAGGCCGAGATCCAGCAGCTGGAGGAGTATGAGATCGCCCATGGGCCGCTGTCGATTCTGCAGCGGGCGGTGGACGAGGGCTCGCAGGTGCTAATTTCGTGCCGGAACAACAAAAAGCTGCTTGCCCGCGTAAAAGCGTTCGACCGCCATTCTAATATGGTTTTGGAAAACGTCAAGGAAATGTGGACGGAGACGCCGCGCAACAGCAAAGGAAAAAAGGGCAAGCCCGTAAACCGCGACCGGTTCATCAGCAAGATGTTTCTGCGCGGCGACGGTGTCGTGCTTGTATTAAAAGGGGGGTAGGCGGTCGATCGCTGCTGCAACCGTTGGCAAACAATCGGTTTGCCTGATCAGCCATGATAACCACTTTATAAAACCTATGCAATGGAGCTATATAGCCTATACAGAAGCATATACATAATTTGTACAGCTTAATCTAACTCGAGATCGAGATCCTCGTCCAGAACCGCCCGAGTTTCCTCTTTTAGAAGCGCGCCCAGCGTCGACTGGTCCCGCGAATACACCCAGCGGTTATCGATGTAGTCGTAGCGCTTCGGCCCCGAAATAGGGCTGGACAGCCAGATCTGCTGGTTCGGGGGCTGCTTGTTGATCACATAGGTGCCGGCTGGCGGCATCCGCAATGTGAGCACCCCCTGGGCGAGATCGGCGTCAATTTCCGGCTTTGATTCGGCCACTTTTTCGTAGCTCTCGACAATGCTCTCCAAACACTGATCGGCGGCTTCATGATAGTCCTGGGTGCTCAGCTGGCGGGTATGAAGCCGGCTAGCCAAACTAGCGGGCCGGGGCCGAGCCGTCGCCACCAGTGGTCGCACCCGGGCCGCCCATGTTGCCATCCCAACATACCTATGCATCTTGGCGGAAAGGCTGTTTTGTCAGCCGGTTCATAACATCCCAGAATGGAACTTTGGTCCCCGCGAAACCAACTTGGTTTGATCACGTCAGGCATCCACATATCTTTGTCTGTCTTGCCATCGCTGCGGTCCCTGCATCTGGACAACACACAGTCCCCATCCTTTTGGCGACTGAGTACTAACGTCTTCGTCTGCATTCCGCACCCCCCCTCATGAGTGAACCGCCAATGTCGGCGCCCCCGGTGCCGACACCGCCTGCTGCTGCCGCTGCTGCTGCCGCCAACCCCCGCGCCGCCGCGCCCGCCCCCGCCGCCGTTCCGCCGGCCCCGGCGCCATCCACCACCACTATTCCCAAACAATCAGCGTCTCTGGGCGCCGCCGGCGCCACCGGAGCCTCTTCCGGCGATGCCCGCAACGCCGGGGTGTCCTATTATGACCATCTTAACGACTACCCGCTGGCCAACGCACCCACCCCTCACTTCCTCAAGCGGTTTAATTATACCCACGCCGGCGTGAACTACGTCTTCGACGAGTCGTTGCTGTCCGGCCATCTCGACCAGCAGGCCCGCCGGTTAGACCGGCTGTGTGCGCGCGGGTTATCGCTGCACAAGCGGCCCTGTGACGACTCGGCCATCCTTATCCCTGCCGCCAAACGGCCGCTCACGGGCGCGCCCGGCATGGACTCGCTGGATACCGGCGCGCGCGATGGCGGCGAGCCTCTCAGCGATGCCATGACCACTCCTACCGAGGAGCATATCGCCCCTATCGCCCCTATCGAACCGATCGAACAAATCGAGCGCATTGAGCGCATCGAGCAGATCGAACACGACGAGCACGGCCAGCTGGGCGAGCTGGGCGAGCTTGCGCCCGACGTGCGGGCCATTGTGGCGCCCGTGGTGGAGACGGCCGGCGAGAACGCCTTGCTGAGCCCCACGGCGTCGCCCCGCAACGGCGACTATGCCGCCACCGATAACGAGCCCGACAAAATGAGCGCTATTGCTGCGCTGCCGCGCCATATGGACGACGAGACCGCCAAGCTGATTCCGGCGCTGGTCGATGGCTTCGACCGCCTGCACGACGACGTCCACCGCTACGTGCTGCACACCATGCTCCGGAGCTGCAACCGCCGCACCATGTCATCGCTGATGTCGATCTTGGGCTCGGCGTTGCGGTGCGACGTGCTGGGCAAGCTGCCGCGCGAGCTGGCGGGCATCGTGTTGTCGTATTTGGATGCGCCGTCGCTGTGCGCGGCCGCGCAGGTGTCCCGCAGTTGGTACCAGCTCATCGAGTCCAATACTGCGGTGTGGAAAGACCTGCTGGAGCGCGACCAGCTGCACCCTACCGAACACGACTTCCGCCGAGCAGTTATAGAGGCGTGGGGGTACACGGGCTGGACGCGCGAGACCAGCGGCAAGGTGCCCGAAGCGCGGGTGCCCATGGACTCGTTGCTGAATGCGCCGAACGTCCCTAACCCGTTGCCGCCCGCGCCTATGGAGCCGCTGCCCATCCCGCGCAATGCGCTGGGGTACCCCGTAAACCTTTACAAGGCAGTCTACCGGCGCAAGTATCTGATTTCGCGCAATTGGATGTCGCCATTGAGCCAGCCCCGCCACTTCAGTATCCCCTGTGCCGCCCGCGATGTCATCACGTGCCTGGAGTTTGATGAGGACCGCATCATTGCCGGATCGGATGGTCGCTACATCAATGTCTACGACACCCGCAACGGCGAGCTGCTGCACCACTTCAATGACCACGACGGTGGCGTGTGGGCGCTGAAGTACGTCAACAAAGACACCTTGGTTTCAGGGTCGACCGACCGCACCGTGCGGGTATGGAGTATTTCCAAAGCCCGCTGCACCCATCTGTTCCGGGGCCACACCTCTACCGTGCGGTGCCTCGACATTGTGCAGCCGGTGAAGCGCACCGACCCGGCCACGGGCAAGACCACGTTGTACCCGCCGCAATCGGTGATTGTGACCGGGTCTCGTGATGCCACGTTGCGCATGTGGCGGCTGCCCAGCCAGCGCGATCCCGAATACTTTGCCGACACCGTTCCGGACGACTCCAACAACGACGACCCGTTCTTCATTCGGGCGTTGCATGGCCACACCAGCCCGGTGCGGGCCATCAACGGCTACGAAGACACGGTGGTCAGCGGGTCGTACGACACCACGGTGCGGGTATGGAAGATCAGTACCGGCGAGTGCAAATGGGAACTTGTCGGCCACCAGCAGAAGGTGTACTCGGCGGTGATCGACCCCAAACGCAACCGGTGCATCTCGGCGTCCATGGACTGGAGCGTCAAGGTGTGGTGCATCGAGACGGGCTCGCTGCTGTACACGCTGGAGGGCCACACGTCGTTAGTGGGGTTGCTGGACCTCAACCGGACCACGCTGGTGTCGGCGGCCGCCGACTCGACGCTGCGGGTATGGGACCCCGAGACGGGGATGCTGCTGCACAAGCTGGAGGGCCACCACCGGGCCATCACCTGTTTCCAGCACGACGAGACCAAGGTGATTTCCGGGTCGGAGAAGACGCTCAAGCTCTGGAACATCAAGACCGGCGAGCTGATCGGCGACCTGTTCGAGGGCGTGGACCTCACCAATATCTGGCAGGTGGGCTTCGACTCCCGCCGCTGCGTGTCGGCCGTCAACCGCGGCAACGGCTCGTTCCTGGAGGTGCTTGATTTCGACTACGACCCCAGCGAAGCAACGGGGCCCCGCCAGCGGATCACCCTGCCGCCGGCCCATATCCCCACCGAGCCGGTGGCCCGGCTGAACCGCATGGTTCCGCCCATCACTGCCGAGCCGATGGTGATGTTCAACGGGCCGATGCGGCCGGGCGCGGCCATGGCCGAGAACCTGGAGCGGCTGGACGGGCCGCTGCATGTCGAGCCGGACGACGACATGAACGACGACGGGGCGCCCATTATGGATCTGTAGGCATAGAGATGCGGTTATATATTATACATGTTGCTAGTAAGGCATGTTTTAATCTCAGAAGTTACTGTTGATAGCAGTTAAAGCGTTATTATACACTAATAAATAAGGGAAGCTAAAGCTAGGTTAGACCATAAACGACTCGCCACAACCACACTCGCCCTTGGAGTTGGGGTTATGGAACACAAATCGCGACGACAGCTTGTCGTCGACCCAGTCCATTTGCGAGCCAATCACCGAGAAGAGCGCTTTGGAGTCGATCAATACCTTGACGCCGTCCTGCACGACTTCTTCGTCGAACTTGCCCGGTTTCTCCACATACTCTAAGTTATAGGTGAGGCCCGAGCAGCCGCGGTTGCGCACGCCGATGCGGATAAGTTTGGGCTCGGGCGAGTCCAGCAACGCCCGGAGATGGTCCAATGCTTTCGGAGTCAATGTAATCGCCGCCTTGCGGGGCTTGAGCGGCCGGCGCTTGGGCTTGGCGGGCGCGGCCGCCTCGGTAGTTGCTGCGGCAGCCGCCGCCGGGGCAGCTGTTTTAGGGGTTTGCCCGGTGGGCGCAAAAGGGTCCGCCGGCTTGGCGGTTTTGGTGGCCGCGGCCGGTTTGCTCTCGGACGCAGGCTGGCTCTTAGGCGTCGTCAGCCTGTGAGTGCTCCATGGCCGCAGCGGCTTGGTCTGGAGAAACCGCTGTGCCGTCGTTGCATTGAGCCGGGCGCCAAACGTTCTCGTGGAAACAGTTCGCAGCATAGTCGATATCAAATGTAAGAGGTTGGACTGGGTTTGCATTTATATAAGCCGAGTCCGGGCCGCCGCCTCCTCCCAATTATGGCATCGCTGATTGGCCACCGTTGGGAGGATTACCCCACATTCCGCCAGTCATAACAGGCTGGGCTTGCAGCAAGCAGGCCATAACAGACCATACAAACCGCCCCAATTGTCATATAGTCGAAGTGATTTTCCAAGCTTCGGGGTGGCTGGTGGTAGGGGGATAAATGAAGAGTCGTTAATTTTTTTAGGTACTATTTCATACAAAATCCACAACCGGCCTTGTTTTAGTTTGGTTTAGCTCGTTTTTGGGCCGGTTAAGTACGTTTTTTTGTGGGTTTTTTTCAACTGCCTTCGCAACCTAGATCATGGCGGTATGCGAAAGCATCCATTGGCTGTCCTCCTCGCTGAGGTGGGGAAGAAGATCCTTCTCCACTTCCCGATGATACGCGTTGATCCACGCGCGCTCGGTCGCGTCTAACAGCGACGTGTCGATAAGGTTGCGGGCAAACGGCACCCGCGTGACCGTCTCGAACTGCAGATACGATTTGTTCCCGAAATGGTTCGGCGTCTTGGCCGGCTGCACCAGCACCAGGCTCTCAATGCGGATCCCGAACTTGTTATCCTCATAATAGCCCGGCTCGTTGGAGATCAGATTGCCCTCCCGCAACGGCTGGCTGGCCAACGCGATGCCGTTCCCGATACCCATAGGGCCCTCGTGCACATTCAGGTAGGCGCCCACGCCATGGCCAGTTCCATGGCGGTAGTCGAGGCCCTGGCCCCATAGGAACTGCCTGGCAAGCACGTCCAGTTGGTAGCCATTGACGCCGGCTGGGAACACTGCGCGGGCCAACGCGATATGGCCCTTAAGCACTAAAGTGTAAGCCGTGATCTCCTCGGTCGTAGGCTCGCCGAAATGCACTGTTCGCGTAGTATCGGTAGTCCCGTGGATGAACTGGCACCCGCTATCCAACAAATAGACTTCTTTATCAGTGATCTTATGGGTGCCGTCTTTATCGGGGGCATAGTGGATAATCGCCGCGTTAGGCCCCGCGCTCGAAATAGTTTCAAAGGAAAGCCCCTTGAAATCGTCCAGCTGCTGGCGCAGTTCCAACAGTTTCTGGGCGCCCTCGTACTCGGTAAGGTACTTCCCGGCGGCAATCTCGCGGCTCAGGAAGGCAAAGTACCGGACCACCGATAAGCCACACTTTACCTGGGCCAGGCGCTGGCCCGAAATCTCGATCGAGTTCTTGACCGATTTGGCCACTTGTACCGGCGACGTGCTGCTGTCGACGGCGTCCGGCCCGCCCAGCGAACTGAGCAGTTCCCAAGATGCTCCGCTGGGCAGCCACAGCCGTTTAGCAGGCCGACTAGCCTTCTCATCCGTCATGGCGTTTACGAGCTGCGCCAATTCCTTGGCATCCTCGTAAATACACTCGTAGGGCCGCACCTCAATGCCGGTTAGCTTGTCTTTGATGGCCTCTACCTTGGCAGGGTCAACATATAGTGCCGTGCGCGAGTCGCTAATAAGAGAGAACGCCTTGAACACGGGATTATAGTCAACGTCGCTGCCGCGGAGATTGAACAGCCAAGCCGTTTCGTCTAAAGCAAACAACAACACAGCCTTCAAATCCCGTTCCTTCAACCGGTTGCGCAGATCCGCCAGTTTCGAGGCCGTTGATTGGCCGCTCACCGAATCAGGAAGCAATACGACCGGATACGATCGCCGCGGCGGCTTGTTCTTCCATACCTCGTCGACCAAATTGTCGCGGATCGGCACCAGCTTGGCCGCGCTTCCCTTCAGGCTTTGCTCGATGGTCTCGGCAATACTGGCACTGATGAACTTAGGGTCGACGCCAATATCATCGCCGGTCTCCCGCGCCGCTTTGGCCACTGCATCGTACCACGCAAGCGTGTTCGGCGTGCCCTCTTTGCGCAGCGTCCACTCGTCCGACAGCTGCTGCTCGGCCTGCAGAAAGTACCGGCCATCGGTCGACAACTCGGCGGTTGTCTTGCCAATAATGGCCACGCCGGCCGAGCCCGTGAAACCGGAAATAAACGCTCGGCGTTGGTCGGCCTCGGCCACGTACTCGCTGTTATGCTCGTCCTGGCTCAGCACCAGATAGTAGCCGATGTTATGGGCGGCCATTTGCTGGCGGAGCTGGGCCAGCGGGTTGCTGGAAGAAGGGGAAGAAGAAAAGCTCGCAGTCATTTGTTTCGGTGGCCAATGTCTCAAATATAACCCACTAGTGCCCTTGAACAATCGAGCCATAAATTCCAATTTATGGGCTCTTGGGATAGGCCTTAGCTAACCGGTACAACACACATCCAGCAGCCAGGACCCAGCAGTCAGCCCGGGGCTTGGGGCTTGGTATCGTAATGCAGCCTGCAGAGCTGGCTCGCATAGAGACGCTTATAGGCACTATTTATGGGCCAGCCCAATCGCCAGATGCGGTTAAGCAGGCGCAAAGAGAATTACTAGTTGCCCAGCGCTCGGAGCATGGCTGGGATCTGGCCGCCGCTTTGCTGAACACCAGCGATTCCACCGCCCAGTTCCTAGGCGCCAGTACACTAACCATCAAGATCAACGACGATTCCACGCAGCTGCCCGGGAACATTCGCAAGCAGGTTCTTGCCTGGCTCAAAGCCGCGGTCGAAAACAGCTATAAACCGTTTGTGGTGCGCAAAATCATGGGCTGCGTGATCACGCTTTTTTTCCGCCAGCATAGCGCCTGGACAACCGCCTTCACCGACGTGGCCGCCGTGCTGGCCCCTAACTTGGAACTCAATCTCACGTTTGTGCAGATGGTTATGGAAGACTATATCCGCATCCACACCAGTTTACCCGGCCTGCGCGCCAGCCTCGAGAAAAGGGTTCCTCAAGTAGGGGACTGGATCCAGCAAGGCCTGGGCCCGCAGGAACCGGTGACGGTCACTCTGCAGGCCTTAGAAACCTTCCAGCCGTGGGCAGCCACGTTTTCCGAACAACTATCGCCATTATTAGTGTCGATCTTGGCCTTGTTGTCGTCGGAAGACTTTGATATTTTCGATAAAGTGGCCGCCGTGCTCATTGATCTCTACCCATTACACTACAAATCGTGGCCCAAAAAGGTCATTGACCAGCTGTGCAGCCAGCTAAGTATACTTACGAGGGAAAACGATGACGATAAGTATGTTCCGCTGGGCCGGTTAGTGCTGGTGGTCGCGGAAGAGACTCGCGTGCCGCTGCTTATGCCCTATATTTTGCATACTCTTACCGATACCAGCGAACCAATAGTAGAAGACGAGCTGGCTAATGAGGTTTTGGAGTTCTGGAACCTGTTTGTGGAAGATATCATTGCGTCGGGCATGTCGTCCACCGACAACACGCTTATTTTCGAGGTCATTGGCTACTACTGGCGGCGTATTCAGATCTACGATATGCCGAAATCGGACTGGGATATCTTCCAGTCGTTCCGGCAAGACTTTTGCGACTTTCTGGAACTGTCGTACCAACTGCTGGGTCTGGGGGTGCTGGACCAGCTGGTCACTACGGTTTTAACTGATCTACAAGAACGAGACTATACGAAAATCAACTGGATCGAAATCGAGGCGTCGTTATGTTGTTTAAACGGCCTAGCAGACATTATCGGGTCCAAGGGCACCGAGTTTGATGCGGTAAGGGCCGTGTTCAGCAGCTCGCTATGGGAAGATCTGCCCCATTGCCACAATCTGCGCGTTCGCCAAACCGCCGTTAATCTTATTGGCTCGTATGATTCTTTTTTTGAAAGCGACGAAGGCCGCCAGTACCTGGCGCCGACATTAACCTACTTGTTCGAGAGTTTAGCCCAGGAGTCGCTGCAAAACACCGCGTCGCGGTCTATCCAAAAACTGTGCTCGTCGAGCCGGACATTTTTGGCAACGGAATGCAATGTGTTTTTATCTGTATATGAATCGCTGCACGACCAGCTGGTGTCGGTTGCCCATGTTAGAGTGGTTACATCCATCGGCTATGTGATTGAGGCTTTAGACAATATCGAGGAGCAAGCCAAAGCCATTAACCGGCTACTTACAATCATGGAGCAGCACTTGCGGCAGAATGTCACTCTGGAACAGGTTTTGGATTCGCTGCGGTGCGTGGCCGCGCTGGGCAGAGCCTTGCAAGTGCCTGGCGATACGAAGTTCGCGCCGGAGCGGCTAGCATTAGCGGCAAAATACTGGGATTCCGACCCTTTCCAATTACGCGCGCGGCTGTGGACGATCGTTGAGCGGTTCACGCCGGCGCCCCAGCCCGATGTATGTGAGACGTTGTGTGATATCATCAAGGCCGGTCTCGTCGAGAAGCTAGCGAATCCGTACTGTTTCGGGCTCGATGCGGTACTAGTATTTCTAAAAACAAAAAACGATATGGGCCCTGCCGACTGCCGGCCGCTCTTACTGGACACGGCGGCGTTTGTGGTCACGAACCAGCTGGTCGACAAGCAGCTCACCGAGCAAACCGTGTTCCGCCTGCTTGATTTAGTGAGCCCCGATGCACATGATGCCAGTCTTAGGTTAATGGCGTCGATTGCCCAGAACTTCCCTAGCGGAATCATTCAGTACCGCGGAGCCCCGCAGCTCATGGAGTTCGCCCAGGCAAGTCTGACGTTTAGTGACCGGTTTGTCTTGAGTGCCGCCAGCAAGTTCTGGGTCAAGTTCGTATCCAGCGGCGAGTTTGCCCCGGCAATCACCAGCCTTGGCTTGTCGTTAGTCCAAGTATTAATGCGGCAGATCTCTGGCGAGGCTAACCGCAGCGACTTGGAGTACCTTTGTGATGTGGTTAAGAAGCTGATGATCAAACATGCTCGCCAGACGGCTGGCTGGCTTAAATACACGGTAGTCGACCACCCCACCAGTCCCCAAATCGAGGCCCAAACTCTTAAAGCGCGCTCCGACTTTGTGTCGCAAGTGGTATTGCTCAGAGGCTCGCGGCAAACTAACCAGGTAGTGACCAAGTTCTGGCTGCTCTGTAAAGGCATTCCTGATTATTAGGATTTGACTACACAATATATGAATAAAAGAACGACTATGTAACAAAAGATCAAACTTAAAGGCCTGCTTCTTGGAGCATGCTGATAATGGCGTTGTTGTTGTTCTCCTTCAGAGGCACCGCACTCAGAACCTGGTAGCGGACATTGGACTGCTCCTGATAAGTCTCCAACCGCGCGCGGATCCGGAACTCGTACTCGTCGCCTTCGACACCCTTGAGCACGGCCGACAGCTCTTCATCGCTGAGCTGTTTAGCCATTTCGTCCAAATCCGAGGCTGGCCGGCCCAGAATCGTCTCGCCGGCCTCGTCGAAAACAGACACCCGCAGCCCATCAGAGTTCACGCCATCCGCCAGAGCAATCAGCGCCATATAGCGGTACCGCGGCTCGGTCATGACGCTATTAGTCTTGTCGCAGCGCCATTGGCCGTCGGTTTCCTGGACAACCTTCTTGTTGCAGCCCTGGTCGGCACAGGCCGGGTAGGTCAGGCCCTTGCGGAACACACTGGAAATACAGGCGCGGAGATTAAAGTACTCAGGCCGGTCCGGAGTAGAGCCCAGTTTCTCGTCCAGCACTTGTTTGATGGTCTTGAAAACGGTATCGTGGGCCTTATCGTCGCGTTTGCCGCTGGCGAGCCGCATGTTCTTGAAGTCTTTGGCATGGCCCTCGGCATCGTACCAGCCCTTGAGCTGGTAGGCCTCGCGGACATCGGGTGAAACGGCAATAGTGGTCGACCGCAGCGTCGACAGCGAGCGGCCGTCGAAATCGCTGACTTTCACGCCCTTCAACGCCACCACCGTCTCGGTAGGGATGCTGAAGTTATTGGCCTCGTCGCCCCACAGCGTGCAGTTGACTTCAAAGCCGGTATCGTCGGCGATGGTGATGTCGCGCTTCTCAAATGGCCGGCCCGACGATTTAGCTACAAAGCTCTGCACGTCGCGCACCGTCTTGATCACGCCCAGCACGTCGCAAGTAGTATTGGGCTCGACCTGCGACAGCTGGTCCAGCTTGATGAAGTTGAACACCATGGTCGGCATGGGCACGTCCTGGTCCGGACACAGCTCGATCTTGGTGGCGTCGCCGAACATGAGCTCGAAGTCGTTGTTGACGCTGCTGTACTGCTTCTTGGCCGCGCGCACGTCGCAGCCCGACACAGTGTATAATTGGCCTTCGCGGATCATGTCGTAGAGTCGGTCGACCTGCTGATTGAACCCGGTAGCGCGGATCTCGCCGGTCTCGTCTACAAATGTGACGCTGAACAGCTTACCCTCGCCGCGGGCGCTGTTGTAGTGCCGGATATCCGATTTCTGCGACGCGCGGGCGCGGATCGTCCATTTCTGCACAAACGGCGTCACATCCTCGATGGGCTGGATGCCCACCGGGCGCGGAAGGCTCTTCTTAGGCCCGTTGTTGCTGGTCACCGAGGAAACCGACGGAGTGCTCGTAGCCACCGGCTGAGCCGCCACCGGTTTGCTGCCGGTCGCCAGTCTGGTGAAATGGTCATCATCAGGGTACTCGCCGTTATTGATCTTCTCGAGCGGGAACTCGATGAGATCGGCCAGCACTTGGGCCTTGAGCACTCGGGCATCGCCAAAGCTCTCTTCCGACGATTCCACTTGCTGGAACGAGTCAATGTAGATGCAGGGCCGCGCCTGGTTCTTGGTAGTGAAAATGGTGCTAATGTGATTGACGACGGCGGTGCAGATGTCGCCCTCGCTGGGCGCATCGCCGAACGGAGCCACTACCAACACAATGTACTCGCCGTCGGTGGCCTGCATGGTGATGACGCCCTCTTCCTCCCGGGGCTTAATGGTTGCGACCTGAAACCGGATCGTTTCGCCGGCCGCTTTCTGGTGCGCGCGCACGAGCTGGCCGAAATTCTGGATCAGTGTCATTTGTTTAGTGGCGAAATACGCGTCGCGATTGGTAATGTATACACGGGCTAGGGTCGTCCCAAAGCGGCTTAATTGACTATCGATGGTGGCGTTTGTTTTGATATGCAAGCGGGTTGCTATCGGCTTGCTATCGAGCTAAACATAATAAATCTAAATCTAGAAGTCTGGAATTAATCCAGAAGCCCTGCAATGGACCAATCACAAAGTGGCCAGACCAAGCTCGTAGGCATACCCGAGGGTCAGCTTGGCATGCTGGTACATATGGTCGAAATCAAGCCGGTCAACCGTGTCTTCGGTAGTGTGAATAAACTTGTTAATGTTGGAAAAGTCCGACTCGATCACAAACGCCGAGGGATAGCCGTATTTCGATGCCGACGCATGGTCCGAGCACGCATACCCGCACTCGGTCTCCACATAGTCAATATCACAGTACTCGTCCACCACCTGCTTGATGAAGTTGGTCAAGGCAGGATCGACATAGTCTACAATCACGCCCAGGACATCGGGCTGGCCGCCCTGTTTAGTGCCACTAGAGTAGCCGGTCATGTCCTGCTGCAGCATGGCCTTGACCGTCTTCTTATCCTCGGAGTATTCCTGGAAAATCGCTTGCGAGCCCAGTAACCCGATCTCTTCCGCCGAGTACCAATGGAATTCCAATGTGTTCTCAGGAACATAGCCGCTGTTAAGCAGGACCCGGAGAACCTCAAGAGTAGTAACCGTGCCCGAGCCATCATCATCGGCACCCGGCGACGCCAGAAGGTTCGGCAACACAAGATTGATCGAATCCTGGTGAGCACCTACGACTACAATGTCTTTAGGCCGTTGCGAGCCCGGGAAATGCACAATCAGCGACTTCTGCTGCCAGTCATGGTCAAACAGCCGGACTTCCACATCATCACGGCCAGACTCTTTAACAAGCGTTTGGACCTGCTCATGCAGCCATAAAGACGATTTCAAACCATCTTCTGATTTGCAGTACCGAGTGAAAAACGAAGTGAACTCAGTAAGAGTGCTCTCGAGATTGGCTTTGCTGAGGTTCGACGACAACTCGTGGATATCTTCGATATAGCCCAGCTGTTTGGGGTATTGCACAGTTTCTTTAATAGTCGCAAACTGTTCAGGGAACTCAGTGACATCCATGAACATCTTGCCTTCCCGTTTAAGGGCAAGCATTTCGTCAAACGAGTACCAGTTGCGCACTCCCGACTTCAGTTCCAGCAGCCGGAAAGGCTCAGTTAGATGGGCCTGGCCCGATTGGCCGCCCAGAGCTTCGCTGGCAATCGCACCCGCAAACAGAGCCGCTGCAAGAATATGCATGATGACAAGAGCCATGGCCTAGTCTATAAAGGGTAGATAAGCTTATTCTTGCTCAAAATGGAGCACTCCAACAACGTCACAACACAAAACTAGATTAAATTCACATAAGGTATTGTTTTAGCCCTGTAGCTTATTTGACTTTGTTACTGGTCGCCTGATCTCGCCCGACTCGTCCGACCTCCCGAGCTGTCGACCTGCGGACTCGCCGATCTAACCTAATCTGCTCCAGCTTACCCCACTAAAATTAGCACCGGTCCCGTGGCTAGTGCTTATGTGGACTCGCCTGATCCGATTTGTAGCTGAAAACGGCAAAATCTACACGGGCGAGGCCATCTCGGGCGGCAATGTGGCCGTCGCAAAAATGGCAAGAACAATTATTGGCGACCCTTTCGGCGAATACCAGTTTGGAGAAACCCATGCTATAACCAAACTGCTGGCCCCGCTAAGCACCGAACAAGTAGGCACGGTGCGGTGCCTAGGTCTGAATTACCGTCGCCATGCTGCGGAAACAGGCATGCCCGAGCCTAAATATCCGATTGTGTTCAACAAGCCTGCTCCCGCAGTGGCAGGGCCCTATGACATTATCCCCGTGCCTGTAATGGCCCAGGCGGCAGGAGCGGTTGACTACGAGGTGGAACTGGTAGTAGTTATTGGCAAAAAGGCCCGGAACGTCAGTCCCGAAACAGCTCTTTCATATGTGGCCGGTTATACCGTGGGCAACGATGTATCGCAAAGAGAATGGCAACTAAACCGCGGGGGTGGGCAGTGGAACGTATCTAAAATGTTCGATGGATGGGCTCCTATTGGTCCTGCCATTGTGGCTCCGCAGTGTGTTCCGCCGCCATCACAGCTTCGGATCTCTTCAAACGTCAATGGCGAGCTCCGGCAGTCGGAGACGACGGGCGATATGATCTTCAATGTTCCGGAGGTCATTTCCTGGCTCAGCCAAGGAACTACTTTGTTGCCTGGCGACATTCTGTTTATGGGTACTCCAGCAGGGGTCGGTATGGGCTTCAAGCCCCCGAAATGGCTCAAAAACGGTGATGTCGTAGAGTGTACTATTGACGGCATTGGAACCATTGTTAACAAAGTAGAGTTCGAGCATGGAGCCAAACTTTGACCGTGCAGTATATACATTACTCTAACTAGGCACACAAGCACACTATAAATATGGAGCCGACGTCAATGATACTCGACGCCGATCTCAGCAAAGCCGTCATCGTCGTCGTCATTATCATCATTACGCTCGTCGTCCCAATCACGACCGTCGTCCTCGCTGCTGAAAATACGTAAAGGCTCCTCGTCGGGTTGATTGTAGGCCTCTTCATACATGTCTCCGTCACTATCTCCGAGATCGTGCACCTCTTGAATGTCGCTATCGCTATCGGACCCGATCTCGGTCATGCGCACTACGCGGGGTCTATCGCGGGGTCTGTCGCGGGGTATTTCGCCGCTTGACATATGATCCTCACTGTTTTCACTGTCGTCGTCGTCATCCTCGTCTTCGGAAGCAGAGTAGTCTTCTTCGTAGTCGCTAGTAGGGTTTTCGGCTCGCCATCGCTCAAGCGACTCAAGATCGGATTCGGCAAGGATCTCTACATCTCCATGAGGCCGTCGCCGCACATTGTCGTCATAAGCATCGTCATTCGGTACGTAGTCGTCATCTTCGCTACCAATGTTGTTGCAATGCGGACATGGCTCGTCTTCGTCCTCGATTTCCCAGTGACAAAACCGACATCGCAAAACGCCATCCTCGTCGTCGGCGATCATGCGCGGTTCTAACCGGAGCTGTTTAAACCGCTGCTGCAGTTCGGCATCTGAAA
This sequence comes from Wickerhamiella allomyrinae, assembly GCA_030581455.1. Taxonomy (NCBI): domain Eukaryota; kingdom Fungi; phylum Ascomycota; class Dipodascomycetes; order Dipodascales; family Trichomonascaceae; genus Wickerhamiella; species Wickerhamiella allomyrinae. The sequence goes on from JAKTTL010000007.1 coordinate 90,422, forward strand.
CGCGCGTGCCGGCTTGTAATTGCTCAATGGCGGCCGCGCCTTGCGGATCGGTTTGTTTAAGGGCGTTGACCACGGATTCGATCATTTCCTTGATAAGTAGCGCCGGAACAGGCACGCCGGAGAATTCCTTGCGGCAAATCGGACAGCTTTTCTTTCTCTCGTTATCCTGGCTTGCCTCCAGCCATTTCACAAGACATACGCCACAGAACGTGTGTCCGCAGTTGGATGTATGCGGACTTGTCATGGGCTCACAACAGATTCCACAGGTAAGAACATCGGCTAAAGACTCCAGCACGCCGCTGAAGGCAGCTGGATTTTGGTTGACGGATTTTTTGAAGGTATCCATGCCGCTGGAGGGAGGAGACAAGAAGGCACGTTGGGTTGTTTAGATGGTGGAGAAGATGGAAGATCCCATGGCTGACTCATAGTTGATGCTGAGACAGTCAGCGACACCCAGCTCTTGCACGATCGACTATCTCGGAGAGGTCCCCTCGCCCTTAATTACAACACGCGTCGCGTATGGGAAAACTAGCCGTAATTCGCCTGTGCAACTTCAAGTCCTATAAAGGGCTGGTGGAAGCAGATTTCGGCGACCGCTATTTCACGTCCGTGATCGGGCCGAATGGCTCCGGAAAATCCAATATGATGGATGCCATCTCGTTTGTCCTAGGCATGAAACTCAGTGCTCTGCGCACCACCCGCCTGGAAGATCTCAAGTACAAAGCGCCAAACGAGATCCCGGCCGAGGATGTTTATGTGGAAATGAAGTATGTGCGTGACGACGGCTCGGAAATGCGGCTTCGCCGCGCTATTGATGGCGAGTCCAGTATTTTCACTGTTGACGACCAACCAGTCACTCGCGAGGAGTACCGGGCCACTTTAGCCGCCGAGAATATCTTGGTAGAGGCCAACAACTTTATGGTATTCCAGGGCGATGTAGAGTCCGTGGCCGCGAAGACGCCCGTGCAATTGGCGGAAATGCTCGAGCATGTTTCCGGATCTATTGAGTTTAAGACCGAGTACGACCAGCTGCACCAACAGCTCCAGCAGGCCGAAGAAGATACTTCCGCCGCCTACACAAACCATCGCGACGTACAGTCCGATCTCAGGCAGTACCAGGAGCAGGAACAGACGAAGTTAAAGCATACCCAGCTGCGAGCGGAGATTACCCAGAAAGAAGAGAAACTGATCTCTTTAAGGCTTCGGTTCCATGATGCCAACCAGCTGCATTTACGCAGCGAGCTGGAGAATGCTCGGGCAGCTACATCTGATGCTCAGCTCGAGCTGAAACGGGTCCAGAAGACTTTGGACAAGTCTCAAGTAGCGGTTGCCAAAGAACGCCGCGAGGTGTTGAAAGCTCGGGCGCGGGCGGCCAAGATCAAGCAAGAGATTTCCGAGTTAGAGGCTGAACTTGATCCCTTGACGCGGAAAATCAAGGTTTCCGAAAACGAGACTCGCGTGCTGGAACCTAAAGTCGACTATGCCCAGAACGAGGTCAGTCTATTTGAGCAGGAGGTTGCCGAGCTCGAGAAGCAATTGCGGGTAGTGGAGCGGGCTGAAGCCGACCTTTCTTCCCGGCATGCAAACGCGCATGTGTCTGAAGAGCTGCGAGCCAAGTATGAAGACTTGAAAGGTGTATTTTTGGCCGAGACAGCTACTGGCCAAGATAAACTGGATGGAGTTAACCGCCGGGTCCAGAATGAGTCGCAGGTCTATAATTCATTGCTTGAGCAGCGGGCCGAAGCCCAGGAACGGCTTGGCCGCTTGGTGGAGCAGAAGAACTTGTTGACCAGCAAGATCGCCGAGCTTCACAAATCCATCACCGAGTTCAAGGCTCAGTATGCTTCTCGCAAAGAAGGGCTTCGCGAGCTGGGCGAGACTGCGCAAGTAGCTCGTGACGAGCACCGCGATATGAACGTCAAATTGCGCGAGGCCAGCAAGCAGCTGAAAGAAAGTGATAACGGCAAACGCGATGCCCAGCGCCGCAACAAGTACTTAGAGACGGTCGCCAAGCTCAAGCGAGAACACCCCGGAGTTGTTGACTCGATGAGTGCGCTTGTGCAGCCCAAAGAACGCCGGTTCCAAAAGGCTATTGACCGGGTGCTAGGATCTCAGTTCGATAGTGTTGTCGTAGACACCTTCGATACTGCCAAGAAATGTATCGAGTCTCTGCACCGCGACGGTCGGGGAAGTATTACTTTCCTGCCGCTTGACTCTTTGAAGGTTCCTGCCGTGGATAGCCGTCTTCGCGCTGCTCATAACGAGGCCCGTCTCGCTATTGATGCTATTGAATACAGTCCTGCGGTTAAAGTGGCGGTAGCGTTTGTATGTGGAGACACGCTGGTATGTGATACGTTACAGGTAGCCACCTCGCTCCGGCGCAACAAACAGGTCTCGGTGCGGCTAGTGTCCTTGGATGGCTCGGTTTTAAACAGCAACAATATCCTTTCGGGCGGCTTCTCTCAGCAATCGGACCGGTACGACGACCGTCGTATTGCCCTGCTGCAACGCCAGATCAAACAGCTGGTAGAGGATATCCAGGAGAATACTGCGCGGCAAGACTCTCTTCGACAGGAAGAAGAGAGTACTGCTACCGAGCTGGATAGAATGATGCGCACCATCAAGCTGCATGAAGAGTCGTTGGACACAGAGTCCAAGAAACAAGAGTCTTTAGAGCGCGAGATCGAGCATTTGCAAAGCGGCAATATCTACAAGCTTGTTCCTGAAATCGATGCGGCGAAGGCAGTGCTTGATGAGCTCGAGGCCGAGAAACAGGCTATTAAGGATAGCCTGCAGGGCCAGCGCGAGACTATTTTCGCGTCCTTCTGCAAAGAAGCCGGCGTGCAATTGGATGAGTTCGAAAGCGCGTTTGAAGAGCACTCTGCTCAGCGCGTAGCCCTGGTCAAGCAGCGCTCGCATATTGAAGAGCAGCTCGTATTCCTTCGCGACCGCGCAGAGGCGGCTCTGAACCGTCGTAATGATCTCGATGCCCGGCGCACGTCGCTGCAGACCTATGTAGCAGGACTTGAGGCCCATCGCGTGGAACTGCAAGAGAAACATGACCAGCTTCTTTCCGAACAAGACGACATCAACGACCAGCTTTCTTCGACTAAGACCCGCAGCGACGAAAATAGCAGCGGGATGCGCCAGCTGGATGATGAGCTTCATGAAGCGCATGAGGCGGCCGAGAATGCTCAACGCAAGGTCCAGGAGTTCGAGGAACGGCTCGCGTTGGTCAGAGAGGAACGCGAAGGAATTCTGCGCGATGCTCAGCTGGAAGGGTTTACGCTTCCTGAAGCAATGCGGGAACCGGCTACAGATGTGACCTTGGATGAGTTGCCGCAACTCACCGACGAGATGGCGGAATTGGATACCGGCATCAAGTCTGCCAAGGAGCAGCTGGAGGCTTTGGTAGTTAATAACCGGGCCGATATCTATGCGCGCGAGGCGGAAACCCGATTAGAGCAAATTGGCGATCAATTAACCGAGAAGAAGCAGTCAGTGGAGGAGATCAAGACGCGATTCAATGAAGTCAAGCAACTGCGCCAAGAGAAGTTCATGGAAGCGTTTGACCATATTAGTGCCAAGATCGGCGATATCTACAAGGAACTTACCCGGACCAAGGGCCATCCTGCTGGCGGCTGGGCCAATCTATTGTTGGTAGATGATGAAGAGCCGTTCACGCAAGGGATTAACTACACGGTTATGCCCCCCCTGAAACGGTACTGCAGCATTGAGCGGTTAAGTGGCGGCGAGAAGACTATTGCTGCTTTAGCTCTACTATTTGCCGTGCATTCGCTACGACCAGCGCCGTTTTTCGTATTGGACGAAATCGATTCTGCTCTAGACTACCTGAATGTGGCACTAATTGCCCACTACATCCGCAAGCATGCGGGCCCCGGGTTCCAGGTGATTGTGATTTCGCTGAAATTACGCTTATTTGAAATGTCCGACCATCTGGTGGGTGTGCATAGAGACCCACATAACGACGGTACCAAGGTCCTAACGGTGAGTTTGGACCAGGCGGAGGAAACCGGCCCGGCTGATGGCGAGGCCTACCCCACGCAGCCAACAAGCCCCGTATTTAGTGCGTAAATAAATAAAGTTATGATTTTTCGGTAATGTATACCCTAAAACCTCGCGTTTGCCGAGCCGCATGGACCGAACTAGTAATAACTGGGCCGGCATCTGCATAGTGGGGGTGATGCGGAGGCTGGCATCTATCACATGCAACCCCTGCCGCCGCGCGGTTGCATCTGGAGCCCACTCCAGCCGGTGGTGGAACGGAGGGTAAAACCAGGTCCTAAATAATTATTCTAAACCGATAAACAGATAATTCCGTTGGTAGCGAACGTGGTCCGGCCAAGGCCGGCGGGCTGCGGGCCGAACATTATCCGGTAAAGCCGCTGCACGTGACCCAGGCTTCGGTCAGCTGCAACCTACCCCACATTGTCTGGGAGGTTATATAAAGTCAGGGCGGGCGGCCTAAAGGTCCCTCATAGCAATGACCTTCTCAGACCCCGATTTCCCCGCCTCGCAAGCCTTTGACCTCCTGGACCAGGGCATTAACGCCAACGCCGACGCCAAGCAAAAGTACATCAAGCAGGCCAACGTGCTGGTGCAGTTCGACATCAAGAACAAGGCCGGCAAGACGGCGTCCTGGTTCCTGGACGTCAAGAACGAGGGCAAGGTCGGCAAGGGCAAAGCCACCAAGCCGGACATCACTTTGATTGTTTCCGATGCCGATTTCGGCAACCTGGTGAACGGCAAGGCCAATGCGCAGAAGCTGTTCATGGGCGGCAAACTCAAGGTCAAGGGCAACGTCATGAAGGCGGCGTCTCTGGAGAACGTTCTCAAGGCTGCCCGTACCGAGCAGAAGCTGTAGAAGTCTTTCAGGTCTAGGTATGTTATTAAATACTGTTTCTACTCATTGACTCATAGACTAAGGATTGGTAGGTACTGTTAGTACTGTTTATGTTTATGTGTTTATGTGTTTGTGTTCAGGTAGTATGGGCGTAAGTCACTAAGTTAAGTTAAATAAGTAGTATTTCTGGTACTTCTAGTACTAGTAGACTAGTACTTGTCGAAAATGTCAACAAATTGACTGTGGATGGCCTCAAACACTTTGGGGTCTTCCACTAGCTTATCTAGGCTTTGGGCCTGGCGACTAGGCCGGCGGAAGCTGCGGATAGGGATCTTCGTAGCGGAAACCCACGAGCTTTGGCCAGGCTTAAGTGACCCCGCCAAAGACCCGTGGTTCTCAGGCGAGCCCACACTGGTTTCATGCCGTTGGTCGGCGACCTCGTAGGCATTGGTGATTGTGCGAGACACCTGTTGGAGCAGCGGGGCAATGCCAGGGAAATTCCGCACTGTTTCGTGCTCGTCTTCGCCTAAATAGGCTACCACGTACTCTCGCTGATATTGCAGTTGGAAGTTCACGATAATGGCCGTGCCCATGCCTGGCTCCGACACTAAATGGGGCCGGTTAGCAATTGAGCCTTCACAGCTAAGGGCACGTACACAGAGTCGTTTCAAGACTTCGGTATGGGCCGGTAATGGCACGCGACTGCTCACAATGGTTCCCGTTTGGGCCGCAGACGTCAACGGTTTCGCATAGTCGCTGAACTCGGCAATTGCCGTTCCAGGGCCCAAACACGACTTGCATACATTAAGATTCAGGGCCGACGCATCTTTCCCGGTGGTTTGAGCACTTATCCGCTCCGTGGCCATCACTAAACTGGGCCCGTGGATTTCACAAAAGTGGCCCACCAGCAGCACCCCATGCATGCTGATAGCTAAGCACCCTCAGCTGCGGCATCTTACCGGATGGGGAGTGCACCAGCTGCCACATGACGCCATGACGCGGCTGGTGGTTTACGCAGAGAGCCAGACGCCGCCCGTGTATGTGAGCGAGCAGGTAGCCGGCCAGGATGTGCGGTTTGCCGACGTTGATTTCGGTAATCTGGGACCGGTGACCCGGGCGTCAAATCTGTGGGTCCAGGTGTTTCAATTGGTTGACGGGGACTGGCAACTGGTTTATTCCACCGGTTATAACCTGGCTAATGTCCTGGTGTGCGACGGCGTAGACGCCATTGATAAAGAGATCCACCGCGAATACAAGGCCGACAAGAAACTTACCAAACTCAAGGGCGAGCCCTCCAAAGATACGTTTGTGGTCGATCCAATAGTGGTGTGTCGCAGCCAGGACACGCTATTATGGCTGCCGCGCTCCGAGAAGTCGCGGCAGCAATGCATAAAGCCCTCGGAGGCCTCGGCAAGCACGAAGCCGATCACGGTGGCCGCTCGCCCGGTATCGACCGCTAGCTACGATACGCTGGTGAAATTATACACGTTACAGAAATGTCTGGACGATGCGCGACAAGCATGTGCCGGGGTCGCCAAGGAGATCGCCGACGAGCTGCCGTCTTCGACCGCCCCGCTGGAAATTAGGGCTAAAGAGCTTAAACACCGGTTGCTGAAAACACAAAAGTATCTCCAGCAAACATCGCAACTGTCCAAACGCTTGCGGCAGAAAGCGGCTCATCTCCACGAGACAATAGCCACGAAAACCCGGCAACTGGCTCGGTGGGAAACCGATTTCAAGATCGAGGCGGAGATCTCCGATGCGAACGGCTCGAACCACTCGAACGGCTCGAAAAACGGGTCTCCAGATAACGAAAAGGATACCGGCAATATCGTTAAACAGATCGGCGCCGAGCAAGCCCGGCTAGCGTCTCAGCTTTTAGATATCTTCCCCATCGAGCCGGTCGAGCCCTCGTTCCACTTTACTATCTGCAATCTGCCCATGCCAAGCGTGTTCACTATAAACCATTATAACCCTGTACAGGTCGGAGCCGCGCTGGGGCTGGTCGCCCAAGTCGTAGTTCTTCTCAGCAGATACCTGGATGTGGCTTTGCCCTATCCGATTACCCCGTACGGGTCGCAGTCCTTTGTGGTCGACCATATTTCCAGATTACAAGGGTCCCGGATGTTCCCGTTATGGACAAAGGGAGCCTTGCTCTACCGGGTGGAATATGGTCTCTATCTCTTACACAAGGACATTGAAAAACTTATGGAGGCCCGCCAGCTGGCGGTGGTTGACCTTAAACAAACCCTTGCCAATCTGAAAAACTTCCTTTTGGTGGTCTCGAGCTCCTAATTAATATCCAAGGAAACAATAAATACAATCTATAAGGCTTCTGCCACTGTTCTTAATTCTCCCGCCATTGGTGGCCGCATTTCACACATTTGTAGAACGTCGTCATGGGCTCGTCGGCACTGCGGATCTGTAATTGGTAGAAATAGGCTTTATCGCCTTCACAGTCGCCGGCCGGACACAAAATGCCCGTTTGATCCACATTATCCCATGCCCCTTCTCCGCCCAGCATATCGTCGACCTGTTTTCGCTCCATGTATTTGCGATCAAAGATCTTGACATCACCGGTAATCGGGAACTGATAAGGACACGTTTTGCACTCGAAGCGGTACCCCAGCGAGCCCTGCGATATGTGCAACATATTCGAGCAGTTGGGGCAGAATGTGATCATGGGATGAAATTTCAATCTTGCAAGCCAAACCCTTGCATAAGCACCGGCCCAGCCTTAAGGTATCCACAAAACGGCATGGACAGTGGCTCGGAAATCGACGAGATCCCGGACTTGGAACAGACGATTCTGTCGTCCGTGGCTATTCAACAAAATAAAAACCAGCTGCTCCCCGAGCCAGAAGAGTCTACGGCCCTATTTCTCGATGGCTATGAAGGATACTTTGACCAGCACAAACAACGAGAGAAGATCTCTACTACTCCGTTTACTAGGGCCCCTGCCTTGGACGGAAACGAACTTATTACACTTAATCAAGAATTCCCCGCCTCGCTGCCCGAGCTCCAGCACCAATTGAACTCTAAGTATCGCAAGCTTTTCAGTCAATGGGCATTGGAAATCGACCAAGGATACAACCTTTTATTCTATGGCATTGGGTCTAAACGCCAGTTAATGATGGAGTTTGCCGAATTTTGGGACCCTTCCTCGGCTGTGATTGTCGTTAATGGGTATAACCCGGCCACGACTTTTAAAGAGATTCTTAATACCTGTGTGTCCTGTTTAGTAGACGAGAAAGTCTATGGCGAGTGGTTAAGACAGCCTTCGGAACGGCTTATTTTATTTCTGGATTATCTCCATGAAACCCAGACCAAACTGGCCTTGGTGATCCATAGCATCGACGGCAGTGCCCTGCGAGACGACAAGACTCGAAGTCTTTTAGTGCGGTTAGTGGCCTCGCCCTATGTTTCGTTAGTGGCTTCGGTAGACCATTTGAACTCGCCGCTGCTGTGGTCTTCCGAACAGGCGGCCCAGCTGAACTTTGCCTGGCACAACGTCACGAACTACGAGCTGTATCTTACTGAGGTCGGCTACACGGATGTCATGAGTTTAGGCAAAAGCCGAGCGGCCGTGAATGCGAAAGGCGTCAAGTATGTCTTAGAGTCTCTTACCCAGAATGCCAGAAGTCTATATCGGGTACTTATTACTGCTCAGTATGAACGGATGGTTGAGCTCAACTGCGGGCCCAACACTTCTGGCTCGGTGGTTTACGGGATTTTACTACAAGAACTTTATCGGATGTGTGTGGAGCAGCTGGTTGTTTCCGCAGAAATGAACTTCAAGTTGATGCTGGCCGAGTTCATTGAACATAAAATGGCCGAAAAGGCCAAAGCAAAGGATGGCAAAGAACTGGTCTTTGTGCCCTACTCTTTAGACGATTTAGAGCACATGATCGACGATCTCGGTTAGCCAGTTAATAGGGTTTCTTATTCTTAACGGGTAGTTTTTGCGGTCCTCGTCGCCGCTCGCTGGCTTTAGACTCCAATGCCCATGTTTTCAAAAGCCCGTCCTCGCCGCCCGTGTATAGTACATTATTGTGAAAAGCAAATGCTCTAATAAGCTCTTCTCCATGCCCTCCCTCGAGATCAACCGGGGTCCCAGGGGTTTCATTATAGAACGGCACCAGCTGGGCTCTGCTGTCGGCATTAGAGCCAATAAGAAAGTAGTCGTTAACGAAATCAGCCACATACTGACAGTGCCATTGCTGTCGTACGTCGCCAAACTCTACTGGTTTGGGTTCTTCGACCTGCTCGTCAGGGTCGGCGACCGCGTATACTGACAATGTCTCCATATGACTTAGGGCAAACACTCTTTTATCGGATAAAAACCCGGTGCGATGGATCGACGATTCATGGTTAATAGTTTGGTAGATAGCGTCGTCCTCATCCTTGATAGATGTGTTGTACAAATTCACAATGCCATCGGTAGACCCGCTCAGAAGGGTATTGGCAAAGTGAGGATGGAATTGCACATCAGTAACATCGTCATTATGGCTATCCATGTATTTGACGACCGGATTAGAGCCTTTACGCAAATCATAAAGCAATACCCCGGCATCTTGTTTTTCTAATTCGGTGCCAACAGCAATAGTTTCCTGTTTAGCTGCTAATGAAGCTAACGGCATGCCGGCCGGAATTGAGGTCGCAACCTTGCTAGTTCGCAAGTCAATAACTCTTATTTCGCCATTAGAATCACTTACAGCCACTAAATGGTCGCCGCTAATGCCTACACCGGTGATATTGGCCCCTTTCGGAAGTACTTGTTTAGCGGCATTAAGCTCGTAATCCAGTAAATGAACCGATCCATCAGTAAGAACAGAAACAACCCCTGGACTAGCAATTTTCACAAACGTCACATATTCATTGCCAAAAGAGTGACTTGCTGTCGACCGAACCATTTTTAGTGGGTTCCTAGTGGGTTACTGGCGGGTTACTAGGTTAAGTGGTTTTGGTAAAAAAAGATTATCTAACCCGACTAACCCGACTGATCCAAGCCATGTCTTCGGCAGTAAACAAATCGACCACCCGGTTTACGCCGAAAGTGAGCAGCCGCAGCTCCGTGCGCGGCCAGCAACGACGGCGGCTGTCGAGTATTCGCGCCTCGTTCAGCACCCCCGCCGACCCCGACCGTCGCGACTCCAGCGCCGCCCCCGAACGGCCCAAACTCGATAGAGCGAGCATGGTCGACGAGGACGCGGTGGCCGACGACGAGTCGGTCGCCAGCATGCCCATGCCGCCGCCCAGCCAGCGGGAGCTGGCCGAAAACGATGAATTGGTCGCCCTGGCGTCTGCAGCGCTTATGGCCGATAAAGATGAAACAAGGGCCAAGAAACCGACGGGCGCCATTGCCAGCCGGCTAAGAACGGCACCGGTAGTGAAACCAACAAGCATCCAGCCCGCTTCGGGGTCCCGGGTCACGACCCGGACCGGCCGGCCGTTGCGACTGTCGAGTATTTCCGAACCGATTGTGGCCCAGCGCAGTCGGCGAACGACGCCGGCAACGCCGATTCAGAAGGTGCCGGAAGAAGTTCTGGCCGACCCGAAACTGAAAGTGCAATCGCCGGAACCAGAAGTGGCGCACGTGCCGACCCGGCTGGTGACTACCAAAGAAGAGCCTTTAGATATTCGCACCCAGCGGTACGACGAGGAAGGCCGCGAGATCATCGAGCCGGAAGATTTGCCCGTCGTGAGCCGCGGCCACTCTTTAAGCGAAATCAATCTTGATAACAAAGTGATTAATGTGGAAACGTTCACGATGGCCACGCTGTGCAACGATATCCCTATTGGCGAGCGCAACGACGAGTACTCGAAATTCGAGACGGCGCGAATCAGCCGCAAACGCAAGCGGGCGCGGATCTTAAAGGCTAAACAAATGATGCGCGGGCTGTATGTCCCCAAAAAGGAGGGCATCCGCCAGGAACTCGAGCTGCTCTACAAGGAATACCGCGAGGAGCGCGAAGAGCAGTTCGGCAAAGTCAAGGAAGAATCGCAGGCGAAATTAAGGGCCATGGACGCCGAGCAGGACCCGCAGCCGAACATGAAGCTGCAGCGCAACAAAGACGGTGAGATCCAGCTCGACTCCGAATCGCAAACTCTGGATAGACACGCTCGTAATAAAGCCGACGACGATACGCCCACAACTGCCAAGGAGATCGATAAGTACTCTACGGTGATCAACTCGTACAGTTTCAGTACCAAAGAGCGGCCCGAGCGTTGGAGCGAGGGCGAGACGGTGCAGTTCTATAACGCGCTATCGGTGTGGGGCACCGACTTTAACCTGATCGCGCACATGTTCCCTAACCGCTCGCGCAACCAAATAAAGACCAAATTCAAGTACGAGGAGCGCCGGTACCCGGATAAAGTCAATCTTTATCTTGTGCATCGCCGGAAAGTGAATGTCGACGACTATGCGAAGATCAGCGGCGCGGAGATTATCGAGCTCGCGAAAATGGAAGAGGATCTCGAGAAGGTGCGGGGCGAGCATGAAGCGCAGATGCGGTTAGAAGCCGATCTTAAACAGCGCGCGCTGGCGGAGGACGCTGAAAAGCAGCTGCAGGCGGATACCGAGCGTATAGCCAATAAGGAGAAGCGCGGCAAATCCGACAAGCGTTAGACTTATATATTATGTAGATATTTATTACCGTTTCATTGTGCTTGTCCAGTCGAACTTTAGTTTGAACCACGCCGATGGGTCGTTGCGGATTTCCGTCTCCAAGGCTTTGATGGTCGTGTCCCCGCTGGATTGAGGGGCCAATGCTTTAAAAGGGTTTAGAAGAATGGCTTTTGGCGGCGTAGGAGAGCTTGGCGGACTTTGTAACGAGTTCTCTCCGTAGGTTTGAGTCTGAACGTCTTTTGTAGTCGGCTCCGGGCTGGCTACTTTGGGTTTGCTAGGCGTTACTGGCGGGGTCACCGAGTGAGACCCTAGTTGGGGCTTTTTCTGGCCATTGAGGAAGGCCAGCGCGTCATGATGATCATCGGAACTGGAAGATGTAAACGACCGTCGTTTTAGAGCCCTCTTTCGTCGGGGCGGGCTGGGCCGCGGTCTCGAAAGCGCCAGCTGCTTTTTATATAAAGGCAGGGCACTATTATGCTTTGGCTCGGGATTGTCTGCTGGGTGTGGGGCCGCAGTTACCGGTGCAGGATCAAACCCATGGACTGGCTGGCCTACTGCTGATTTCACCTTTGTGTGTTTGAACAACCCTACGAGATTCCTGAGTTCCGGCAGCGAGGCATGCCGAGAGAACCGGAAGAGCATGTGACCCGGCAGTAAAGTCTCCTTGTCTGTTCCCAGTACATAGCGAGCACCCGTCTCGAAATGGCAAAATACCGGCAAGTTGCAATGACCCTGGATATTAAAGTCACTTAGTCGCAGCGACCGGTTCCGTTCGGCAACCGCCGCGTCGGCAATGGTAATACAGGGCGAGAAAAACACTGTGTCCTGTTTATCACGAGTACTACAGGCCCCCTTTCTACACCAGTGCAGTCTTGCTTGGTTCGGATCGGCTATGCAGAGATCGACAAGTTGCCGTGAGAGCGAACAGAAATCGGAGGCCGCCATGTACAGACTGAGGTAGTAAGTATCCATGTGGATTTTGGTATTGAGTTTCTGGGCCAAGGCAATCAACACCTCTTCGTAGCCGGTAGTAGTAAACAAAGCCGCAAAGACATGCTCAGGGGTATACATCCTGCCTGCGACCATATCTATTAGGGCATTAATGCCATGGAAGTTCTCTTGATAAGGCATATCGGGATCGGCATGCTGCTCAAAAGTATGATCAACATACACACAGATCTCGCGGTCGCCAAATATAAACGGGAACAACGCCGGGTGGTGGCATAACGCATTGATATGCCACTGCTCACACCGCACATCGCCTGTGAAAAGTACAGCATTGTGGTCATCCTGAACAAGAAACATACATGCTCCCGGACAGTGGTTTGCCGGAAGTAAAGTCACTTGCAATTGGCTGCGAGGACCGTAGGGAAGCAGGTGCGGGACGTCGAATTCTAAGGAGTGCAGGATCTCAATGCCACATACTTGTTTCCGCAAATGGTTATACTTTAACTCGCCGTCGCCATTGGCACTGCGGATATTAAGCACCATAGCCCGCGTGGCCGCTGAACAGTAGACGGTAGGGCCATAATACGACTGTCTTTCCAGGCCTAGCAAATGGTCGGAATGCATATGGGTAAGAAGACACAATGCCGGAGTAGGCCGGTCAGGCAGGTGCCTGAAATCGTCTATCTGAAGTCCAGGGAACTCGCTAATAGACATTTCCAGTACCGACCACTTTACTCTAGCCTTTTATTTCCCTAGTCACTAACCAAAAGCTCACAAAAACGGTTTGGTCTAACCGTGGGAGGTTCGCGTTTGGCGTCCTGCAGGTTAATTGAAAAGCTAACTAATCGGAGTCGGCCTAAGCCCTTTCTAGCCCCAGACTCTCTCCCCTCCACTTAGTGGCCCTCCACCAATACATGACGGCCTTAGAGTCTGAGAGCAGGCCCGGGCTAGTAAAGTATGTGGTCCGAGACCAGCTGTCAAGTGCCATGGTGGCCCTTCGCCTGGTCCTGCTGACGGCAGGGGTGCTGGTCTATCTAAAGACGTGGTCGTGGCTTTTCGGAGGCCTATTTCTGGCCGCAGCTTTGCTGATCCGCACCCAACTGTCGGAAAGTGTCATGGCTATCCAGAGCATCGGGTTGCAAATCAACCACCGGGGCCGGCTGCGGAAATTGACCGATACAAGCACGTTTATTCCTTGTCACGACGTGCTGGAAGTGGTGATCAACGAGGTCTTTATAGGCTTCCGCGTGCTCCACGTTCTGCAGGTCGTGCGACGGGATAGCGATTCGCTTGTATTGGTGTTCGACAAGCTGCTTCCAAGGCTGGACGATCTCGAGGTGATTTGGCGGAATGTGAGACTGACCTTATTTGCAAACGAGGAAGCAGAAGCTTCTTCATAATTGTCGCTGCCGCCATTTTTTTGATATACCCCTGGCTGGTTCCCAGGAAGTTTTTGGGCAGTTTAGACCCGATGCCCGTGTACTACTAGTCTACTAATGTGTATATTTATATGCTTATCTTAGGCTTGGATCTCCAGGGATTCAAGCGATTCACAAGTGATTATTCAATATGCCCCGACGCGAGGAGTTCCTCGTGAGACGTCCGCCAAAATCCACTTCATCAACCACAGATAGCAGCTCGAATCAGAAATGCCACATTCTGCCCTGTACCATTGGCCATACCGGGCCAGTAGATGCGTCCAAGCTGCCTATTTCAAGTACTGATGACGGCATATACGCGACGACCTTTCGAGGCAGGCCTCTGACGGGTCGTGAAGTGTCTTTGCCAGGCTATATCGGGGTAGTCTTGGAATCCTCGGAGCTTGAAGATGAAGACGAAATGAGCATCCAGCTCAACGTGGTCCAACAATTCGACACTCTTTTAGTATGGGAGCATGGCCGGGAGCCCGAAAAAGACGATCCCTGGGGTGGCCGTTTGGAGGAGCTCATCTCGGTAGCATCTGTGATCCACAGTATCTAACACCTAACGATCTAAAACTGTGCCTAAACAGACTTTAGGTAGTGTCTAATACTTGATGATTCTTTATGTATAACCCTATAAAATCCTTCAGACATGCAGATGCATAGGTTGGCTAGTTAGCACTGTCAGACAAATATAAGTAAGGTAGCGAGGTTTTTTCCACACCGACAAAAAGTCTCGAGCCAAATGCACTCTGGTCATCATGTACTTACGGTTTCATAGTGTATGAAGAAGGGAATGAAAATTTCAGAGTCAGCAGCGGCCAAGGGTTCGGGGGTAAGGGTGTTAGTTCACATGCATTCCATTGTATGTACTGTACTGAATTGTATTGTGCTATATTAGGAATTTTATTATATTTTAATATAATTTAATATAATTTAATGGATTACTTTGAATTTGTTTGTAACTATAGATCTTGACAGTTAAGATATTCAGTGTGATATGCACTCTACTTAACTACCCTAGGGCAATCACATACTCTCTTAGCACATGAATCTAGAAATGTATCATACAAACTACTCACCCTTCTTAAATACAGCCTTTTCCACTTTTACATTGTCATTGACAATGCTGTAAATGTAAACTACACACGACAAGCCTTGCACGTCTAACAGGCAGAAGCTCGGGGTAGTCTCGCTTGCATCGGACCAGCCGTGCGAAAATGCGCCGGTGACGGATCCTGGATTCACAAAGAACTTGCCTTCCAGCTCATATGTCTCGACCTTGTGCGAGCCGCCCCACAGAAGGATATCAACGTCCAGCTGGCGAGCCAGGGTCAGCAAAGCGTCTGGATCGTCGTTCGGAATGATGGTGAAGCCCGAAACAAGGCCAATGCGTAATTGGCCATGCGTGACCACTTTAGACAGAGCGAGGCTTGGATCAATGTCGAACTCGCCTTTTACCCCTTGAACGTCCTTGGAAATCGCCTTGAATAACGCTTCCAAACTAGGGTCACTGGTGTTCCCGAGGCTTAGCACCTGGCTGATTTTGCCCGGCACTAACAGCTTGGAGAACTTGGCCGGGAGCGACTAGTTAGCCCGAATTCTTCACGTTTTGACAGTACTTACAATTGCTCTGTCCGGGATGTGAGCATCCGATATGGCCAGAATGAGCATGACAAAGGCGGGACCCAAGTTACCCTATATATGTAGGGTCAGTAGCCCAGACGCACTATGATCACAAACAAAGTTAATTACTAGGTTAATTACTATGTACCGGGTTGAGCCGGCTAGAAGAAAAATGGTGGATGCTATTTAGTAGGGCAGCGGGAAACTGCTGGCCCATTCGGAGATTTCTTTGCGGGTAGCTTTGAGCTCGCCGTCCTCGTCCTTATCGGCCGCGGCTTTAAAGTCTTTGAGTTTGTTGGCTTCAGCAGGCAGACTGGATTGCAGTTTCTGCGAGTACTTAACGACCTGGTCAACGTACCGAGCAATACGCTCAAAATCTTTCTCGCCGAGACCGCGACTAGTCATGGACGGAGCGCCGATGCGGATACCCCCCGGGACCAAAGCCGACTTGTCGCCCGGGATAGAGTTCTTGTTAACGGCAATATTGATGAGTTCACATACATGCTCGATCCGGGCGCCATCAATGCCCTTGTCCTCTTTCAATGACAGAAGTACCATGTGCGAATCAGTGCCGCCCGACACAAGGGTATACCCCAGTTTTGTGAACTCGTGCTCGAGCGCCTTGGCATTCTTGATCACCTGTTCCTGGTACTCTTTGAACTCGGGTGTATTTGCTTGCTTGAGGGCAACCGACAGCGCCGTAATCGTTTGGTTATGCGGCCCACCTTGCAGACCGGGGAACACCGAGAAGTTGATCGGATTCTCGAGATCATACAACACCTCTTTGCCGGTTTTCGGGTTCACCGACCGGACCCCTTTGCGGAAGAAGATCATGGCGCCGCGAGGGCCTCTTAACGACTTGTGCGTCGTGGTGGTGACGATGTCGGCATAGTCAAACGGCGAGGGAATCACTCCCGCGGCGATCAATCCAGAGATATGCGCCATATCGACCATAAGGTATGCGCCTACCTTATCGGCGATCTCCCGCATGCGCTTATAGTCGATCAACCGGCAATAGGCGGAGGTGCCGGCCACCAAAATCTTGGGCCGGAACAGCTCGGCGTTCTTCTGCAATTGATCATAGTCAATGATGCCCGTTTCGGGATCGACCCGGTACGGCATGGTCTCGAAGAAATTGGACACCGCCGAGATCTTGCGAGCATCGGTTTGGTAGCCATGGGACAGATGGCCGCCATGGGGCAGATCAAGACCCATCAACCGGCCATGCACGGGAAGAAGCGCTTGATAAACCTGCATATTGGCTGGCGACCCGGAAAGGGTCTGTACATTCACACCCCATTCGTCTCCATCAAGCCGGAAAGCCTCGAGAGCCCGCTGCTGGCATAGCCGCTCGATCCGGTCAATATGTTGGTTACCACCATAATACCGAGCTCCCGGATAGCCTTCCGAGTACTTGTTACACATGGGCGTACCCACTGCATCGATAACGGCCTTGGACGTAAGGTTTTCCGAGGCAATGAGCAGAATCGATTCCCGCTGGCGTTGGATCTCATCCTTGATGATCGCCTCGACCTCGGGGTCATAATTTGCCAGCGAATCGTGCATCAAATTCTTGTGCTTTTCCGATAAAACATAATTGGCGGCCATAGTTAAATTAAAACAAACGGGGGATGAAGATCGTCTGGGGGTGACGCATTCTTATCGACGAACCCTAACCTTGCAGATCCATATATCGTCCCTATTGGGTAGGTTGTGGGGCGATGCAAACTTTAACCAAAAAGGCTAGAAGGTCGAAGGAAGTATGTGATTTAGATAGCTAGGGGGTGGTGTGGACCAGTGGTGGGTAGTTTTGCCAAGACGATGTTTCACCCAACATTATTACACGTAGCAACTGATGGACAACCGACTTGACGAATTAACCACCAATTGCTAGCAATTGCCCCCAATTGACTTAATATGAACTAAAATGAACTAAAATGAACTAAAAGTATAAGCAATATCACCAATACTCTCATAAGGTCTTTACGGAAACCAGCCTTGAACCAACCTCTAACAGCCTATAGGCTTCTCGTCAGCACCAAAGACGTCAGCCAAACAGCCTACAAACCAGTATTAATAGGATCAGGTTGATCAGACTGCCGCTGCTCAATGGCATCAAAATACCTATTTAAAGTTGTCACCCCCCGCCTGGTCGCTCCGGGCAGTTGTATGCATGTCCTTCGGCAATCGCCGCGAATGGCAGCCAAGGCCCGGTCATCGCCTTACTCAACCCACCATCCTGACACCATGAGCAACCAGCCCGAGCACCCTTTAACTATGATCCCCGGCCCTATTGAGTTCGACGACGCCGTCCTGGACTCAATGGCCCACTATTCGGTGGCCCATACCGCCCAGCCGTTTGTGGATGCCTTTTCGTCGGTGCTCAAGAGCCTGCGCATCTTATTTTTCAATAAAGACCCTAAGGCCCAGCCGTTTGTGATTGCCGGCGGTGGAACCCTTGGCTGGGATCTTTCAGCGGCAAACTTCCTCGAGCCCGGCGATAAAGTGCTGGTGCTCAATACTGGTTTTTTCTCGCACTCGTGGTCGGAAGCCCTGAAGGCATATGGCATTGAAGTGACTGAAATCAAGCCCGAGCCGGGCACCCGGCCGACTTTGGAGTCCATTGAGAGTAAACTCAAGAGTACAAACTTCGCCGCGATCACAATTACTCAGGTCGACACTTCGACGGCCGTGCTTAACGACGTTCCGGCCATTTCGTCGCTGGTTAAGAAGGTATCGCCCGAAACCTTGATTTTTGTGGACGGCGTGTGCTCGGTGGGTGTGGAAGAGCTTAAGTTCGACGAGTGGGGCCTGGACTTTGTCTTGACAGCTTCGCAAAAGGCGATTGGCGTGCCCGCCGGGCTGTCGATTTCCATTGCCAGTGGCCGGGCTCTTGATAAGATTGCCCAGCGGAAGACCCCTGTGCACAGCTTTTATAGCGATCTGCAGCGCTGGCTGCCGGTGATGAAGGCGTACGAGTCCGATAAGGCCGCCTACTTCTCTACCCCGCCCGTGCAGACCATCTATGCGCTGAAGACGTCACTGGATGCGATTGCCCCCTCGGAGCAAGCGGTCGAGGAGCGCTGGAAAGTGCATGCCGAGGCCAGCGATAAGGTTAAGAACGTTCTGGAGTCGCTGGGGCTTAAGCTTATTGCCCACAGCCGCGAGGTGGCTGCGCATGGCCTTAGTGCGGTTTACTTACCCGACAGTGTCCAGCTGCCGCAGCTGCTGCCGTGGATGCTCAAGCATGGGTTTGTGATTGCCGGCGGTATTCTGCCGCCTATCCAGACCAAGTACTTCCGGATCGGCCATATGGGCGTGTCGGTGACCAAGTACGGCTATGTGGACCAGCTGCTTAAGGTGCTGCCCGAGGCTTTCAAGGAGCTAGAGTAGGAGTAGGGAAATAATAACATTTTTTGCTTCGATACATACTTACTTAGCTTTTAGCGCTTGCGGGAGCCCAGATACTGCGTCTCTAGTTGGTCCAGCATATTACTGAACCGGTCATTCTGGCGAGATCTGATCAGGGCCGCGAGTTCTTGTTCGCTATTGGTTTTCTTGATGTTGAGTTTCCGGCGTAGTTTCTCGGCCTGTTTAGCTTCTTTAGCACTCGATTTCGCGTGTTTCTTCAGCCTAGATTTCCGGGTAGTCTTCTGGAACCGCGCATAGTCTTTGATCTCGCCGTTGGCAATTGCCTTCTCCAACGTCTTGATGAGCCGTTTCTGGTCGTCGATTTCAGTATGCAATACTGAATTGAAAATCGATTCAAAGTCGCCTTTGAACTCGGTGTAGTACCGCAGCAGATCTTCGCGTTCCTCGCCGCTTTCCCGGTAAAGCTTCTTATCCTCTTCAATCATCTCTTCGGTGATTTCTTTGTGGAAGTATTTGGCAAACAGTTCCTGGAAATCGATTTCCTCGGTCTCTTCCAGCGAGCCCGTCTCATCATAGCGGCTGCGACGCGTCGGATCGGACAAGACCGAGTAGGCAAACACTACTTGTTGGAACTTCAGCTGGTTCTCGGGCGTATCGCCGACTTTATCAGGGTGGGTCGTCAACGCCCGGCGCAAATAAGCCTTTTTGATGGCCGCTTGGTCGCAGCTTTTGTCAATGTTGAGCACTTCATAGATGTCCAATTCCTGAAATTCGGGAGGGACCTGCATGGATGGGTAGTAGCTCGCCCATGTATGTAATAACCAAATAGCGACTTTCTTTACCCTTACAACCCTCACAAAATGGTTTATTATTTCCAGTCTATACATCCGTCTTTACCTTCGTTTACACTATATATGGGTAAAGACAAAGTTGAAAGTAAGTTTGCCTGGAAACGGTGGTGCTAAAGCGTTTAGCATCTACTTAGCACTAACCCAAACACAACTAACAAGACGAGTTATTGATCCAGCATGGTTTGGACTGTGATGTATGGTTCCATGTCGATAATATGAGCTCGGCCCATGTCTATGCCCGGCTTCCCGAAGAATATACTTGGGAAGACATCCCTGACCAAGTGCTAGAAGACGTCGCCCAGCTCACCAAGGCCAACTCTATTGCCGGCAACAAAAAGGACAATATCAAAGTGATTTATACGCCGTGGTCTAATCTGCGCAAAGACGGGTCGATGGCGACCGGCCAGGTGGGTTTCACGAAAGAGAAACAGGTTAAGAAGGTGCACGTGAAAACGCGGCAGAATGAGATAGTAAACCGGCTTAACAAAACTAAAAAAGAACTAACGCCTGACTTGGAGCAGGAGAAAATCGACTATGAAAAGCACAAGCGCCGCCAATACGCCGAGGAGCATCGGCAACGCCAAAAGTCTGACCTGGAACAGTCTCGCGAATACAAGAAGCTGGCCGACCAAAAAGACAAGGGCTACTCGGAGCTGTTTGACGAAGAGTCAATGAGGCATACTAGCAACCAATTCCGAGCAGATGACTGGGAAGACGATTTCATGTAGCTAACCTTAGCTTAACCTTAGCTTAACTCCACTTAAACTTAACCATCCCCTTTAGCAAGGCCTGTTTGCACCCGAAATGGGCCTACTTAAACATCATAGGCAGGGAAGTTGCCAGCCTCGCGCTGCTCGTTCCATTTATCCACCCAGGAACTCGGGCACATGGCCTGGTATGTGCGCCAGAACTCTTTGCAGGGCTCGAACTCCTCGCCCTTGGCCTTCACGCAGCGGAAGTAGTCGACGTAGTTCTGGAAACAACGGTGGGTCTGGTTGGTGTTGGGGAAACGCGAGTCTGCGCCGTAGGTGTGAAGCTTAGAGCGAAGTTCAGCGTCGTCGGACATGGTTGAAGCACAAGGTGGTGATTTGAAATCTGGGCTCTTAGTGGTTCGTTGATGCTTAGTAACCTCACGCCATACCGCTCCTGGGTGCTGGGTGCTGGGTGCTGGGTGCTGGGTAGCACTGAGAGGTCCGACATAGGGCTTTATTTAAATAGTGTAAAATATGGATGGATGGACTTGTATAGATTTGTATAGACTTATTAAACTTAAACTTATTAAAAAGATTCTGCAAGATATTTGCGTTGATCTCTTGTAGCAGTGTCCTACTATTAGTTAAGGCATACTAGCATCCTTTATGAGCGCTAAAAGCGCTTTATCATCCCTAAAAGGACCTGGAAACCTCGTTCATCGAGTAGATAAGAATACAACTATCTATGGTCTGGGTGAAC
Source organism: Wickerhamiella allomyrinae (assembly GCA_030581455.1). NCBI lineage: Eukaryota > Fungi > Ascomycota > Dipodascomycetes > Dipodascales > Trichomonascaceae > Wickerhamiella > Wickerhamiella allomyrinae. The sequence goes on from JAKTTL010000007.1 coordinate 111,584, forward strand.
CGCTTGTACTGGCCGGCCATTATACCCTGCAAGTCCTAAAAGGCGGGATCAGCATTGGGGGTACCCGGCTTTCGGCCAGTGAAGAAAGAATTGACGTTTCTTGTCCCCTTTCACCTTATTATAGTCTCCAGCCGGTGCATTCCTTGCATAATATAGACTTTCTTGGCGAGCATGCGGCCATGTTCAAGGAGTTCCCGACAGTAGTCTATATCCAAAGACGCGTGATCCCTGACTTGAGCGCGCTGGCCCCGCCTTTTAAAGCTTTATTTCCAGCCTCTTTAGAGATTATAGGCAATGGAGCGCCTTTATATGAGCCTTTCAAGTCCTGGCGTGATTTGGATGCTCAATTATCGTCTGGCCATCGCCTAGTAATAGTTGGGGCCAAGAACTCGGGCAAATCTACCCTGGCAAGATTCCTGTGCAACCAGCGAACCAGCAAAAACGAAGTAGTCCATTTCCTGGATTTGGACCCGGGCCAAGGAGAGTATACCCCTCCGGGAACCCTGGCTTTACACCGACTAACAAACTTGTCCTTTTGTCCTCCCTATATGCACTGCGACTTTAGCACCGTTATCAGGGCCCATTCCCTAGGCTACCCATCGCCAATGGAAACTCCGCAACGGTATATCGCCATGTGCAAGAGTTTGATGAGCGTGTATAGCCAACTCCCCGAGCGACACACCCTTATTGTCAATACCCCAGGATGGACTAAAGGTCTTGGTCTGGAATTGAATATAGAGGTGTGCCAGATGGTCGAGCCTACGCTAGTAGTGCATATGGGCGAGGACGAGTCTTATACAGATATCAAGGAGGCGGTAGAGGATATCAGTGATGAGGTGTTGGTTGTTGAGCCGGTTAATACCGGAGAATCGGTCGTGAAATTCTCGGCCGCTGAGCTGCGAGTTCTGCAAACAGTTTCTTATTTTCATTGGACAGATACTCGTCCTCTTCCCGAATGGAGTCCGTACCAAATACCCTTTATTGGCGAAGGCCTTGGTGATGGGCAGTCGCTTATTTCCGGTATTGGCATTATAGATGGCTTTGGCATTGATCATCAGGATACCGGCCTTTGTATTAACGGTACTATCGTGGCAATTAATGTGATCACTGGCGTACTGCCCGATACTACTGTCTACAACGGGCTGCCCGTGATTGACCCTGGCGATGCCATGAATTTGTTTGAAGTGAGCGAGTGTCTGGGGTATGCCGTAGTCCAGTATGTGTGTGAAGACTGGATCCGGCTGCTCACGTCCTTTGACAGCTCGAAAATCGACCATCGACATGTAATTCTAACTAGAGGCCGACTGGCAATGCCGGTCTGGCTGTTATGGGACCAAAAAGCTACCGAAGCGCCCTGGCTAACTACTAAAGCCAGTGGCGGCATTGGCGGTGCGTATTCTAAATTCAGAAGGAACATTCAGCGTCGTTAGTTTAGTGTAATTTACAGAGGAAGATATTTAGGTGGCCATATGCTCTTGCATCATCTGGTACTTGGCCCGCTCCACATCATTAACACTCGGTCTAACCTTTGTGAATGCGAGATCAAAGTCGGCCATCGTTACGAGTACGGGGGCAGAAGGCTGGCCATTTACACCACTAGCAGTAGCCCTTAGCACATTTTTCAGCGATAAAACCGTGGCTTCCCGCACAAGTGCGGCCAGATCGGCACCACTGAAGTTACGGCAGCGCTCATCATGGGCCAGAATTGCCAGATCGACTGCCGGGTCCAAAGGAGCTTTGCGACTAACAGTGCTGAGGATTTCGGTGCGCTCGGCAGGGGTGGGCAGCTCAACAAATAGCTGTTTGTCAAGGCGACCGGGACGGAGCATGGCAGCATCGATCATATCGGGCCGGTTCGTAGCGGCAACCACAAAGATTCCGTTACGATCGCCAACGCCGTCTAGTTCGGTAAGAAGAGTATTAACCACGCGACTCGACGACTCGGAGTTTGAGTCGTCGCGACGGGGGACTAGCGCGTCCAGTTCATCAAAGAATATAACACAAGGAGCCGATGCGCGGGCGCGCACGAAAACTTGCCGCACGGCGCGCTCAGACTCGCCAACGTATTTATTGAGCAGTTCGGGGCCTCTAACCGAAATGAAATTGGCCCGCGACTCGTTGGCCACGGCTTTAGCCAGCAGTGTCTTGCCGCAGCCAGGGGGGCCCCACAACAGCACACCTGATGGCGCAGAGATACCGGCCATTTCGTACATTTCGGGCCGCTTAATAGGCTCGACAATCGCGAACTCCAGTTCCTCGCGAATCGGCGCCATAGCGCCAACATCGTCCCAAGTGACATCGGGAACGGTAGCGAATCCTTCGCGTTTTGAGGACGGCTGGATAGTAGGAATCGCTGTCAAAAAGTCCTCGAATTTAATCGCTAATGGAGCCAGTTGCTCTGGGGTTAGCGGATCAGGATGCCGCTGGAGAAATTGAGAAATAAGCGATGTTGAGGTGATCGATTTAGGGCTTTCAGTAACTGGTTCCTGATCATGCCCGTCGGGTTCAGCAGCTTCAGGATCATGAGGCTCTAAATGCATATGGTCTTCAACAAGGGCCGGTAAGGCGGCTGCAGCGGTTTGAAGGTCGCCGAAAATACGTTTAATTGCTGAAACACCTGCTGCCGAAACAAGAGCAGTAAGATCAGCCCCTACGAACCCCGGGGTCATCTTTGCCAGAGTATTAAAGTCAAAGTCGCCTTCCAGCCGGAGTTTGCGGCTAATAGTCTCCAAAATCCGTTTTCGGGAGTCCTGGTTAGGCACTGACATACAGATCTCATGGTCAAAGCGGCCACCTCGGCGGAGAGCAGCATCAATAGCGTCTGGTCGATTCGTAGCGCCAATTACCATCACGGGCCGGCCATTAGTCTTCTCAAGCGCGATATCGTCCATACAAGTAAGAAGCTGGGCCACAATGCGTCTCTCCATTTCTCTTTGCACGTTTTCCCGTTTAGGAGTAATAGCATCGATCTCATCAATAAACACGAGGGCCGGAGCCAGTTCTTTAGCCTCTTCAAAGATCTCTCTGAGTTTCTTTTCACTCTCGCCAGACATGCCACTGACCACCGAGGGGGCACTCACATTGATGAAGGCCACGCCCAGCTCATTGGCAATGGCATTCGCCAATACGGTCTTTCCGCAGCCCGGCGGGCCATGTAAAAGCACGCCACGAGGGATCCCTGAACCTAAATGAGAGTAGATCTCGGCATGCGAGAATGGGAACACCAACAGTTCCATGATCTGGTTAATGATAGGGTCGATACCGCCTAAATCGGCCAGGGTAACTTGGGTGGCCGGCCGGCGTTCAACAGCTGCGGCTGTCTTGCGTTTCTTCTTTTTCGGTTCTTTAGCACTGGCCCGCTCGCGGTCCATCTCGGCCGCAGGCACATTCCATAGATCCACTACCGATTTGTTCATTTTATTAGATTCGGTTTCGGGGACAGTCACCAGCTTGGATTCGTCCATTTCGTCGAAATCACTATCTTTTTCCGGTTGGTTTAAATCGTCAGTCCCCGGGTTTAAGTCCTTTTCCAGCTTGCGAAGTCGGGTGAACGCCTTGTCGACTGCTTCCAGTAACGGCTTCTTCTTGACGCGCAGCAGCCGTGGCTCGACCTGTTGACACATGGCCAGCGCCGAGTCGGCATTCAATGTGCGGATTGAGCACTGCTCCTCGTCTATATAGCTTGAGAGAATCTCAAACACGGTACGGTCTGTTTTCGACATGCTTGATGAAATTCTCAGTAGGGGTTAGGGCCCGGAAAGACCTTGTTGGTAACCAGTGTTGGTAACCAGTGCCAGTGCCCTGTGGATAAAGATGGGGTGGATGAAACCATTATGGGGCAGCGACCGGCCCAAGGTCACTAACCAGGACAAGATGATTTTGGATCTTAAACTCCAAAGAGATAAAATACGGCAGTACCAGAAACGAATTGTGGCCGTTAAGCAACGCGAGCATGACCTGGCCCGCGAGTGCCTGGCCCAGGGCGATAAGGCCCGGGCCCTTATTTTCCTGCGCAAAAAGAAGTTCCAGGAACAGCTGCTGAGCAAAACCGATAGCCAATTAGAAAACTTAGAGGAGCTGGCCGCCAACATCGAGTTCGCGCTTATCCAAAAGGATATCATCTACGGCCTGGAGCAAGGCAATGCGGTGCTCAAGGAAATCAACTCGGAAATGTCCATGGAACGGGTCGAACGCATTATGGATGAAAGCTCAGAGGGAATTGCCTATCAGGAGGAAGTATCACAGATGCTAGCAGAACGGATCAGCAATGCCGACGAACTAGAGATCCAGGACGAGCTAGCCAGGCTTGAAGCCGAGCAAGGTATCCAGGAGCCGCAGACTCAAACAAACAAAGCTATGCCCGATGTGCCTGTCGTGCCGCCTATGCAGGCAGTCCCTAGCCATGATCCTGAGCAGCAGGAGGAACAGGAGCAACAAGCGGTTGCGTTATGATGCCTATGAATGTCTATAGTGTATATAATTGTAGTTAGATTCTAACCTATGCAACCCCTATGCAAAGCTGGAGTCCTCGGTGAGCCAGTCGAGGAAATCCGGGGTAAAGTAAGAAATCAAAATAGTGGCTCCGGCCCGCAGCGAGCCCTGGGCAGCCTCGAACGCCATGGCCTTCAGATCAAGATAGCCCTTTTCGGCAGCAGCATGGATCATCGCGTACTCGCCGCTTACCTGGTAGGTCGCTAGCGGGTAGTCTTTACAGATCTCCGCCGCATCAGAGACAATGTCGAGATAAAACGTCGACGGCTTGATAATAAACGCATCCGCCCCCTCGTCGATATCACGCCGAAGAGCCCGCCGGCCTAATCCGCGGGCACCAGGCGGCAGCTGGTAGGCCCGCCGGTCGCCCATTTTGGGGCACGACTGCGCGGCCTCGCGGAAGGGGCCGTAGAGCTGGCCCGAGTACTTGGCCGAGTACGAGATCAGCATCGTGTTGTAGGCGACGTCTGCCTCCACCAGAGCCTTTTTAATGGCGCCGATCCGGCCGTCAATCATATCCGAGGGAGCCACTGCGTCGGCCCCGGCTTTGGCATAAGCGACGGCCACTTCCGCCAGCCGGTCAACAGACTTATCGCGAATGATCGAGCCGTCTTCCCGCAATAAACCGCAGTGGCCAGTGCTAGTATACTCACACAAACACACATCGCACATCACAAACAGGTCCGGGAAGTGTTTTTTCAAAGCCTTAGTAGCCTGGATAACCGGCGTTTCCGGACGGCTTGCCCACGAGCCTTCGGGGTCTTTAGTTTCTTCGGGGATCACTCCGAATAACAGAACACTTCTAAGACCCTTATCAACTAAAGTCTTGACGTAGGGGATCAGTTTATTGATACCCCATTGTTTCTGGCCGGGCAGCGAGTTTATAACGTTCTCGTCGTCGGGGTTGGTGGTAATAAACAGCGGATACACAAACATATCCTTATGCAAAAATGTTTTACACTGCCACCGTCTTGAAAGCGGTGTAGCATAGCCAGGGGCCAGCAGCGAGCTCATTTTGAAATCGTCAGTCATGATGACACAGGGCGGGGTACCTGCAGTATTAGTAGTAGTGTACATTAGTGTATATTAGTCTCTATTAGTTGTCTATATTCTTATTAGCTATACTAGTTGGTTTGTTAAGTACTATTTAAGGTCAAAGTCGGCAATCACCGGGCGATGGTCAGTGAACAAAAAGCCATAGTCAGTGTGGGCAACCGCATACAGCTTAGGGGTCACATCCGGGGTATGCCAGATATAGTCGATACGAGAAGGCTCGTCCTCGCCAAACGATGTGTAGGTATCGCTATATCCGAATTGGATCGGCGACGAGTACAGCGAGTCCTTTAAGGAGCTGGCCAGGATTTCGTACGGGGCCTCGTCAGGGGGAGCATTGAGGTCTCCGCATAGGAATTGAGGGCCGCCGTCGGTGACTTTGGCCATCAGATCAACCACAATCTTGGCCGACTCTTTGCGAGCGGTCTTGCCAGCATGGTCGAAGTGAGTACAGTACAAAACAAACTTGAGCTCCGGGTCTTCCCGAGATTGGAAGCGGGCCTGGATAACTACCCGGTTAAATACCGCGTCCCACCCCCGAGAAGGCTTCTCCGGGGTAGGGCTCAGCCAATGGAAGGTGGCTTCGACGTTCCACACCGAGGGTTTATAGAAAATCGGGGCAAACTCGCCGCCCTTTTCTCCGTCGTCGCGGCCGACCCCGACATAGGCCCATTCGGGGCCCAATGCCCGAGCAATGTCTTGCAATTGGTCCCACAAGGCCTCCTGCAGGCACACCACACTATTGGACCCGTTGGTATGGAGCAGAATCGACTCAATTACGGCCGCTTTTCGGTCTTTCCAGGGCCGTTCGTTTTCCAACCGGTCATTGTCGGTAGTAGCATACCGAATATTATTAGTATATAGTCGCAACATTGTTCTGTTAATGGTACCAAGGTGACAAGTTGTAGTAGCCAGATGACAAGTGGGGACCCACACTACCCGCCTATTACCCATGTCCTGTCACCACGAACACGGCGAACATGGCCATGACCATGATCACGACCATATTCCACCGCCAGATACTAACCAAGCGCAAACATTGTATCCTCGGATTAACCATGACGGCGTGGTAACTTTAAATGAGAAAACCCTGGGCAGCGGAGCCAAGATTCTCCGCAAGTACTCGGAGCGGCTGGTCTACAGTGATTATTGTGAATCGGATGTCGACGAGGAGCTCTTGATCACAATTCCTTTTACCGGCCTCGTTCGGCTTCATTCGATTCTCATACGGTCGTTTGCCGATGACCGAGCCCCCGACCATATCCAGCTGTTCAAGAACCGCGACGATCTCGATTTCGGCATGGTCAACGACCTGCAGCCCGTGCAGTCGCTGCACCACCCGGCCGATATCGGCGTAGGCACCCCTGATGAAGACGGAATTGTTGAGTATGCGGTTAACCGAGCGCATTTTTCAAACATCACTTCGTTAACTATACATGTGAAATCTAACCATGGTGCAGACACTACAGCTCTAACCTATATTGGACTGCGGGGGACGTGGCAGCAGCTCAATCGCGCCCCCATTGTGGCTACCTACGAAGCGGCTGCCAACCCTGCTCACCACAAGCAGTTCATAAAGGGCCGGCGGCAAGTTGATGAGAGTGCGGACTAGGCTACTAGTCCCGCAAAGCAGCCGGGCTCGGAGGTTCGGGCTCGTCGTCGCTCAATTCAGCACCACAGTCGCCTTGGTCCTTAATGTTCAGGCTCTGGTTGCAAAGAGGACAGTGGGCTCGGTAGGTAGTCACCCAGCGGCAGATACAGGCGTCGTGGAACACATGCTGGCACCCTAGCACCCGCACCGGATCGCCATGCATGAGCTCGCCAATGCAGATGCAGCAGGTATCGGAGCTTTGCGACAGCAGTTCGAGATCGGTCAGGTGAGACATGTCGTGTTCGTCCAGTTCCGAATGGGCAGTCGTGAAGGTGTTTGGAGACCCCGGCGGGAATGTCCCCTGGAGTCCCGGCGGGAACCTCGGGGGTAATCCGGGCATCGCGTAGGAGGTCACAGGGTACTTTTCGTTGAGATGGTCCATGGAGATGCCCTGGAAAGATTCCTGGGCACTGGCGCGGCGCCGCAGCTCGGCAGTCATGTTGCGCCATCTCCGGGACCGCCGCTCCAAATACTGGGAGGCCGGCGACACCTGCAGCCAGCGGGGCAGCCGCTGCGAGCAGGTATAGTTGATGGTGATGACGGTAACCGAAAACAGGATACAGAAGCCGACCAGCGATACGAGGAAGATGATGATGTCGCCATTGCCGTTGGACTGGCCGGACCGGTTCTCGGTGATGAGGGCCCGTCCCCCCAAGCGAGGAATTGGCGGCATCGATTCGAGCAAGATGGGCCCAGGGGTCGGGTGGCAGTGTTTTTAAACTATCTCGGCTACAGGAGGAGGCTCCGGCAGGCTGGGGTGCATGATTGCGTCAATAGGCATAATCTGCAAATTAGACTTGCGTCGGTCAAGGTTTCATGCATGTGCACGCTTGGAAATTAGCCATCGTCATAGCCATGGAACCAGAACCTGGCCTGGAACCTGGAACCTGGGGCCCGGAACCCGGTCCCAGTTAGTCGCGTGTTTAACAATATAGACCAGTTAAATCAGACTATCCCTACTTTGACTTTCCTATCACAGGCAAGAAGAAAACACTGCGGCGATGCACCCCGATTGGGACCCCGATTGGGACGATGCTGCCACTCGGTAAGGCAGGGTTATTAGCGTCTTGGCAATGACGTCGGAGGAAAACTTAATGCTATAGCAACTATTTCGAGATCAACATCAAAAAAAACAAACTAGTCCTGCCGGTTGCAAAAGGTAATCCAAACAGCCATGAAAAACTCATGTCGGCCCATATGCTATGTGCTTAACGCAGAGCTCCGCGCGACACCTTTTCCAGGACCGTCTCGTAGGCCACGTCGCTGAAGTCGGCGCCCTGGATGTCCACGGCAACGCCATTGAGGGCCCGGCGCAGACCGGTGTTGGAGGACGCGTAGATCATCTTGGACTTCATGCGGGCGGTGTCGGGCGACCAGGTGTAGAACACGATCTTGTTGCGCTTGCCCTCGCCGTTGGGGAGCTCGAACTCGAAGTCGTAGATGGCGTAGCGACAGTCGTTCTCGGGCAGCTCATTAACGAAGTCGTCGTACGACTCGGCGCTGCCCTTCTTGTCAACAACAATGGTGGTCTGGTCGTCCGAGACCTTGTAGATCACATAGTTGGTGGCGCCGGGGCTTTTAACACTGTTAAACGCAGCAAGAGCGTCATCGTGGAGACCAACACCAGAAGTAGACTACAGTTAGTTACCGCTCATCATTAGCCGGCCTAGGCCGTGGGGGGGCTTACCATTTGTTAAGGAGTTGCTATTGGGAGAGCGACGTGTCAGCTAGTATCATCATCGAGTACTAATCTAGGCAGCCGGGCTTAGCCTAGCCAGAGCCTAAGCTGTGTGATTAGCCTCGGGATTAGACTCCGATTTGGTGTAGATTTTTTGTAGATATTTACAGGGTTTTACGGTTCTGGTTGGGTTGGTCCATCGGAGGCATCGCGCCTGCTTGTGCATAAGCATTGCATATGCATATAACAGGAGTATAATACTAATAGTAGTATAGTGCAGGTAATAATCGTCAGTTTAAATATGGATCGTTATATAGATAGACATGAAGGAATGGTACTGCTAATTGGCAGAGGGTAATTGGGCAGGCACGGTGGTGCTGAGTGTTTCCGGGACAGTGGTCTCCACTACCACCGGAACCGTCTGAGGATCGGCTTTATAGATAGTAGACAAAACCACGCCGGCCATGACCAGCGTGCCGCCCAGGATCGACCATGTATCAGGGAGGTCGTGCCAGAAAATGAATTCTAATAAAATGGACCAGATCAAGCTCGTGTACTTGAAGTTCACCAGCACGCTGGCCTCTTCCAGCTGCAGCGCGGCCGACGTCAAATACTGCAGACAGAAGCCAGACGCACCGGTGATCACCAGCAGGAACCATGTCCAGGCATAGCGGGGGATTTCCCAAGGAGTGTTAGTAGCCGTAAGAATGATAACCGAGCCTACAATCGACAAGAACGAGTAGTTCGATACCGAGCACAATGCATGCGCCCGTTTTCCGATTTTGCGGAGAATGATCATCACAAACCCGCCCAAAACAACTACCACTAGTGTTGCGGCAACCGCATACAGCCGCAGTTTGGGGTCGGCGGCCAGATCATCGGCCGAGGGGGCTTCGCCTTCACCCTCAGCTTCGCCGTCTTCAGGCGTAGCCACCAATGTCGTAGGCCGGGCAATCAAAACCACCCCGCCCAAAGACACTAAACTGAACAGGCCTTGCTGCAAAGTATACTTTTCGTGAAGCAGAATGCGGGCCAAGATGCCGGTAATCAGCGGGTTCAAAAACGTCAAGACAGCAACGTCGGGCAGCGACAAATATTTAAGCGAGAAGCAGGTACAGGAGATATTCACAAACCCCAGCAACCCTCTGGCAAACATCAGCATTCTTGTTCCCGGAGGCCCCCAAAAGTAGTCGCGGTGGCCCTTGATATGCATGTACAAAATCGACACCGCAAACGTGATGGACATGCGGACCAAAATCACAAAAAACTGGTTGATTTCTTCCACCAGCAGTTTGGAAGACGCCTTCATCAAGGCTCCACATAGCATTGCCAGGATGTACAGTTGACAGCCCACACTGAGATATCGTTTTATGCCCTCTGGCGGGCTGGTGACCAGTTTTTCCGGGTCGGGCGGGGCATTGACAGCCGTAAGCTTGCCTTCCCGGCCCGGTTTGAGATCGTCAAGCTCATGCTCGCTAGTGTCCGACTCCAACAGACCATCGGTCGCTGGGTCGTGGCTTTTCCTAGGGCCATGCATGGGCAATGGATTTCACGGAAGATCTCAAATTGGCTTATCTCACCCTGCACACCCAGGCCCGGTTTTTTTTTCCTTCCTGATCGAGAATAAGCCCTACCCCCATGCAGCAACCAGGCGCAGGCGGCCACGGTTTCTATGGAAAATACGGCAGGCCTATGTTTCTAATGATTGTTATTGGCATTGGTACCTTTGAGGCCTTGAAATATGTCCGCGGGCAGCTGCTGGCCACTGCCAAAACCAGCTAACCCTGCCTGGTTGCCATAAGCAGTGCCCTTGCCCTTAGATGGACTTTGCCCACGTGAAAGCGCTTAGGGTTGGATCTGATCCGGCTATTTAGGTGGATTTACGGCTAGGCTATACGGTGATAGTAGGGTGATATTCCTCACGTTTAAACCGTATTCAAAACAATGATTAAATCGCTAATTGAGTTATATAGAGCTTGATATTTGCATACCTTATCACACCTGCAGGTTAAACTCGGGGCTTGGCAGATTACCGTACGGCACCATGCACAACGAAAACGCATGCAATGATGCAACTGCGGCGCATTGTTATCACGGCGCTACTACTCAGCTAAAGAAAAGAGTCATTGGAACCATTGAACAATTGGAACTTAGTCTAGCCCAGGGCATTAGTCTATATACTACTATATAACTAAACTAGCTAACCCCAGCTTAGGTACCCCGCTTAGAGCTTGGAGTTGCCGAGATTCTTATCAAGCCGCTGCTGAACAAGATCAATAAACTCCTCAGTGAGCACATACGACGACCGGTCGGTCTCGCCGCGGGCAAGCGCCAGGTCCTTGGTCATCTTGCCGTCCACGGCCACGGTATCGATCACCGCCTTCTCGAGCTCGTCGGCGAACTTCACGACGTCCGGAGTGTTGTCCAGGCGGCCGCGCTGGGCAATGCCGCGAGTCCAAGCAAAGATAGAGGCAATCGAGTTCGTCGACGTCTCTTTGCCCTGCTGGTACTGGCGGTAGTGCCGAGTGACGGTGCCGTGGGCGGCCTCGCTCTCAAACGTCTTGCCGTCAGGGGTGATCAGCACCGAGGTCATCAAACCAAGCGAGCCGAAGCCCTGGGCAACAATGTCCGACTGCACGTCACCGTCGTAGTTCTTCAGGGCCATGATGTAGCCGCCCTTGGACTTGATCATCTGGGCCACCATGTCGTCGATCAAGCGATGCTCGTACCAGATGCCCAGCTCCTCGAACTTGGTCTTGAACTGCGCGTCGTAGATCTGCTGGAAAATATCCTTGAACCGGCCGTCGTACTTCTTGAGAATCGTGTTCTTGGTCGACATGTACAGCGGCAGCTTCTTGTTGACGGCCATGTTGAACGACGCCAACGCAAAGCCCTCAATGGACTCGTCCGTGTTGTACATGGCCATAGCCACGCCAGGACCCTTGTAGTCGAACACTTTGGTGCGCTGCGGGGTGCCGTCGTCGGGCGTGAACACCAGCTCCAGCGTGCCGCTGCCCTCAATGAGCCGGTCCTGAGCCTTGTACTGGTCGCCATGAGCATGGCGGCCAATGATGATGGGCTCTTTCCAGCCGGGCACCAGACGAGGAATCGAGTCGATGACAATGGGCTCGCGGAACACGGTGCCGCCCAGAATGTTGCGGATGGTGCCATTGGGCGACAACCACATCTTCTTGAGATGGAACTCCTTGACCCGGGCCTCGTCGGGCGTGATGGTGGCGCACTTGACACCTACCGAGTACTTTTTGATGGCCTCTGCCGCATCCACGGTGATCTTATCGTCGGTAGCGTCCCGGGATTCGATGCCGAGGTCGTAGTACTTGAGGTCCACATCCAGGTAGGGAAGAATCAGCTTGTCCTTGATGGACTTCCAGATAATTCGCGTCATCTCGTCGCCATCGAGCTCGACGATGGGATTCTTTACGTAGATCTTCTGAGAGGCTGGCATTAGTATTGGTGTTTGGTGATTGGGACAACGGGAATAGACCCACGGGTCCCCCCGCTATAAGCCGGGGTAATGCACTTTAGCTCAGCATCGGACCCCAACCGCATTACACTATGCATCATAGGCTGCATCAAATGCGATCTCGGGAATCTCCCACCCAGGGGGGAGGACCTCTAAGATTACTTACCAAAACGCACCATCTGTTTGGGCGCAAGCCGGGTCGCATGTTTGAACACTGATGGTTAGTATCGCTTTAGAAGCTTGATAGAAAATTAAAGTGCGACGAAATTTTTAAATTAAAATTGCAAATTGCAAATGCAGATCGACCCGGGTCACCTTGGGCACACCTTCCAAAACCGCCTTTGGAAACCCTGGAAGGGGAAATGCCTCAAATGCGCCAAAGATGGGAAATTCCTAGCCGTTATAGAGTTCACATGCACCTTATAGCCCTATCCGGTGACTGGTAGGGCAGTTCGGAACTCATAACCGGTTTTGGAACTTCCTTCCCCAGCAGGGTCGGCAAATCTTACTCTTTCAGGGCATCTTATCGGGCTTGTCCGAGGCTACCTCCAGCAGGCCCAGTCCCCCAGCCGGCCCGCAGCGGGCCTGCAGCATTATTGGGGATCTCATCTGGGTAAATCAGGATATAAATAGCCTGAATATTTTATTCTCGCGGCGCTTTCTATCTGGTTGGTGAACTTACTGAGAAGAGTGGGTAAACCTATCCAAAGCTCGCACCACAAAAATGAGTAAGGCTGACCCGTGCCCTGGCGGACTCGGGCCGCAGTTCGGCGGCACCAACCAGCACCATAAAAGCCCACAAACCACAACTATAAACGAAACGAAACAAACATAAACAAACATAAACCGAAATAAACGAACAAACCTCATATATCCTTCTATAATCTGATCTAGATTTACTGCAGCAGATTCTTGCGCTGCTCAATCATAAACTCGAAAAACGCAAACTGGTTGGCGCCAGTGCCCTTCTCGTAAATGTAGCGGCCGGCCAGGAACGAGCCGAACGTCGCCCGCAAATAAGCGTCGGGCACGCGCTTCAGCACCGTGTCGAGGCCAATCGTCGACACCAGTTCCTTGGGCAGCGCGCGTTCCAGCACCGCGTTGCGGAAGTCCACGTCTTCCCACAGACTGGACGCCGACAGCTCGTCGCTGAGCTCGTTGATAGCATTCGAAAGCACATCCGACAGCAGCGAGCGCGCCTTGCCCGTGCGCTCGTTGTCGCGCCAGATCGCCTCGAACTCGAGCCGCGCGTTGAGCTGGATCCGCGCCTGCACGCCCTTGACATAGTTTTGGTAGAACTCGGGCTCCTTGCCGTTCTGCACACACATGTCCTTGAAGAACCCGGCGTCGTCGAACGCCAGCGACGCAAGCACCTCCAACGACGACGACGTCACGCCGCCCTTGTTGGCCGACGCATCCTTATAGATGATGCATCCCGCCGCCTCCAGCTCCAGCTTGGCGCTCTGGGTCAGGAACAGGTTCGCGCCCTCAACAATGTACGGGATCCGCGTGCGGCCCGTCTTGTCGTCGATCAGCTTGTGGACGTTGCCGAGGTTAATGGCCTCGGGCCGCCCGCCGCAGGGCACAAACATATCGATCTGGTGCATGTTAGCCGCCTCCAAATGGTAGTTGTTGCGGAACGTCACGCCGGACACAACGACATCGCCATTGGGCAGCTTAACATCCGAATCATCGACCAAAACCCGGTAGCCCTCGCCCGAAAGCTTGGACACGTCGTACTGCGAGATCATCTTGCGCTCAGTAGCCAGGCGGATAAGCTCCTGCTTGTCGAGACCCTTGGGGTCCGCCAGCACACCGGAACCATCCACAATCGCGACATAGGTCTCGTTAGGCGTCGACAGCAGGATCTCGTTCGAGCCTAAATCGCCATCGGGGCCGCCCGTCTGCAGCTTGAACACCTGGGTGTTCTCGAGATCCAGTTTCCGGTAGATCCCCTTGACGTACTCGCGCACCGACAACGACGTCATGCCGTACTTGTCGTGCGGGATACCGCCGATTGCGGGAGACTTACCGGTAAAGAACGACTTCCACCACGGCGCGCCGCGGTGTTTGGCGTGCTCGGTAGCCCAGTTCACGAGATTAGCGGTGTTTTCGTCGGGGCCCATAAACAGGATCTCCTGCTTGCCGTACAGATCCACAATCGCTTCCTTAATACCGGGGGACTGGCCCGGGATCAGCAGATCGATGATGGAATCGATGTACTTGTGGAACGCCACCGTCATCTTGTCCTGGTGCTCGTTGTTGAGCAGAATCACGCCCTTGGAGCCGCCCTCGGGGATATCCTTGTTCTTGCGCTGCTGGGTGTTGGCCAAGTTGTAGTTCTCGTCAAACAGCGAGCGCGCGTTGATCGAGTACGCCTCCTTGTTGCGCGAGCGCACAATCCGAATGCCACCCCGGGCCACATCGCGGAACCGCAGGTGGAACCCCCGGAACTCCTGGCCAACCACCAAAAACATCCCGTACAACGGCTGCGGGTACTCGCTGGTGGGCAAGAACGAGGGGTTCAGACGGAACGACACGGCTACCTTCGTGGGCGTGTAGAAGTTGGTCTTGAGAATGTGGCTGTTGAACCGCAGCAAAGCCTTAAGCACAATCAGCTCGTGCTCATCAGTAGTGCTCTTGGTGATGCTCAGCTCCAGCTCTTCCGTGGTCGGCACGTTAGTGGTCTGCAGCCGCTGGTACGACAGGGTAGGTAAGAAGTTATCTTCGTCGTTGTTGGACTGCACGTAGTGCGTATTGGCGAAGTGCAGGTACAGATCGTGGACGACATCCAACCGGGACCGGATGATATCGAGAATGTACTCGCGCGTAAACGTTTCGCCGCGCAGCCGGCGTTTCAGACGGTCCATCAGCTCGCGATTCGAGCTCTCGGACACGTCAATCACCGACATCAGCGTATCGTACTCGGCACCCAGCCGGTTCAGGAAGTGCGACACAAAGATCTGACCGCAATGAGCATACACGGCTTCCTGCAGCGAAAGCTTGCCGCTGGCCAGTTCCTGCGAAAACACCGAATCGGGCAAGCAGTACAGCAGCGACGCCTCCTTAACGATCTGGAACACGGCATGCTCAAAGGGAGGGAACCGGTGGCCCGCCGTGGGGGTGGTGGGCGGCGCCGGCGTCAAGTACAGCGACACGACAGTCACGCCGTTGGCGAACTGCTCCACGTACTTCCGGATCGAGGTCAGGCCGTAGTAGTGGTACAGATGCGACAATGCCGCATAGTAACCGGGCGCCGAGTTCTGGCGGTAGCCGATGATCAAGCGGAACTCGCGCGAGCCCTCGATCTCGAATAACTCGATCACGGGACCCATCCGTTGGACCACCTGTTTGATCACCTGCAAGTACAGCTCCTTGGTGTGGTCGCTGGCCTTATCCCAAAACGCGCGGTCGGAGATCTTCTCCAAGTCGGTTTCGTCGGGCTTGACGTCCAGACTGGGGAACTTGCATTGGTACACGAAATGGCACCGCAGCTGCTGCAGATGGTTGGCGTTGTCGAGCGCGGAAGTGGACCGGAACGTTTCGAGGCGGAACGCCTTGCTGGGGACCGAAGGGGTCAGGTATTTGCTATCAATCAGCCGCTCGTATTGAGGACCCTCCAGGTTAGACACGCCGGGCGTGGAAGTATCGATAAACACGGCATGGTCGGTGCTCTCGCGTTCCAACCGGATATCTAGGCGATGGTCGGCCCGGGCAAACGCGGCCACTTTCGCCGAGTACAGCGACAAAACATAGGAAGCAATGTTGTCAATGGTGTCATTGGCAAAGTAGCTATCGTCAATGCCCAGCTGGTCGTAAAACCATCTGGTCTCCATCTCAATGAGGTTCTCAGGAATAAACCCCTGAGTGTGCAATTCGGCCATCACGTCGGCCATCTGCTCCTCCTTGTGCGGGAATACGGTTTGGTTGTAGTCGCTGCCGTCGTTCTTATGGATGATGCGGGCCTTGACATGGCCCGGCGTGCCCAGAAGCGAGGCGGTCCGACTGGTCATCGCAGGTCTTACTATATCGGTCATGGCAAATAGTCAATTGGGAGGCCCTGCAGATCCACTATTTATATATCCCCAGAGGCCACCCCCGTCAGGGCAGGGGTGTCCACGACAAACCACATTCCTGCCCAGATGCCCTGCGGCCTTCCCGGTGTGCTAGGGCGTTTAAATTTGGGGCAGTTATTGAAAATGCAATTTCCGTCATTATTGTGTTGATCTTTCCCATTTTTGTTGTTTTTGCAAACCAATTTGAACTTTAAATAGTGGCATGCATAACTAGGGATGCGGCTGGGGTGCCGTCACTAACCCTGCGTCTGCGTCCCCGCAGTTGAAGGCCATGGCGGTTATGCCAGGGTGCCCCAACAGGTTTTTCCAGCTTGAAAATAGTAAATTAGCACCCCTTTAGCTATATAATTAGCGTCTGAGCCCATAAATAGTGGCTTAATTCCGAGTAAGACCAGAATCAGCTGGCAGGTCTAGCCCCGAACCCCGGAAAAACCGCTGCGGCACAATAACTTCCGGGCACGTCATAACCCTCGAGCAGGCGCGATCAATGTGGCATGGTCTATTTTAATAGTGATTTTCTGAGTAGCCTCGGCCAAATGCACCGACTTGCCGCCGGCTATTTCCTTCATTTTTGGCCTAAACAACATTCTGCTTTATTTTTAGCGGCTATTTTATACTAAGGAGCGGGTCTAGTTTCCGACGATGGGGAACGTCCGGGTTAGGGTGGATCTTCAACCGTCTATGGACCCCGGAGATCGTTGGGGTCAATAGTGAGTAAACCTAGGTCCCAAAGGCGCTCAACTCGTCTACAGAGACCGGTATAACCTCGGGGAAATCCGGGCAATCTTCGATCAGCTGATCCCTGGATGCACAATGATAATATTTTTTCGAACCTATACAGGCATAGCAACCGAGATGACGAAGCAGGCACACCCGAAGGGCACGGGTTCAGGGCGGGGAAGGCTATTGCAATGCCGTGCTTCTGCACAATATCCGGGGTGCATTTCGTCATATAGCTCGGTTAGCACAGTTAAGCTAAAAATATTTGGCCATTACCGGAAAAAAGAGCCGGTTTTTATCTACTTGGTTAATATACCTCGCGGTTGTATTTATTTTTGAGTGATTTTCGGTTCGCCGCGCTTGGGCATGACTGTTTTAGGGGCGTGGAGCCGAGACCTGGATGCTAGGTAAGCCATGGGTACGAGCCAAAATACGATTCACGATAGTTTGTGGGGAAGGTTAGGCAGCAGCCCCAAATCGAGATTGAGCTTGAGCATTGACCTATTACGATTTAAATGTTTTGTTTAATAGGAAATTTTATTATTTCATATATCCATATTCACCCAAACTACGTGACGAGAAATCACGGTTATACAACTTAAGTGACATGTATATGACATTACCCTAGCACCCCTAGGGTCCTTACAGATCATGATGAGATTTCCAAAAAACCGTTCCATAATAACTCAATATTCGCTTTCCCCCCTAAAAAACCGGTGATTTCTCCGGCTAAAATACAAATCCCGCCCCGAGGACCTGGCATATCACCAGCGTTCCCCAGATTATTACTAAAGCTACTGGAAAATTCCAACTCTGCAACCTAATGTCTACTTCTCTCAAGTCTGTCAAAAATATCGTCCCTCTCCTGGACCGTGTTCTTGTCCAGCGGGTTAAGGCCCAGACAAAGACTGCCTCGGGCATCTACATTCCCGAGAAGAACGTCGAGAAACTGAGCGAGGCCGACGTCATTGCAACTGGCCCTGGTCTGCCCGATAAGGAGGGAAAGATCATCGCCACCTCTGTCAAGGCCGGCGACCGCGTGCTGATCCCTCCCTTTGGCGGCTCGACCATCAAAGTCGGCGAGGACAACTACCTGCTGTTCCGGGATGGTGAGATCTTGGCCAAGATCAGCGAGTAAACTGGACAGTAGCGTAAAAAAAAGAAACCTAAAGGGGGTGCTAATCCTAAAAGCTCCCTAGGAAACATAGCGTTCATG
Source organism: Wickerhamiella allomyrinae (assembly GCA_030581455.1). Classification (NCBI taxonomy): domain Eukaryota; kingdom Fungi; phylum Ascomycota; class Dipodascomycetes; order Dipodascales; family Trichomonascaceae; genus Wickerhamiella; species Wickerhamiella allomyrinae. The sequence continues at coordinate 129,953 of JAKTTL010000007.1, forward strand.
TACATAAATTATCTACGCTTGTCCACTTATAGAGTCAATCGAGTAGTAGCCAAAGTCGTGGGCAGTCCCAGCCGCTTGAACTCGGCCTGTAACCACTCGACTGCCTGGTCAGGACATTTCTTTTGAATAATAATGCGGCTTAACGTGCTAAGCGCCACATCGCGTTGCCGCGGGTCGATGCGATGGTCAAGACATGCTCGTTGGTAGATGCCTTTGGCCGCGTCAAACGTGCCATTGTAGTACTGCCACTTGAGCTTGAGGTTCAGCACCTGGCCATGCACGGGGAACTTAGCCGCTCCGGGCAGTTTCTGTATATACTTTTCGAACACCTCGCGGTCTTTATTGTGCACGGCTTGGTTACACAGGCTCATGTATGCCGATAAGCGGTGGTGTTCAGGCGAGTCCTGTTTTTCCAGAAACGTTTCTGCCTGCTCGATATCTTTACGGGCGAGATGGCGCACGATTCTGCCCAATTCGGTAGCCGAGAACGTCATCCCTGATTCAAGAACAATATTCGTGAGGTTCTCCAACGTTTTCTGGTACTTTGAGTCGGCATATAAAACAATAAGCGCGCCAGCCACTGCGCGATTCAGCTTGTTGCCTAAAGCCCGCTGCAGTTGAGAGGCCAGTTCATAGTCTTTGGTAGTAGTACAGGTGGTAGCGATGGCCAGGGCAATAGCCGGATTGGACCGGGCTTCTGATAGACACATGCGGGCAATATTAAGGGCCAAGCCATTATATTTCCGCTTTTGGGTGAACTCTACTAGTAGCCGTACGACAATAGGAGGGTATCTGGTATGGGAGCCTGGATAGTGAGCTTCGAGATAGCGCCAGATATCGAGAATATAGCCGGTCGCATTCTTGGTCAAGAAGTACGAGATCAGTTTCCACAAACTGGCTACAGGGACAGGCCCTACTGATACGTCTTTGGCGATGCGGAAGGCATCAAAAACCAGCGTTTGAGACTCGTTGGTCTGTACATATGACAGGGCACTATCTATGAGGGTCCCCTTATCGAACGAGCTCAGGTCCAGCGGGAGTCCTGCCCTATGCATGCAATCCAGAGCCTTTAAATAAACCGGAAAATACCGCGGATCATAGCGGATCAAACCGGCAACGATAGAATGGGTTACTGTTTTGGACAGACCGACTTTGGCATAGAATTTCACCGATAAGGCGGCTGCTAGCCCGTAGAGATGGGCATCCACGGCCAGAACCAATAGTTTATTAGCTAGGGAGGCTGCTGTCTGCGCATCGCCAACGTCGAAATTGATATCTGATTCCCGTAAAGTATCGCGGGCCTTGGAAGGGTTGTCCAGCACTAAACTAGCGCTTTCGGTAAGGGCCAGGATCCGGCGGTCCCTTAGCGTCTGTTTAAGCAGCGGCTTCTCGGATGCGAACGACCTGGCCTGGATCCATGGTCGTTTTATTGGTATGAGATGTCTGCAAAAAAGCAGCCGGCCGCGAAACATCCCATGGGATCTTGGGTAAGGATGGATTTTCAGGTTGGGAGGGGAGGACCAGAAGAGGACTAGGATTGAGAAGGGTCAAAGGTTACAGTCAAAGTCAGAGAGTCGAATTGAAAGCAACCAGTTAATAAAAACTAGAAGATTCAGATGGAATTTAAGTATTTACTAGTTCTAATAGTTCAAGTTCTACCGTGCCCAACTTGGTTTAATTATGCAGGATACCCTAAGCTTAAGCCATCGTTGGTCAGCGCCTAGTTGTTGTCCTACCCCCCGCTACATCCTAAAACCCTTACCAATCAAGCGGGCCCACCACCACCAGCTATGGACGGTCTGGCGGGGGAATTGAAGCCCGCACAGGATACTGGCCAGGTCAACGACCTGCTGGCCCAAATCCACCTCGAAGAAAAAATCAAGGACGGCGCCGAAAACATGCTGCAGGAGCTGGACTCCCACAAAATCAAGTCCAAACCGGTGCGCGAGCAGCACCGGAAACAGGTGATGGCCCAACTGCACAAGGCGTCGTCAAAAATAGACTTGCTAAAACTGCAACTGCAGAATCTCGGTTTTGATGAAGACGGCGTGGCCGCGCCCGCGCCCGCCAAAACCCCGCCGGGTCCGACATCTACTCCTCCAACCGACATGTCGGCGCCCTCTTTGGTGGGCGCCGGCATGCCGCTCAATGGCGAGAGCCCCGAACGCATTTTCAGTAATATCTTTGATGAGCTGGACGTCCGCAAATCCTACAGCTCGAACCTCAAGTATGTCAACCAGCTGGCCGAGCTGCTGTCGGCGTTCCCCATTCTCCGATCCGAGTTCTCTATGCACCAAATCGCCGACAAACTGCGAGAGTTTCTTCTTAGTAGCGATACGCGCATGCTCTGTATGGGCTACCGGTTGTGTCGGTTAGTGATTGCGTCACAGGCGTCGATCACCGCGTTGCGGAAACTGCAATTGGACTATTTAATTGTGCAAACCCTTACGCGCAGCGACGATTTCCCGACCCAGAACGAACGGATCCAGGCTATTAACCTCGTGCGCGCGTTTTTGAATGTGCCCGGCGGCGTGAACGAGATTTCGTTGGCAGTTATCCGTGCGATTGTGGCTGTGGCCGAGTACTCCAGCGATAAACTGGCGCCCATCTGCACGGAAACCCTGGCCGAAATCATGATGGTCGATCCCGCTAAAGCTTCCGCAGCGGGCGCCATTAAAGTTCTTATTCAAATGATGCTGGACGGCGCCCGCGAGCTGGCCGTACCCCTGGCGATGGCCATGGTTTTGCTGCTGGACCATCCCAATTCAAGACAATACTTACGGGATGGCGAGGATATTGCCGGCGTAGTGACGATTTTCACCGATGTTCAACTCTACAACAGCTCGCTTCCCTCCAGCGAGCGCATGGCCACTGCGTCGGCCGTGATTGTGACATTGCTGCGCAACTGGGCCGGCCTCAGCTGCTTTAACCTGCGCAGTCTTATCTCCTGCATGATCATCCCGATCCGGGTACTGCAGGAGTCGTTGATTGGCATCTTTGCCGAGGTTTTGGATGTGCCCGACGATACTTACGAACACCATCTCACCAACCATTACACGGCCTATTTATTACAGCGCTGTTTGCAGGACGGGCTCATGGACAAGCTGGTCTATCTCCAGAAACACGGCGTGCACGGCGTTGTCCAGCACCAAGCCCGCGATTTAGTGAGCCGTATTTATCGGCTGAGCACGATGTTTATTCCTACGGGGTTACTAGAAAAGGCGCTGGCGCTTCCCGAGCAGCTGAGGCTGGACCTCAGCCGGTCGTCGGTTTACGATCTTCCCTCGGCGGCGATCCCTATTTTCGAGGTCGATAGTGCCCTTAAAGGCCGCCGCAAAGACAATGTAGGGTCGAAAAACGGCACGAACGTCTACATCAAAATGGGCACCCAGATCGACGATACCGCGTTTAAGAACCTTATTGCCACTACCCATGTGTTGACCACTAAAGCGTTTACGCGCTGGAACTGGGATGTATTGCTGGAGCTGATCCAAGGGCCGCTGCGGAACCCTAAGAGACTGGACGAGGCGTTCCGGACTACCAAGTTCATGAAACGGTTATTGTCGTTTTACCGGCCGTTTAAGTACCGGTTCTCGTCCATCAAGATGTCCAGCTCGAACCACAAGTACATTAATGTCGGCAAAGAGCTGATCCTAGCACTGCTGGATACCCCGGAAGGCATTCGGTACTTGGCCAACAACAAGCTCCTTAGGCAAGTTGCTGAATGTTTGGCCCAGTTAGACCCGTCGTCCGGTATCACTTCCGCCGAGCCGCTGTTTTCAGCCCGGCGGCTGCGGAGTACATTGTCGTACGGGTACTTTGAGATTTTGGGTGTGCTCAGCAAGTCGCGCACGGGCCAGCAGATGCTCAGCCAGATGCGGGTGTTCAATATGTTTTACCAGATCTGCGAGATCGACCGCGAGGACGTGATGCGGCTGTTTATTTCTTCTATGGACTACACATTGAACGGCCACCCGCGGATCATTCTTTCTAAAGCGCTGACGGCCGGGTCTAAACCGGTACGCTTATTTGCTACCGAGTTCCTCAATACCCTTATTGAGATCGTCGACCCGTTCTGGATCGTGGATCTGCTGGTGGCCCAGCTGTATGACCCGGATATGGAGGTGTGTGAAATGGCGGTGCGCGTGCTGATGCGGTTCTGTCGTGATGACCGGATCCTCGATCATTTCATCAGTATGATGCCCAGTATCGCTCATTTAGGCGATGTAGGCGCGCCCCTGAACATGCTGTTTCTGTCCCGTCCAGAAGGGTTCGCGTACCTGGAAAGCCTCGACTATGTCCATCACGAAATGGATACCTGGGTGCATGGTCTGAACGAGAAGTTTGTTGGCCAGATCGAGAGTTATCTTGAGAGCGCCAATAACCGGATGTTAATTGAGGAAAACACTCCTCAGGGCGTTCCGGTCCGACCTACCCAAGTGATGCCGCATCCGCCGCGGCACTTTTTCGGCGAGCTGGTGCTGACCACTCGAGGATGCGCGACTTTAAAACAGTCGGGGTTGGTAGATGTGTTTGCCAAGTACATTGCCGAGAACGTTTATGCCTCGGATTCGGAATCGCTGGTTAAACTTAAGGGCCATTTGTGGGCGCTGAGCCATATCGCCTCGCAGCCATTGGGCGCCGAGTTCATCACGATGAGCATGGTCGTCGATATCTGCAAGATCTACCGGGACTCCAGTATTTATAGTCTGCGCGGCACGGCCTTCTACGCTTTAGGACTGATTGCCTCGTCGTTTGAAGGCGCCGAGCTGCTGATGGAATGCGGCTGGAGTACCGCTTCAGATGCCTACGGCAAACCGATCCCCGTGGCCCTAATTGTTGACCAGGAAGCCTTTAATAAAGCGGTGGGCCCCGTGCCCGATACTGACCCGGTCTTATCGGAGCTCACGTCGCCGGACCTCAACGAGTTTGTGTTCGACGATACCGTCGACTCGCGCCGGCCCAGCAGCCGGCCCAGCGAGCAGAACCTGGCGCAACACCCGTTGTATCTCACCGGCAGTTCCAGTGAACTTTTTGAGTTCCCGAGCCGCGAAGACCCGGCCGCGCAGTCGGTGCTGGAAGCGCTTTCCGATTTGAGCAACCATATCACGGCCACGGACGCGTCGAAACGGCTCGTGTCGATGCGAGGCATCCACCCGTACCTGTTTTATGATGTGCAGTTGTTCAAGAACACTATGAAGTTGCTGGAGAACTTCCATTTCAAGCAAGTAGTGCGGCGGTTTATTTTTGAGCTTTTCGACATGAAAGCCATTTTCGAGCGCCTACTTAGGCGCAAAAAGTCGCATTTCCGAATCTAACCTATCATATATATTATCTATAGTCTTAAAGACACCTGCTTTATTGGGGTCGGGCCGGCCATGCGCGGCTGCAGCACACATGTAAGATCAAGCTGCTGACATGCGGTGTGGTTTACGCGCCTTCCTTCCTATGCAGAGCTCGATAGAGAGCTTTTTCGGATCCGGCAAGCGGGCCATGGCGGTTAAGGCTGGTTCGCCGGATAATGTGCCGGCGAAAAAGACGAAAACCGAGCCAGCCGGCGAGCCCGTCGCGCCAGCAGCTTCATCTCCGGCGGCCTCGCTAGCAGGTGCTTCGGGCGACGCCGGCGACGCGCTGGAATATAAAGTCGTCACTGATACGTTCGAGCAGATCGAGCAGACCACTAAACGGTTAGAGATCACCAAGTATTGCGCCGATCTGTTCACAAACATCATGAAAACCCGGCCGCAATCGCTTGCTAAAGTCACCTATTTATGCATTAACCGGCTTGGCCCCGACTACGAAGGCCTGGAACTGGGTTTAGGCGAATCGCTGATCATTAAGGCCTTGGCAGAAAGCACGGGGCGCACGATTGCCCATGTTAAGAAAGAGTACAACGAGATCGGCGATTTGGGCAAAGTGGCTATTGCCTTTAAAAAGACCCAGGGCACGATGTTCAAGCCGAAACCGTTGACTGTCGACAATGTTTTCCAGCGGTTAACCGAGATCGCGACCAGTAGCGGCCAGCAAAGCCAGACCAAGAAGATCGGCATCATCAAGCAATTGCTCGTATCGTGTCGGGGCAACGAAGCCAAGTTTCTGGTACGAAGTTTAGAAGGCAAACTGCGGATCGGCCTAGCGGAAAAGTCGGTGTTAATTGCGTTAAGCCAAGCGTTTGTGCACTACGACAATGCTCATGACCGCGACGGGATGTCTACGGAAGCCGCTGAAGAGCTGGTAAAGGATGTGTTCTGCCAGCTGCCAAACTACGAGAAGATCATCGATGCGGTTATTGACCATGGCCTGCATTGCCTGAGCGAGGCTGTAAAACTCACGCCCGGTGTCCCTCTGAAACCGATGCTGGCCAAACCTACTAAATCGATCACCGAGGTGCTTGACCGGTTCAGCAACGAAAAATTCACGAGCGAGTATAAATACGACGGCGAGCGCGCGCAAGTGCATTGCACAAGCACTGGCAGCATGCATGTCTACTCGCGGAACATGGAGGATATGTCGCAGCGGTACCCGGATGTGATTGAGATCGTGCCTCGTATTCGCACCGACAAGACTACGGATTTCATTCTGGACTGCGAGGCCGTAGCGTGGGATCGCGAAAAGAAGAAGATTCTGCCCTTCCAAGTTCTGTCTACTCGGAAACGCAAAGATGTCGAGACGGGCAATATCAAAGTGCGCGTGCACCTTTTCGTGTTTGATGTCTTGTATCTTAATGGCGAATCTTTGCTACATAAGTCGCTTGCCGAGCGCCGGGCCCTGATTAAAGACCATTTCAACTTGATTGAAGGCGAGTTCAGCCAAGCCGTGTCCATGGACTCGGACAATATCGAAGATATCCAGCATTTCCTGGACCAGAGCGTCAAGGATAGCTGCGAGGGCCTGATGATCAAGATGCTGGAGGGCAGCGAGTCCGCGTATGAGCCCAGCAAACGCAGTCGGAACTGGCTAAAACTGAAAAAGGATTATCTGGACGGCGTGGGCGACTCTATTGATTTAGTAGTGCTGGGCGCCTACCATGGCCGCGGCAAGCGTACAAGTGTCTATGGAGGGTTCTTGCTAGGCGCCTATAATGCCGATACCGAGGAGTACGAAACTGTATGCAAGATCGGAACTGGTTTTAGCGAGGCCGATTTAGAGAAGTTCCATGCTTTGCTATCGCCGCTGGCCGATAGTAAGCCAAAGTCGTATGTGGTGCACGACCCGGCCGAAAACCAGCAGCCCGATGTGTGGTTCGAGCCCCAGCAAGTATGGGAAGTTTTGACCGCCGACTTGTCGCTCTCACCAGTCTATCGCGCGGGCGCTAGCGACCTCGGCAAAGGCGTGTCGCTGCGGTTCCCGCGGTTCATTAAAGAGCGGCCGGATAAGGGGCCGGAAGACTGCACGAGTTCGGAGCAGTTAGTGCAGTTATACCAGCGCCAGGCTAGCGTGACTGAGCATTAATGTAGTGTATGTACAGTTGCTACAAGGTTTTCTCAGTAAGTGTCTGGGGGTTCTCGTTTACTTCTACCGGGGGCAAAGGCTTGACAGAAGTCACCTTGTCGCCGCACCGCAGACATACCCAGCCGTCGCCTTCATGAAGCTTTAGTTTGATGCACACATAGCAGTAGTTGTGGCCGCAGTTGGTCACAAATGGATTGGTGATGGTATTGGCTGATGGCGACGCTTTCGTGAGCCCGGCATCCTTTTGATAGCAAATAGCACACGTCTTTGCGGGCAGGAACCCGAGATCGCCGCCCTGGCCTTCTTTAGACCATAATAAGGACGTGACCATGCGCTGCAGTTTCGCGATGTTCACCAGGGGGGCCACAAATAGCAGGAACTCGGTAAGGGCGTTCCACACTAACTGGCGGTTCTGGAACTCGAAATTGGCGACCCGCGAGACTGTGCGAGTCACGGCAACATACCGCATGCGCAGAAGGCGCAGAATAAGCGTTGAGTACTCGCCAGAGTATAAAAAGGCCACGAAATTTAGAAGAGATGCGGCTGTCCAGATACTTGACATTTTATCGACAATTTGTCGCAGCCGGACAACCCGTGGCTCGTCGCCGCTATCGTAGGCAGCAGCCAGCATGTATTCGGAAAGCTTTGACCATAAATAGCCGCCGCCAATAGTGATCAGTCCGTACAAGAGTTTCTGTTTCCTTGATAAGGGGATCTGGTTCGAGGCGGTGGATTTCGCATGCACCAGCTTCAGATTCTGGAGCTTGCCGCCATAAGTTGTCGAATTATCCCATATAGTCACTTTAAACAGCAGCAGTTTGAGCAAGGCCTTGATTTCGTGTTCGTAGCGGTCTTTAAGCTCGGGCCGGTAGATCTTGAACGCATCCCACAACCGGGTTTTCAGCTGGTCGAATAATTCTGCGTCCAATAAACTCGCATCCAATTGGCCTACACGCGGCCGCACCGGGTGCCCGAAAATGTTCATTTTCCCCAAAAAAATTGGTCGGCCCTACCTATTTGAGATAAACCCTGAGAAACCCGCGGGGAAGAGACAAACTAGCCGAGGGCCCCCGCTCACGTAATAAGTATCGTGGGGACATGTAATATCCCCAAACTCCTGCCCTGGCCGTGCTCTCCCAAGGAGGTGCAGCAGATCCCCTAACTCCCATAGAGGGAACATCGGCCAGGAGAGGCTGCTGAGATAATCGCAACGCATGTCCTTTTCCGGGCAGTTTCAGGACCACCCGCCCGCTCCTGCTCCGGCAATAGGGAACAACAGCCCGGCAACCGTCCAGAACCCCCTGGCGCCGTACGCGGGGGCCCCTCGGCCGGCCGCGGCTCCTCACCCGGGCCCGCCCGAGGCCCCGCAAAAGCCGCCGGGCGACGAGTTCCGGGCCTCTAACGCACCCACCCCTGTAAGTGTTTCAGGCAGCCAGCTGTCAAACCAGACAGCTAGTCAACCGGCCGGCCAGACGGCCAACCAATCGAGCCAAACAGGCCAGCCGATGTCGGCTGGTTTCAGCATGTCGGAGCCGGCCCCGCCATCCCGATCAATAGCTCCGTCACCGGCCCCGATGGCACAGCCAGTATCGTCGCCGGCTCCTGGCCAACAACATCTCCAACCCGGCCAAACCGGACCCGGTCAACCAGGTCAACTCGGCCAGTCTGGCCTGCTGCAAGGGCCTCAACGTCATCAGTCGCCCATGCAGCAGGCCCCACAGGCCCCACAGGCCCCGCAGCCGCAACCACAAATGCACGGCCAGGATATGTACATGATGATGCAGCCGATGCAGTTTGTGAACGGCATGTTTGCCGGCCAGAACCACATGTATCAGCCGCAGCACTTTGGCCAGGTGGGCCAGATGAGTTTGCCGATGATGATGATGCCGCAGAGCACCAACGGCCATAATGGCGTGCCGCAAATGAACCCGCAAATGGCCCAAATGAATCCGCAGATGTCGCAAATGTCGCAAATGTCCCAAATGAACCCGCAAATGGGCCCGCAAATGGGGTCCATGCCGTCCATGCAGGGGTCCATGCAGGGATCCCTCGTCAATGACTACTCTTATAGAGGCCTTCCCCAGAGTTTCCCGACGGGAGCGCCTATGATGATGCCCGGGCCCTACGCGCCCCATCCGCAGCCGCCCATGGCGCTTGCCCATGGCGCGTCGCCGGCCCCGTCCAACGGGTCCAATGGACCAAATGGAGCCAATGGCGCCAGTGGTGCTAATGGACCCAATGGAGCGGCCAGTCCGGCCGTAAACGGCAGCCAGCCCTACCTAGACGGTGCGGGCGGGCTGAAGCCGGGCCCGCCGGGGCCGCCAAAAGACCCCGTGGTCCACAAACGCTATAAGAAGCTTAAAAAGAAGAGCAGGCAGCTGGAGCGGGAGCTGCAGCAGAAAATCGGCATGAGTATCACCTATAACGACCAGCATCTCGCCGGCATGGGCATCTTGCAGAAACTAACCAGGCAAAACAGTCAGTTGTTGGACCTGATTGCCGCGACTGCCCCTGCCGCGGTCCCGCTGCCTGCTCCGGCCCAACAGGCGCCGCTCAGTTCCCAGGATGAGGAACAGTACAAAGTTGTTACGTCGAAGCTTTCTTAAATATATTTGTCCATAGGCTGGCCCTCTTAATTTGCTAGATTCCCCCCCGGCTTCCTGCTTGTAAGCATGCCGCAGCTCACCGCCGTGTCGGCGAAACTGGAGCTCAATGACTCGGTTTTTCGCGAGGGCGACGAGGTTAGCGGCCAGGTCCAGCTGCTAGTGACCAGAACTGCCGATATCCGCCATGTAGACGTCGAGGTGCAGTGCGAGGCCCGGGTACGCGTGTCTGAGTTCGTGGTGGGGTCGGTGGTGGGGGTTATTGGTCCTCCAGATATATTGGCGCCAGGGCCGCCGCCGGGGCGTACTATCGTGCACAAACACGTGTTATTCCGGAAAAACGTCACCGTGTTTCCTCATTACCCCGAGCCGGAGCCTCGCCATCACTCAATTCCCGAGGGAGAGCATTTGCTGCCGTTTGCTATCCGGCTGCCCACCGAGGGCCTGCCCGAGAGTTTCGAGTACCCCAATTGCTTTTCGGGATACTTTTGGTTCGTGCAGGTAGTGGTTAAACGGCCGGCGTTGATCCCCGACTGTAAAGCAAGTGCCCCGTTCCAATTCGTACATAAGGACCGCCTGCAGGAGCCCGTGTACCACCAGCTGCACACCGAGCGTCGCCGCTTCCAATTCCGGACCTGTACCAAGGCCTTACGCGGCGTGTTCTCTAAAATGCATTCTAAAAACTACACCATGGTCGAGATCGGGGTAAAGGCATCGGTGCCCGTAGAAGGAGTACCCCAGCAGCCGGATCGAGCGGGGCTTATTATCACCATCACTAGCTCGGTCCGCGGGCTGTTGACCCTGAAATGGGCACAGCCCGTGTTGATCGAGCAATTGACGGTGTTTGCGACCGAGGATAACACCGAGGCCCACGAAGTCATGCCCCCGGTATCTCATCAACTTGAACGCCTGGACCTCGAGGTGCCGTTGAACAGCGAGCTTACCCTCGAGCAGTTCCAGCAAATCACCATCCCCGGTGGTTATTACCCTTCGTTTGAATCGGCCGACTTTAAATACACCCATGCCATCGACTTTGTGGTCATGGTCGCCTCGGTGTACGACGGGTCCAACTGCCGCCGCATGACGGCCCGGGTTCCCTGCCGCCTGCTGCCGGCCGCTGTGTAGCACGTGTAGCATATTTATTTACTTGCTATAGAGTTTCTAGCTAGAGCTTGTAGCCAAGGTTAATCTGGATAGACTTGGGGTGCAGGTAGGCGTCGAGGCCGTAGCCGCCTAGTTCGGAGCCAATGCCCGACATCTTGAAGCCGCCAAACGGCAAGTGCAGGTCCTGGTCGTTCGACGAGTTGATCCACACCGTGCCAGTATCCATCGCGTTCGCAGTCAAGTGCGCCTTGGTGATATCGTTGGTAAACACCGCGCCGCCCAGGCCATAGACGCTGTCGTTGGCGATCTCCACCGCCTCCTCAAAGGTCTTGAACTTGATCACCGAAAGGACAGGGCCAAACACCTCCTCCTGTGCCAGGCGGTTGTTGGGCTTGACGTCGGCAAGAATAGTAGGCTCCACAAAGTAGCCCTTGTTGCCCACACGTTTGCCGCCAAACACCCGGGCACCTTCTTTCCTGCCTACAGCAATGTACTCCAGCACTTTATCGAACTGGACTTTGGAAACCTGGGGCCCGTGCGTGGTCTCCTTATCGAAAACATCGCCAATCACAGTGCGGCCGTCCGCCGCCTTCTGCAGCTCGGTAATGAACTTCTCGTAGATGCCCTCCTGGACAACCACGCGCGACGTCGCGCAGCACACCTGGCCCATGTTGTACATGATTCCCTCGATGCACCACTTGGCGGCCTGCTCGAGGTCGCAGTCGTCGTAAACCACGGCGGCCGACTTGCCGCCGCACTCGAGGGTCACGTTCTTGAGGTTCGAGTTGGCCGCCGACGCCATGATCACCTTGCCCACGGCCGTAGAGCCCGTGAAGGCGATCTTGTCCACATCCATGTGCGCCGACAACGCCGAGCCGGCCACGGCACCGATGCCCGACAGCAAATTGAACACGCCGGCAGGGAAACCGGCCCGCTTGATCAGGTTGCAGAAATAAAGCATCGACAGCGGCGTGTTCTCGGCTGTCTTCATGACGACCACATTGCCGGCCGCAATGGCGGGGGCAATCTTCCAGGCGGCCATGGCCAGCGGGTAGTTCCAGGGAATGATCTGGGCAACTACACCGTAGGGCTGGTGACGAGTATACATCACGCGCTTGGGGTCGTCCATGGTCACTTTGCCCTCGATCTTGTCGGCCCAGCCCGCGTAGTAGTTGTAGACATCGATACAGTGGTCGACGTCGTAATTGGCGTTCTGCCAGCGCGGTTTGCCGGAGTCGGCGGCCTCAATAGCTGTGAGGAGATCGAAGTCCTTGCGCATCTCCTCGCCCAGCCGCCGCAGCAGCTCCCCGCGCTGCGTGCCGGTCCAGGTCGACCATTCACCTTTAAAGGCGGCGCGTGCAGCCGCCACGGCCTTATCGACGTCCTCCTTGCCGGCGGCCTGGACGGTCGCAATCACCTCCTCAGTAGAGGGATTGACGCTCTCAATAGTCTTGCCGCTAGTGGCATCAACCCATTCGTTATTGATGAACAGCTGAGTGGGTTGCTCGTATGTGACGTCTTGCAGACTAACGGTAATGCTCATGGTTGAGATTCTGGTACCGTGGGGATGGGGAAGGGAGGGTTTATATATGCACACCTGGTGATCTGCAGGGTTTCTCGAACAAGGGCACCTATGGTATCTACGGCAGTATTGCAGCGATAAGCGCAAATATATCGAATCGAGATCGGTTTATTGAAATCAAGGGCAAAAATACCTCTAAATATCCATATATCTCTTCAAGTCATGCCATAAACCGCAATTATCCTGGCAGCTGTATTGTGGGGTGTTCCCATTCCAGTAATCGTAGCCGAACCACGCTTATCTTAACCAAAGCCCGAATAGTGACAAATCTTTATGCGAGTGCCAAGGGTAAGGCCGCCATATCGAGCTTTCGCAAAACGAACCTATAAAGTACTGGCCATAGAAAGTTCGTGCGACGACTCGGCGGTATGTCTGATCGATCGGCCACCCACTGGGCCTCCAAAATTAATCGACCATATGGTTTCTACTTTGGATAGCTCCAAAGACGGCGGCATTATCCCTATAGACGCATTAGCCCATCATCTCCAGCAGCTGGGCCCGCTGGTCGATAAACTCTTAACTAAAAACAACCGGCCCGCTATAGATTTGGTCTGCGCTACAAAGGGACCCGGCATGTTTTCGTCCCTTGCAGCCGGCCTGCAGGTGGGTAAAGGTTTGGCAGTAGCATGGAATGTGCCGTTTATCGGCGTGCATCACATGCTGGGCCACCTGCTAACTCCACGGCTATTTTCTAATGGTGAAAAACCGGCCTACCCGTTTCTTAGTTTGCTGGTGAGCGGCGGGCATACGGTTTTAGTGCTATCGCGATCGGTTACTGATCATGAGATCCTTGCCGATACTATCGATATCGCCGTAGGGAATGCCCTCGATAAGTGTGCCCGCTCTTTAGGATTGTCTGGTAACATGCTTGGCAAAGAGCTGGACCAGTTCACGAACTCTGGCGACTGCGCAGAGCTTCCTGCCGGCTTTGAGTTCCCGCTTCCTTTAGAGAAACGGTATAAGAAAAGCTCGCAAACCCCAGCGTTTTCGTTCGCCCAGTATGCATCGATCATTCCTCGGTTAACCCAGGAGTTTTGTCTGGATCCTCTTCACGAACAGCCGGCCGATATTCGCAGAGCTATTGGCCGGAAACTCCAGCATGACATTTTCACTCATATCACCCGCAAAACATCCACTGCTATTGACCAGTTAGTTGAAAGCGGGGAAATTGATGCCAATAAACCGCTTGATTTGGTCTGTGCGGGCGGTGTGGCTGCCAATAGCACTCTACGGGACCATTTAGCCCGCATGCATACTCGCATCCCCCTGCATCTCCATTTCGCCGACCTCAAATGGTGTACTGACAATGCCTTGATGATTGGCTGGGCAGGCATCGAGCTATTTGAGGCGGGGATAAAGTCGGATATAGGAGCCATTCCCCAGGCAAAGTGGCCGTTATCTGAATTAAAAGTGTACATAGATTAAGCCTGAATAAATAAATAAGACTAGCATGGTTAATTACGCCGTCTTCGCCTTCTCTGCCGCGGAGGCTCCTCAGTCTCAGAATCCTCAACGGCAGAGAATGGCCGCCTTCTAGAATGGCCATCAGCTTCATCTGCTTGAGTGGGCTCTTCCACATGGTTATTAGCAGGTTCATTAGCAGGGTCATTAGTGGCCGGTTCGTCGTCAGACTCTTCAGACTCATAGCCTTGTAATTCTGCCTCTGTCATATCACCTCTATGGGCAATAAGCGGCTCGCCAGGATAGACATCTCGTAGCAGCTGCCAAGTGGGTTCCGATAATTCTACAACAATCTGTTCTCTTGGTCTTTCTGAGTCCGCTTGGCGATCTGCAGGAGAAACCGGCTCTACTACTGGAAACCCGCTGTCACCTTGGTAAACCTTGATTCCCGTGGATGCAGCCAGAATGCTGAGCAGAAACAGATTCTCTACTGTCTCGCCGTAGCTTTCTTTATTGAATGCCAGCTCAATTAGCGGGATCGGCGTATCGTTCCGCTCCTCGTAGACGGTCTCTACAGTTGTGAAAATGTTCCCCGCCAGCCATCCAATGATATTATCGTTGCCCGTAGCGTCGAGATCTACTATGTCGGCGGTTGCCGCCTCGCCGTCGTTACGAACCCCGCGGTCGCGAGGGCCTACAACTCGTGCAGTCGCCTTAGGCACACACTGCAGATTATCCGGGAACCCGGCAAACCCCAAAGTCGCGGCACATTTGCGACCGAACTTGGTGAAGAATTCGCGGTTGTTAATAAACGACTCTTTTTCCTTGTAGGCATTGAACTTTTGGGCACTGTACCTCGCGTCGCGTAGACTGTTGATCGCCTGGCGTTTATTGGCCGTGCGGTCCACTATCACATCCAGCATATCGGCATAAGTGCTGAAATCCTGGGCGACGGCATGGAGATCCTGGGTATCCTGGATATAGTTCTCGTAGGCCGCTTTCATCTCCTGTTCTATCTCTGTAAGTCCGTCTCCATCATCTTCCGCGTTGGTATACTGCCTTCGTTTCTCTTGAAGGGTTTTTTGTAAGTGTTCATACCGTTGATACACTGTTTCCGCATCTTCTTGACCCGGATCGGCCATGGCTTAAGGGGATTAGGTGGTGGATTGCCCGCCGGATAGAAAGTTTAAACGAACGCTACTATGGCCCGGGCTTAGGTAACGCGGTAATCACATGTCTCAACCGTATTTAAGGTCTGTCTAGGCGAAATCTCGGTGATCTAATAGGAAACTGGTGAATTTAGCTACAAAAACAAATATAAGTCACTAAAATTATCATCCTGTAGATTTGCGGGTTGGACCGAGCATGCACGTTAATTGCACGCGCGTCAGATGCTTACCAGTCTCCGTACCCGCGTCCATGATCCGGCGGTTGGATCCAGATGTGGTCAACAAAGTTGCCGCGGCAGAGATCATCGTGACGCCTCATAATGCGCTTAAGGAGATCCTGGAAAATAGTTTGGATGCCGGCGCGACGTCCATCGAGGTCCTAGTTAAGGAAGGCGGGTTTAAGCTCATGCAAGTCACGGACAACGGCAGCGGCATTGCCGAAACCGATCTGCCGATTCTGTGCGAACGACATACCACTTCGAAACTGGTAACCGCCGAGGATCTCCAGAATATCCAGACGTTAGGGTTCCGGGGCGAGGCCCTGGCGTCAATTTCCCATATTTCCCACTTGTCAGTATTGACGAAAACCGGGGAAGGAGAAGTGGCTATTAAGGCTCAGTACGAGAAGGGCGCTTTAGTGGACAAGAAGAAAGTCGCTGGGTTACAAGGAACGCAAATAATTATCGAGGATCTGTTCTTTAATACCCCATCCCGGGCAAAGGCTACGGCAAACAAAGCTAATGAAGAGTACCAACGGATCCTTAATACTGTCTGTCGGTATGGCATTAAATATGCGGCATCGTTTTCCTGTAAACGGCATGGAGATAGCCAGCCGTTTTTAGTGCCCGCTGGATCCACTAAAGAAAAGATTCGGCGCGTGTTTGGAGCGGCCGTAGAGACCGATTTGGTGGAAGTCAATATCGCCAACGACGAAGAGATTGGCCTCGTGAAAGTCCATGGCTACGTCACTAATACCAATTACTACTCGAAAAAGGCCGTCAAGTACATTTTCTTTGTGAATAACCGGTTAGTGGAATGGGAGCCTTTAAGACGGGCCCTCCTAAAACTGTACTCGCAATTCATCCCGAAAACTACGCATGCGTTTGTATATCTATCTATTGAAGTCGATCCGGGGCATGTGGATGTTAATATGCATCCCAGCAAACTAGAAGTGAAAATCCTAGAGGAAATCGAGATCATTGATAAGATTATCGCCGTTGTTGAAGACTTGCTGGCATCAGGGAACACCAGTCGTACTTATAAGACCCAATCGTATTTATCCAGCACAACTATTCCTGAACCGGTGCAATCAACATTCAATGGGGCTACTCGAAATGGTAATGGGCCTGCTACCGCCTCGCCATCGCAGCCTCGATACGAGTATAAACTTGTTCGCACCGACCCGCAGCAGCAGGCGCTGCCCAGTATGACCCGCCAAGCGACTATTCCGGTAGTTCGGGCATCTCAAGTACCTCAAGAGGACGATATTCCTGAACGGCCCTCGTCTATCTCTGAGAGTTCCGAGCTAGAGCCCCCACCCTCGGCGCAAGATTTTAAGCCTTTACAACTATCATCTTTAATGAGACTACGGGATCAAGTTAAGGCCGCTGCAGACCCCAAAATAACTGCCCTCGTGTCCAATCATACCCTTGTTGGTCTAGTCGATCCTGACCGGTCGCTAGCAGCTTTGCAGTATGATGTGCGGTTGTATCTAATGGACTACAACGAGCTCGCTCTGAAACTATTCTACCAAATAGCCTTGCGGGACATGGCGAATTTTGGTACTATGCATCTTGGCGACGGCCTGGATATTGCTAGTTTGATTCAACTGCAAGACCCGTCTTGGCGGGGGTCGACATCGCAGCTCGCCGATATGGCAGCCATGTTTGCCGAGTACTTTCAGATCGTTATCAAGCCTCGCGACGATTCTGTAGTGGTTACGCAGCTGCCGCTCCTCCTAGCAGGATATACGCCGCCCATTGGCCGCTTACCGGCGTTTTTCAGAGCAGTTGTTGATCTCGATTACAGCGATGAAGAGGCCTGTTTGGGCGGGCTCTGCCAGGCCCTGGCGGAAATGCATGTCCCTGTGAATGCCGATGCCGAAACGGTTTCGGTGATCTTTGCTGCTGCCAAACGGCGGCTGGTAGGCACTAAAGACCTTACATCGGCAATCGTAGAGATCGCCAACTTACCCGGTCTATACAGGGTATTTGAGCGATGCTAAAAAAGAAATAAAACATTTCAGTATATACATAATATGAACAGTTCGTTACCGTACAGGCGGAGGGACCGGCTCCTCTGCCTCGGTCATAGGCTGCACGATTTTCCGTTCCGGCTTGGGCACGGAGTTGTTAGGCCCTGGCCATTCCGGGGGCAGAATGCCGGCCTTTTTAAACAGATTGGCAACCGTTTCTGTGGGCTGGGCCCCCACGCCAATCCAGTATTTTGAGCGCAGAAAGTCAATATGCACATCCTTGATAGGGACTTTTCCTTCTAAGCGTTCTTGCGGGGAAAGCGGCGTCGGCACGGGATTATAAGTACCAATAACCTCGATAGGCAGTTTATCCCGAGCCTTTTTGGCCTGGATCACCACGATATTATAAACGGGCTGGTGTTTTCGGCCAAACCGGGCTAACCTGATCCGCACCGAGCCTTTCATGTTTGAAAAATTCGTTAGTCACCAGAGGTTAAACGGTTCCTGGTGGTCTTGGGTTAGGGCTCTTTGCGTCTACGAAAAATAAATACTTATTGACCAGCCAGGTTTTTAGTGCGCAGCCGCGAGATGTGCTCGACAATTTCGGCCGACTCGCTGGCGGTGGCTGCCTCCAGGTCGTAGCGTTTCGGGCCTGACGGTTTCATGACGAAAATCTTGAAATTCGCAGGCACCTTCGACGACTGTTTCACGCGAATCACTTGCCGCACGTGGAACGACGTGGTTTTGGCGGTATCGATCAGCGACCGGTCGCTCGACGGCATAATGTGGATGTAGTCGCCGTCAATGGCCAGCTCGCGCTCGTGGCGCCCCATGAAGCTCATCTGCTGCCGGCGCCAGATCTTATATTTGGAGTAGCCCAGCGGCTGCAGCGGCGCGGCGATTCGGCCCGCGATATTCATCCGCGACGTCACGCTCTGCTGGGTGACCACCGAGGTCGGCTGTCGCCGCGAGGTATTTAAGGCCGACGGCAGATAAGTACCGTCTTCGGCCATAAGGGTGCGTTTAGGCGTGAGCTCCAGCCCATGCTGTCCGCGAACAATCGTTACTGGCGCATTTTCAGCCACGCTTTGTTTCGTGCCCGTAAGCCGAAGTACATACATATCGCCCTCCAGCATTTTATCCCGACAGACGCCGTCATACACATGTTGAATGGTAACGCTATTGTCAAGGGTCTTTTCCCAGTATACATTGGACAACAACGGATCAAACGGGTAGTTGTAGACTCTAATTTGGGTCCGGCCCGACTCGGCATCGTCGTCGTTGTCCATGTTCGGGGTAATCCCCTTCGTGCGTTTAACCGCTTTGCTGGGCGTGCGCGCACTGTTTTCTTTGCGCTCGGCTTCAGTGGCCTCCACAATCGCGAACTCGTCAACCGAGTACGACTGGATCGGCCGCACTCTATCAAGCGCAGGGAAGTCTTCATCAGGCTCGCCATCGTCTTCTACTAACCGCATATTCCAGTAGTTAGCGTCGCACTGGGCTTCTGTGAGCGCGGGCTCCCGTTTCTCGTCGTGATAAAGCGACAGTGCATACCCAAGCGCCATATATACCGGGCAATCGGGCCGTACACTTACTGCCCACGGTTCTTTAGTTAGCGAAGGCAGGTAGAAACAAAGATCGAGATGGCGATCGGCCAGCCCGCAGGCCTCTTTATACTGGTCAAACGGGTTGGCCGGGCCTTCATTGGTGATATCGATCTGTTGCGACAGAAGCGAGCGGGAAGAAACGCCATTAATAACTTGTTTCTCAAATGTATAGTCCGGCAGCGGCTCGGTATGAACTTCATGGTCTTCACCCGGTTCTTCGTTAGTTATCTGGGCAGCAAGCCCGTTTTCAACCGCGCCGCTCGGATCAGTAGCTCGTCGCGACATCGACATCTGCAGCGGCTCGCCCGTACTGCTTTCGCGGCTGCGAACGCCCGACATCGATCGTTGCTGGGCTAACCGCCGGCTGGAAGTTGATTTGCGCGCGGCGTGCATCGTCGACTGGGCGCCGACGGTAAGTCGTAGTTGGTGAGCGGCAATGACCATATCGTCGTCTAAATCGCTATCGTCGTCGTCCAATGCCAGCTCAAACGCCGTAGAATCCCGGTTAGTATGCGGAGTAGTCGCAGTGACGATAGACAGGTCTGCTTCGGTGCCGTAGTCGAGCTCGGTATCGGAGTCTCCTTCCGATCTACTGGACTGGCCAATGCTCATCAAATCGGACTGCGACTCGCTGGTGGGCAGCTGCAAAAACGGCGCCTTGGATGTAGGGCTCGTCGGCGATGTATCGCCGGTATTGGCGCCGCTGGCAGCGCTGGCGCTACTAGAAACATTGCCGGTATTGGCCGTATTGGCTTGGTGTTTGGGACTGGTGGACGGCGACAAGTTCGCATCGTCGTACGACTTCTCAGGAACCGGCGGCACTTGCGAAGACTGCCAAGACGGGCCTAGCGACGGCGTCGCCAGCCGGCTCAGGTCAATACTGGAGGCGCGCGCGCTTTGGCCCTCGCGGTCGAGGTCGTCATAGATGTTCTTAAGATAGGCCTCGCGGAGCGTGGAAAGGATATAATCCTTGCTGTAGAGCAAGGACATAGCGGTTCCTGGCTAGGAATTGTGTTCTGCAACCAAGCCGATCAAGCCTCCCACTTATAACAGTGATGATTGATCCTGTCAACCTTAACCCCCCGGCCTAAGGGAGGGGGGATATGGGTTTGGTAGGCGGCCTAACCCACGGGGCCTGGCTGCCCGGGAGGAGGCAGTCATGGGAGTCGTCAGCCGGTGCTTACCCAACTAACCAATCAATGACTGCTGTCTACCACATTTTCGGCCGCGCTGTTCCTGCCTACCAGCTCTCGATTGCGACTTTCGCGCTCGTAGGCGGCGGCGCCTTCTTGGCTGCCGGCGGCGGCGAGAAGGTTGCCAAGGACGCCAAGCCCGCCATTGAGGCTGCGTCGTCCGACGAAGAGAAGTTTGTTGAAAACTACATCAAGAAGATGGAGAGCGAGATGGCCAAGCCGACCCCCAAGTAAGCTCGGTTGCGGACATGGTTTGATGTATGTTTGCTGCCATGCCTGGACGTTATTTCTTGCTGTTACCTTTAAACTGGCTTTTATGGGTTTTACTGAACATAGGATAGTGAATAAAAGTTCAACGGTCCACCGTATTATGTAGATCTATTCTTTTTCATGTTATATACGGACGTTAAGCTCGTTAGTCCCGGAAAAGAGCCGCCTGCCCGAGAGGATCGGCCTCGAGCACCTGGTCTCGCTTCTTAAGTTGCCGGTTAGCAGCCGCCTCGGAGCGTGCCCGCGCTTGCTCGGCCGCCGCCATCTTTTCTTGCGCCCGCACCATATTGGGCGACACGTACTCCTTGTTTTCGAAGATCACCGGCCCGCCAAACGAGCCCTCCAACACGGTGATCAGCGTCAGCACCAGCCGGGGCCCGATCTCGACCAGCGACAGCTCGGACTGCGTGTCGGAGGTAGTGGCCTCCTCGGCGATCTGGAAGTTGCGGATCCAGATCTTGTTATCCACAAGACTAAACGACATCACATGGTCCACAAACGGCTTCGACTTGCGGGCCCGCGGGGGGACCCCGAACGTATGCACCAGCATTTCCTTGACCAGCTGGTACTGCGGGCTCTCGTTAAACCCGCCATCAAACGACAACACCGGCCGCGAGCCTTTAAGGCAGTTGCCGGTGAAATTGAGCTCGTCCATAGTATGGATATTCTGGACATGGAATTTAAGGGTCGGGCCGTTGGGCGCCTTGGAGATCCACATGTACAAGTCCTGGTGTTTGCGGGCCTCGAAATAAAGAATATTGTTGCAGTTATACATATCGGCAATCTCGTTAAGATGGCCGAGCTGCGATTTGGTATCGTACTTGGGCTCTCGCCGCGAGTGAGGCAGCAGCTGGGCCAGGTCGGCCACCAAGTGGCGGTGCCGCGAGGTCACGCCGCGGGATGTGATCAGCAACACCCGCTGTCTATTCTTGAATTCCGGCGTTTTCTTCTCGCCGTTCTCGTCTTTGGTCAATGTCTTGTACAGAGCAGACATGATTGACAAGAGGGAAAAAAGAAAATTTCGGGGGTTAGGCCTTGGGACCCAGCTTGGGCCCCAGCAGTTCCCAACCCTCTCCTTTCCCATTATTATCATCGTCATCTCCATCCCCCCTGGGCTGGCATCGAGAATCCATAAGCCGCTTCCGCAACATGTCTGTAAAAGATATTTTCGAGGCAATAAATAATAACAGATATGGCCAGGCAAGGCAGCTGCTCAATACTGCCATGCAGGAAAGCCCGAATAATTCGACTTTGCTGGCCATGTTATCGTTTCTCGAATTCAAACAAAACAATCCCGATCAAGCTTTAGAGGCTGCCAAAACCTCGCTATCAGCCGGCTCAGCCAGCCAGGTAGTAGTAAGCTCTTTCTTGGCCCCAGTCTTAACTTGTTTAGGCAGTGGGTTCTTGCTAAATGCCGCTTTTGAGAAGGTCGCTCGGCTATCGGCTCCTTCTGAAGAACTGTTGAACGAATGGACGGCATGTATGTTTGATCTTTCCTATCTTAAGGGGCTTTTAAAAGTCCATACTGAAATCAATAAACGGCATTCTACTAGGCTATCCATCCTTCACTGCTGCTTCTTTATGACTATCGAATACGGCCACCTCCAAGACGGCGACCCCTCCCGAAGGTTATACCCGGAACTTTCAAGGCGGATGATCGAAAGGGTCCTGCCCTATAAAACCCCGCAGGAAGCATATGTCTATGCGCAGGTGCTGAATATGACGTCGCCGGTTAATATGATTGACTTTCTATGGGACCAAAAACAACAGGATCTCCAGCTGCTGGACCTAAATGTGCTACTGTTAAATACCCTGGTAAAGGAAAAGCAATGGCAGCGTGTATTTGACTTTTCCTGTAAACATCTGCGCCAAATCGATAGCTATAACTACTGGCAGGCCTTGAACCAGGCCAGTATTGAGCTAGGACTTATTGATAAACTCACCGAGTTCCGCACTCTTTTCAAGGGCCAGAATGTTGCCTTGGCCTATATCGATGTCGAGAAACGCCTAGGGAATTCGCTGCTGCCGGCGTTTAAGTATTACTGGCAAACAATGAAGTCCCGCGTGTGTGTTCTTGAAGACCTTCGGCCTTTCCTGGGCCAGGACCTTATTGAGTTCGTTAATAGCCAGGTGCCGGAAACGTTCACGGAGAAAATTAATATCGCTAAACTCAACTACGTTTTTAAGGGCCAGGTCTCTATTCCGGAAATGATTAATCTCTACAAAAACAATTTGGATCAACTTCCCGACGAGAAAACCGACTACTTTATTGGCGACGATGCGTTGCTGATGGCTGCCCTGCAGATATTAGCCGGTTCCGAGCCTCACAAGCTCGAGAAAGCGGCGATTATTCTTGAGTGGGCGGCCCAAAACGACCCTTCCCAGTTCCAAGTCCGGCTCTGGCTGGTGAAAATCTACCGGTTATTGGCCGCATTCTCAAAAGCAACTGCCCACTACGAGAAGCTGCAAATCAAGAATATGCAGCTGGAGTCGCTCGGCCATATCATCTTGACTCGGTTAAGTACTTTGGATCCTAATCGGAATCTTTTGCGCGACCACAAATCACTTTATACCCAATCGGACGACCTCGGCAGCTACTCCCGGCTGGCTTTGCAACGCGGAGCATTCACTCAGATTCCCGGTATGCTCGAGCTCACAAAGTGTATGCAGAATAGTCTTTCGCGAGTGTTTTTGGCTTTAGAGTCGTTGAAAACCGAGCGGATTCTCAAGGGTACTACCAACCTTTCCGAACTGCTGGCGCGGCCGACTACTGATTTCATTGATAACCGGGATTTTAAAACTATTTTCGATCCTCTTGGCACGGTAGACCATTTACTGGAGCCCGGCCCGCGGCCAGGACCCGAGTGGGCCAAGGTACAAATTGCCAAAGAACAGTTGTATCTCAAAGCTATTCGCGGCGTGAGCAACCCGCCGCCTGTGCCCACTGACTGCGAGGAACTAACTTCTTTCGAGAAATGGAATATCTCCGTGATCAATATGCTGTCGCTGGGGAGCATCGATAGCTTCGATGTCACCATCCCGACCCCGACCTACAGCAAATACTGGGAATTCTTCCATGGCTGCTATGTGATTTTGGAGACCGGGAAGGTTGTGGACGACTATGCGGCCAAGCACAAGACCCGCGTGCCCTTGCGGGTGCAGCATGCCCGCATAGACGTGCAGGAAGCGGCCAGCCATGCGTTCGCCAACAGCAACGAGTACCCCGCCGATGTAGTTGCCGAGATTGAAGACTGGGCGGCCGATCTGCAGATTCCGGGAGCCAGCAATGTTCTGCAAAGCATTTTAGCGAGCCGGGGCCGGGCCCTTAAAAGCCTGGCTAGCCGCGTGCAGTCCAGTTAAAACTAAAAACCCTATGTACAATATATTAAGTTGGTTCAGTTACCGGATCGTTCCTAGCATATCGCCCATTTCCCGGGCCCGTTTAAGTCCTTCTGTGACCAGAAACCTTATTTTGGCCGGATCCTCTTCGTGGCGGTGGGCCTCGAACTCTGAGCGGGCCCATTTCAGAAGCTCGTCTCTTTGCGCAGGCACGCGGTTTGCGGTGCGGACGACCAGCCGCCACAGCATTCGTGCTTTTGCTGTTTCTGTGAACTTGTTAGTTTACTAGCTTTTAACTACTGGGATCCAACATACGTATTGGAGACTTCGGAACTTGACGGGCCTCCGTGCCATCACGTAAACGCCAAGATGTTTCTGGGGTTCGTCTTATACTTGGCACCCTACATTAGCCCATATCATTGTCGTCTGTATCAACCTATTTTACTCGTAATTATAGGTACTTTGACACCAGTGTCTCGATCAATAGCTTTTAGCCCTTAGCGACCGGTACCTCGCCGGAAAGCAAAGCAAGCAACCATCCCCTGCAGCAGTCTGCATAATATGTATGTACATCAAGTGCTATTTAATCAGCTTGGGAACCACCACTATATAGTCTCCCCCACATCATGTTCATTTGCATCCCCATTCCGCTGGATCCTATCTTCGCCTTTTTCCGCTGGCTGTTCCGCCCCTGCATGCAGGGACAGCCCCAATAGTTATCCTCGGCCACAGACAATACTTGCTACAATGGCCCAACCAACTCATGGATAGTCTGCAAATCAGGGGTTTCTTCGGTTTTATCTTTGGTTCTTTCCGGTCCGTCCATAGTGAAATAGGTTGGTACTTTACCAATAATTCTTTTAATGACATCTACCGCTTCACCCAAGTGTAGCCCTTGCGAGCCTTGGCCAAACCAGGCTTCTTGCGCTCCTTGATGCGCAGATCCCGTCGGGTACATCCGGCCTTGCGCAGCCGGGGCCCTAAAAGCGGGTTCTGGATGCGAAGTGCAAGTCCAACGCCATGGGCAACTGCGTCGGCCTGGCCGGCGATGCCTCCGCCCTGAACAGTTGCGAAAATGTTATATTTGCCTACCGCATCCACTACCGTCAGGGGGTAAACGATTTTCTGCCGCGACAGCTGCATAGGGAAGTACTCGTCCAACTGCTTGCCGTTGACCAGCATCTGGCCGACGGTGCCCTCGCGAGCTTCCACAACTACTACCCGGGCCGACGACGCTTTGCGGTGACCAACCGCGACTGCTCGGCCCTGCGAGTCCAAACTGAGTTTATCAGCCACGGAAATAGTGGCTGTTTGTTGCACGTCGCTTTTCAGTTTGGCTAACAAACTTTCGACTTCCGCAGGCATCACCTGCGGGTCGATCCGGTTGAGCCGGCTGGCTTGCTTGACAAACTGTTTGTACTGCGAGGGCCGGAGCCGCCCGCCGCTGATTTTACTGCGGTAATCGTCTAGCGACATCCAGGGGACCCGCTGGTTGGTCCGAGGAGCCAAAGGCAGGTTGATGTGTTTCTGGATCAGGCCGTTAATACGCCGCATGACCTCTTCGTGAGGCGGGTTTTGCATATAAAACGCTTTATCTCGAGGAACAATCCGCAGCCGGGCCAGATCAGGCCGGGTATGACTGGCATCGCCGTACTGGACCGCTTCCTGGCCGTGGTTTTTCGATGCCGGCGAGTTCTGGTGCTCTAAATCTCGAGCTAGTTTCTCTAGTCTTCCCTGTAAACTGGAAACACCGTCCCGCTGAGTGCTGGCGAACCGTTTGGTGACGCCGAGTTTCAGGCCGCTGAAACTTTGGCAAAATTTCAGCATGGCTAAACGAAAAGGAGAGGGTCCAAACTGAAATTTGGTGCTGAGTCAACCTGAGGCCCTGCACAAAAAACCGGTCCCTAAAACCATGCAATGCAGGGTCCTAGTAATCAATGAAATATATCGTTGAGCATATGGAGGAAGGCTTTTCTCCCTGGGTCCGCCTAGAATATCTAGCGATTTCGCAGGAAGTCGGCTCGGACGGATTGATTCTATCGTCTATTAAAAAGGGCGTCGAGGTGCCTCCCGAAATCGCCCAGGCAGCGATCACTACTCATTTGGACGTTACCAACCTTAACCAGCTTGATCCAAGCTTCGACCAAAGCAAAGTGTGTCTATTAGATCCTTCTGCCGACCAGGAGCTCCGGCCTGAAGATGCGGCGAAGTTCGATTACTTTTTATTCGGCGGCATTCTCGGCGACCATCCGCCTAGAGACCGTACTGGCGAGCTCCGCAAACTAGGCTTTGCCGGAAGACACCTGGACAAGATCCAGATGACCACCGATACCGCTGTACGGGTGACCCAGCGGGTATTGGAAAAACAACAGAAACTAGAAGATATTCCCTATGTTGATTTCCCGGAACTTCGCTTTAACAAAGTCGAGTCTACCGAAATGCCGTTCCGGTATATCAAAAACGAGCGTGGAGAGCCTATAATGCCCGATGGCATGTTTGATTTGATCAAAGCCGATTCGGAAAAGAGTCTTGAGGATATGCTGTAATTGCTCTTGTATGTACTCATATGTACGCTCCATATATATACTACTCTTCTTTTTGGAGCTGGCCCTGTTTGTTCTCTTGCACGAGATCGCGATGGGCACCGAGAACTTCGCCGAGGATAAACGAGGCAACATCGCGGTTATCGAGGTACATCATGTGCCCCACTAGAGCCACTAATTGAGACAAGTCTACCGCATCAGGGACAGTAAAGTCGAGCCGTTTATGTTGATTAAACCCGGCAAACGCCTTCTGCAAATCTTGTGGCACCTCTGGCACATCTGCTTTAGGCTCAATTATCGGTTTGCCCTGCTCAACCTCCACTTGTTTAGATAGCTGGGCATTAACTGTAGCCCAGATCATGCTGGCGCTAGAACTGATTTTCGTGCCCAGGGCACTAACTTCATTAGAGATATCCTTGAGCCGGCCTAAAAACTTATCAGTAGTAGGAATCACCTGGGGAGCGATCTTTACAGCATCGATGCGCACGAGCGGCTCCAGTCGAGATGCTACAGGGTCCGATGTGCGCATGATGTTGTACAACGATTTAGTTTTCAGTTTACTGCCCTCAAAGTGCTTGCCCTTGACATAGTGCAGAATACCAATCGGGCTGCCGAGGAAAAACGTTTTTTCCACTTTGAAATCCAGGACATCCTCTTGCAGCAGGTCGTCCAGAAGCACGGCGCCCAGCGAGTGGCCGACAAGGGATACCTTTGGGTTTTTGGCAAACGAGGGATTGTGTTCACAGAATTGCGCATATACTCTGTTCAGTTGGTGGGCTGTGGCCTCCAGCATCTTTTGCCGATGGTAAGGATCGGTATGCATGATATAGTCGAGCACAATATCGGCCAGCAAGTTATCTCTTAAAAACAGATCACTGGGTTTAAGGGCCTTCAGATCGCCTTCTTTAGGGGCTGGAGACACTTTATGGCGCCAGAGAATAGGCAGGACCTGCACACCGTGATTATCGGCGCTGCCTACCAGCTCCTGAATCGACTTGTTTTTGGCAAACGCCTCGTTCATGCCCTTGCGCAGCTCGTTGACATCGTTAACGAAATTAACAAACTCAAAGCGGACGCTCATTTGCTGGCCAATGCCATGCACGCACAACACAAGATGGTTGACTTGCCGCTCGACTTGCCCCGTTTCCCGGGCCTTAGGAGTGATCTCTTCTAGTCGATCGTCGACCCGAGCAGATGGATCTGACTTGTCTACTCGGTTTTTGGCAACTGTCTGCGCCGCCCGGTTCATTGATTCAAGCAATTCCTTGCCTACCGGCATGGTTTTCGAAATGTACCCCCGAAACAGCTTTTTGGTGGCATTGATCTCGAAGTTTTTCAACGCACTTAGCCAGTCGCCTTTCGTGAGCGTGCCAGTGACCCGGGACTCGGCATCAGTAGGATGCTGCAAACTAACTTCCGCTCCATCCTTCAACGTAAATTTCATATGCCCCGCCTTATACTGGTCTTCTAGTTCCGAGGCCAGCGGCTCATCAACCGGCACTAAATCGCTTCCTTGCTGCAGAAACCAAGTCCCGCGTCGGACTTCGAAACTGGCCCCGCCCCAATAAGTTGGATGGTACCGGTGGGCATCGAGATCAACCATGTAAAGGCCGTCTTTCTGGATAAGGCATTCTTTCCGGCCGTCCTGAAAAGCCTTCTCGAGCCGGTCGGAGTCTTCTTCACTGAAGGGCTCGAATTTTTCCGGCTTCTTTTGCTGCGTATAATTGAATTGAGGCGGTTTCGAAGCAGGCCGGTCGGTTGCCCGGAACCAGCGGACTTTGCCTGAAAAACTCCGGACCGGTTGCCGCAATAAGGGCGGGTATTTGGCACATAATCTTGCCAGGCTCGGATTAGCCAGTTTCGACACCAGGAATGGTTTCCATATCATATTTGGGCGCTTTGGTGTATGATAGAGCGTGTGCTTAACACCCCCACGGCAGGTGGCTCGAATCTGTTGGTCAAGAGAGGGTTGGGGCAAACCCCCAAATCAATTGGGTGGAGGATTAGGTGGAGGAGCCGCCCCCCAAAGAGGATTCGGTTAGCCCCAAACCGAAAAGGGGGAAAGGGCAAATGGGGTCACGAGAGCTAAATGCACCGCCCGTTGGCAGTGGAGCAAAGGGAACTAAAATGCGAGAGGGAAAGAGCTATATAGGCTACTAGATAAATGATTTAAAACATACTCTGTCACTAGGGAGACGGGATCTCAAAAACCAGACTTCAGTGGCGAAAAAAAAAACACACAACTTTGCCTCCTAGGTGGTCTCAAGCGGCCGTCTGCCCCTCGCTCCGTCAATTCTTAAGAGCGAGACTGTCCAGCTTCAAGTGGCTGGGAAGCTGTTTGGGACCCTCTTCGTCGTCCTCATCAACGATGAATCTCAGCCGATGCGAGAACGGCAGCTTGGGGAGCACGCCCACCAAGCAAAAGATAAAGTTGACCACGAACATGGTGATGTCGTAGTGGGCAAAGTGGGTGGATATCAGAAACAGAGTGACTGGCACGCCCAAAAGAAACTTTTTAGACGGGGTATACTGGTCGCCGTTGTCCAGCTGCTCCCACATGGTCAGGCTATCAAAGGCGCCCGCGTTGAAGTCGAACGGCACGCCCTTGAAGTAGTGGAACATCAGGTAGGTGGCAATCACATAGGTGCCGTTTGTGAGGGTCCAGGTCCACTCTGACGAAACAAAGGGGATGGCGTCATACACCACCAGCAGCAGCACCACTAGGACAATGTGAATGAGCCATGCGCCCTTTTGTTTGATCCAGGAGACATTGGGATTTGGTGCTGTGAATTGGTCGTTTTCCACGTCTATACTGTCTTGCTTAAGATGGCCGATCAGGCTTGCCGAGCGCCGCCTCCGTTCTTGCTGTGGCGGCAGCGTCGCATTCAGCGTCATCATGTGTGGTGTGGTTGAAAGGGAAGAGTGATAAGATGGGTGTTGAGTCGGCTGCGCCAACCCCTCTGACTAAGAAAACGCCTTTATGCCAAGGATAGGCCCTGGCGGTGGGAGGGGGGGAGGGGCGAGACCGGTGGGTATAAAGTTTAGTTAGGGGGCCAAAATTAAATATTTCTAGGCGAAACTATAATTTTCGGATAATTTGTCTTTAGAAAAATGGGCCCCCACATTAGCCAGACTGCTCGTTTTGGAAACTATGCAGCCTAATGCATGTCCGCCTGTGGTTCAGAGCAATCTTCGAAGGTGGCGATCACAGATCAATAGTTCCATACATGGTTCCATGCCGGCCGTTGGCACTTAAACTTACTATATTGGTTAATTGCTATGTTACGAATCTACAGCTGGTGCGCATAGGCGAGTAGTCCCTGCGCATATGCAGGCGTTGGGTCACCACCTACGCAAGCTATTTTACCCCCATGTGACCCGATTACTGATTTGCCCTAATCGTAGTCACAGCATGCCATAGCATGCCATAGCCGGTATAGCTATGGTTGAAACCATGAATAGTTGACGAAACACTTGATAAAACACTAAAAGCACTAAAAACACGAAACACTAACTATAACTTGGCCGGCGTAGCGGTTAATTCCTGCTCTTTGGCACTCGCCCGTTGCCAAGCAGGACGTTGCTCCAACGTCTTGAGCCATTTTTCCACAATGGGATGGGCGGTTGCTTGCCAGGGCTGCAGCTCGAAATAGCTCCGCACCACAAACTCGTACATGATATCGGCCCCCGTTAGGCGGCCGCCGGCAAAATAGCCGCCATTGGTCTTCAGACTTTCCTGGAAGTTCTCCAAATTCAGCTCCGCTTCGGGGCCGGCAAAATAGGACTCAATAGTAGACAGAATCTTGCCGATCAGCTGGCTGAGGCCAAACGGCAGCTTATTGCGAGCCATCTGGTTAATGAACAACATCATGACCGTGGACATGAAGTTGCCTTCCGACGCAAACAACCCGTAATTGATGGCGAGCCGGTCCTGGTCGTTGCGGGGGTACAGCTCGGTGCCCTCGCCATACCTATCGACCAGATACTGGATAATGTTGCCGCTCTCGGCAATCACGAGGTCTCCATCAGTGATAACCGGCGATTTCCCCGACGGGTGGATTTCCGTGAGCTCTTTCGGGGCCCGGAACGCTTTGTCGCGGTAGTAGACTTTGACGGTATAGGGAATGCCTAATTCCTCGAGCAGCCACAGGATACGTTGAGCCCGGGATTCATTAAGGTAATGTAAAACAACTGCCATCTTAACAGAGATCAAAAAGTAACCAAGAAAGCAACCAAAAAAGCAACCAAAAGGCTTATGTGTGGGGAGTCAGATGCGGGGTCCACCAACTAAATAAGCTGTGGCCCCGGGTCTAGTTTGCTGGGTAGGCGGTGGATCACATGCCGGGCAGCCTCTTTGGCCCTTACCCTGGTGCTTGGGATATGTTTCCCCAGCAACCCAGGGTTGGATCTGGTCATCACAGTCTCCCTGTTTCGCTTTTTGGCCGAGCGCGTTGCCGGCTCTCATGACGCGCCTACACCGTTTTCCTCCGGACCGGCGGGCCAAAATCGCTTCCCAAAGCCCGTATCCCGAATACGACCCGGAAGAACATGCTCCAACCCCCTCAGAATTGGATAAGCCTGTGGATGGCTTGGACAAGACCCGCCGCATCAAGCTGCTGGAGCGCTCAATTGTGCTCATGGACCAGTGGGGTGCGCCGGGGTACCGCGATTTCCTTCGTCGCGACTTTGCGTTGCCCGAGTCCGAGCGCACTACCGCTAGCGACGGCGATCTTGTCGCCGATACCGGGTTGGCCACCCATAACGACGACGACCTCGACGATGATCTGCTGGACTCGCCGGAGCCCCAAGATCTAGACCCGGCTCAGTACGAGTATAACCCCCGCGAGCAAGCTCGCCAACCGTCTCCGACGCGTCTATCGCCTCATCATCTTTCTCCTCAACGAGTTTCCGGCCTTCCCCAAGGGGGGTCCCATGAGGGTTCTCATCTGGGATCGCATGGTTCGCATGGTTCTCATGGAATTTCCCCGAGCCGGATATCTCCCCAACATGCATCTCCCCATCATCCGTCGCCTCATTTCACTCCGGCATACAGAACGGCCCGGTCTACATCTCTGCCCTATATCCACCATGTATCGCCTCGCCGCCCCCGGCTCGAGGGGAGCATTCCGAGTTTATTCCCGGAAGGCGAGGACACTCGCGCGGCTGTGGACCGCATTAACCAAGCGCGGGCAGGAAGTAGAAGAGGGTCTGCGTATCCTTTGTCGTCTGGAGCATCGCATTTAGGCGAACAGCTGGGCCCGTCGCCCCATTTAGGCCGGCTAGGCGAAGACACGCCGCTGGTGTCTGACGGTCTTGGCATCGCGCATATCTGGCGGTCGCCACGATACCCGTTGCCCCACTGGGCGCCGGCGTTCACAGGAAGATCGGATATTCTCAGCCCCCAACGATTACCCCAACTAGCCGATATCCGGTCCCGCTCCCCGCAACGCATCCAGGTGTCGCCCCGGCGGACCGCGCATCGATCGCCATACCGATCGCCATTCCGGTCGCCGTTTAGGTCGCCGTATAGATCGCCGTTTAGGTCGCCTGCGCATCCCCAAACTGACCAAACTGGGGCCGACGACCTGCCCCCGCAGATGCGGTTTGCTGGCCAGCCGGAGACATACGCCCCGGCAGAGCCAAACTCTCCAGAACACACGCCTGAATCCCGGACACCGACCTATCACCTGGACCAGCATAACAGCTACGTGTCGTCGGCGGTCGTCCCGGAACAGTACCGGGTCGACGTGTCTGCCTA
The DNA here is from genome assembly GCA_030581455.1 of Wickerhamiella allomyrinae. NCBI lineage: Eukaryota > Fungi > Ascomycota > Dipodascomycetes > Dipodascales > Trichomonascaceae > Wickerhamiella > Wickerhamiella allomyrinae. The sequence continues at coordinate 162,168 of JAKTTL010000007.1, forward strand.
CGATATCACGCCGGTGCATCAGCGGAAACGGCCGTATGAATTCGACACTCCGAGCCCCTATATCAGTCCCCGCAAGCGGGCTCAAGATAGTCATCCGCACTATGCGCCGCGGAACCTCCGTGTTCCGAATACTCCTCGCGTCGACACCCAGCAGGAGCTTCCCGCATGGGAGTCCCACGTGGTGACCCCTATTGACGAGGAGGTCACCGCTGAGACCGTGCCCGAGACAGTGCCCGAGGATTCGCGCAGAACCCATAGAGTGCATTATGGGATTGATCGCGAGCCCCGACAGGACAAACCACGAGCCCGCTGGGTTCCGGCGGGGCGGCCCGAGTCTCAGCCTCAGCCTGCTTCTGGCCCTAGCCGTGATTTTGAAACCCGCACGTCTACTGGCCAGGTCACGCCCGAACGCCAGGCACGAGTTGTGGATATGCATTCGCCCAAAGCCGTGCGCCACCGCCAGCCGACATTAGAGACCGTGGATGTTGAAGACACGCAGCCACCTAACCTGACTGACCCTGTACAGTCTAACCAGCAGATTGAGCAACAGATTGAGGACGATGTTGATGAGGATGTTGAGGATGTTGATGATGTTGATGATGAGGATATTGACGACCAGATTCAGAGCCGGCCTCTAGAAAGCCCTGAACAGGAAGACCAGCCCGAACCCATGACGCCGAGAATAGGCACTCGCGGAGACCTGCCGTCGCCGGAATCAAGCCAGCAGTCGCACCGCTCGTACCAGTTTGTGGACATCACTAGCCCCGGACCGTTACAGTCACTGCTTCTTACTCAAGAGGATGTCACTGTAAGGGTCGAAGAAAGCCAGGACGAGCCTCGCATCAAGCCGGTCTCGAGTTTGCTGTCGACGCAATCTGGAGAATCGTCTTGGCGACTAGAAGATTGGCAGCGGCTAGCAGATGCGCTCGCCGGCCGCAAGGCAGTATACTCTTTGGACGCGGCCAAGGTCCGCGACTATGTGTACCGCAAGCTCCCTGACCAAGTCTACGACGCGTTCCCTAATACCGACCATGAAGAGCTGCGGCGGCGAATCTGTGTTTTAATTAAGTGGCAGCTCGAGCCTTCGGGTCTAGAGCTCTAATTGTTAATATATTCTACTAGTCCATAATAATAGACGGTCCTGCGTGATACTGCGTGACTAACGTAGACTCTCTCAGTCTCTCTCAGATCAGATGGTCCGAGTAGCAGTGCGGCAAGGAGATGTGGCCAGCACGCGGGTGGAGCAGGTGATCGATCTGTTGAAGAAAAACTATGCGGTAGTGCTGGAGAACGACGACGAGTTTGCCCAGAAAACCGTTGCCGTGGCCGAGCTGGTCAAGCGCGAGTACGCGGCCAAGAACAGCAAGTTATATCAATACAACAAACTCTCGGTGGCTTTAGAAGTATTTACGCATCCCGACGACGTTAGTTTAGAGCCCCCCAAGCTCAAGCATCGCATTCCCCGGCTGGAGATATGTCTTGCGACCAGTGAACAAGACATGATGGAGCCAGGCTGGACTGCGCAATGACTATTTATTCCCGTCAATACCATATTTGACAAAACTTTATTTAGACGATATTTACATGTTTAATTTAAAAAAAACTGGCAACTGTAAAATACTGAACTGTAAACCTGGACCCCTGAACTACTAGTAGTAATCCACGCTGCCTCAGCGACATGTCAAGCCAAGCACCTATTCCCCCCTCCAGCAGGGCAGGCACGCCGCTCAGCAGGGCGGTTTCCGGCTTGACGGTCTCGGGCCCACCCGGAAGTGGCGCTAAACGAGGCACCATTTACGAACGTAACTTACACCGCAAGCGCGGCGAGGCCAGCAAAGGCGCCATGGCCTACCTGTTTTGCGAGGCCGTGCAGTACATGCACAAACAGGCGTCGGGCATTTCCGATTTAGAGGAGCGGCTCAATAAACTGGGCTACCATGTCGGCCTGCGCATGGTCGAGCTGGTGACGCTGCGGGAGGGCAAGTCTGCCAAGCGGGAAACAAAAGTATTGGGCATTCTGCAGTTTGTGCACACCAATGTCTGGCGGGCGTTGTTCGGCAGGGCCGCAGACGCGCTGGAGAAATCTACCGAACATACCAGCCAGTATATGCTGGTCGACAACGACCCGCTAGTTACTCAGTTTGTGAGCGTACCCAAAGACATGTCGCAGCTCAACTGCGCGGCGTTTGCGGCCGGCGTGATCGAGGGCGTGCTGGACGCGGCGCAGTTCACGGCTAAGGTCACTGCGCACTCGATGCCGACGGCGCAAGCGCCCGACCGGACGGTCTTTCTGGTTCAATTCGAGCCTGAAGTCATTGCTCGCGGGTAGAGGTAGACAATATTTATCTATAGCATGGACTAGGTGTAGTCCATTAAAGGTGAGGTGTATATTTAGAGGCTAGGCCCCGAGATTAGCTAGCGGCTTCCACAAGGAGATCGTCCTGGTCGGGAATCTCATCTATAAGCTCGTCGGTGAGCACTTTTTTCATCGAGTAGGCATCCTCGCCGTCGGCATAGTACCCGCTAGCCACTTCCAACACCTCGAACTTAAGGGTGTCTCGGTACAGATGCAGGGCAGCGGTATTGGACTTGCGGACATGCAGAGAAACACTTTCGGCTGCATAGGACTCGCGCATGCAGCGAAGGGCCTGTCGCAGCAGAGCGGCGGCAATGCCCATGCGCCGGTAAGTGCGCATCACAGAAACAGACGTGATATGTGCCGCCGGCGGCGCATCAGCAGGCCGATCTGTGTTGTCGTCCTCCATTTTGGCCAGGACGTAGCCAATGATTTTCTCTTCGTCCTTGGTGGTGATAGTGGCCACGTACGAGCTCTGGGGCCACGACACCCCGTGGTAAAAGATATATTTGAGGTTATAGTTTTCTGGCAGGTTGGCCAGGTTCGCCTGTTGGATCTTTTGCAGATCCTGGGCGCTGGCAGGCCGGATAGAGAACATAGATGGCAGATGGCTGACGGACCTTGACCCTAAACCGGACCCACCCATCTGTCAGTCAGTCAGGCCTAGTCAGGCCTTGGATAGTTAATAGATTTTAGTCGTTTCGATTTAGTTTAGATTTCAATTTAGACAACTAACTTATAGAAGCCGTCAAAAAAACCATTTCCTTCTCCATTATTGTGTTTGTCCTGGTCTTGTGGGGATCACCCGCCTGGGACCTTCTCGAACCTCTGCCTAATCCTTTTATAGTAACCACTTCCCACATCCCCTCCCAAATCTCTAAACAACCATGTCTGCCGACGAGCTGAAAGCCCAGGGCAATGCTGCATTTGCGGCAAAGGAATTCGAGAAGGCCGTGCAATTATTCACCCAGGCCATTGACGCCAGCCCGACGCCCAACCATGTTCTGTACTCCAATCGCAGCGGCGCCTACGCCTCGCTCAAAGAGTACTCAGAAGCGCTGGCCGATGCCCGCGAGTGCACGCAGCTGGCGCCTACCTGGCCCAAGGGGTACACGCGCGAGGGCGCTGCTTATCACGGCCTTGGCGATCTGGTGGGAGCGACTACTTCGTACGAAAAGGCGTTGGAGATCGACCCCACTAATGCCCAAGCCAAAGCCGGGCTCAAGTCGGTTGAGGAAGCGATCCAGCGCGAAGCCGCGCAGGACGGCACCTCGCCCGATATGGGCATGGGCGATATGTTCAAGAACCCCGAGTCCATGAACCGATTGTACCAAAACCCGCGCACCCGCGAGTACCTGAAAGACCCCGAGTTTGTGAAGAAGTTCGAGGAATTGTCCAAGAACCCGATGGCGGTGCTGCAGGGCGGCGCGGGCGGTGACCCGCGCGTCATGGAGGCGGTAGGCGTGATGCTGGGCATCGACTTATCGGCCATGGCGGGCGCGGCCGGCAACGCCGAAACATCGGCGGCGTCCGAAGCCAGCGAGCCCGCCGCCAGCCAACCGGCGCCGGCAGCTAAACCCGAGCCCACCCAGCCGGAAGAGCCGGTTTCCGAAGAGAAGGCGGCCGCCGATAAGGAGAAGGCCGAGGGTAATACTCTGTACAAGCAGCGGCAGTTCGACGAGGCCATCGAGCGCTACGACCGGGCATGGGAACTGTGCCAGGACATCACGTACCTGAACAACCGGGCGGCGGCCGAGTACGAAAAGGGCGACTACGAGGGGGCGATTGCGACCTGCCGCCGGGCGATCGACGAGGGCGCCAGCCGGCGCGCCGACTACAAGCTGATGGCCAAGGCGTACGGCCGGATCGGCGCGTCGTACATCAAGCTCAACAAACTGCCCGAGGCCATCCAGCACTTTGAAAAGAGTCTTACCGAGCACCGCTCGCCCGACATTCTCACCAAACTGCGGGCGGCCCAGCGCGACTTGCGCAAATTCGAGGAAGAGTCCTACATCGACCCGGAAAAGGCCGAGGAGGAACGCAACCGCGGCAACGACCTGTTCCGGGAAGGCAAATTCCCCGAGTCGGTCAAGGCCTATACCGAGGCCATCAAACGGGCGCCGAACGACCCGCGCGGCTACGGCAATCGCGCGGCCGCGTTGCTCAAACTTATGAGCTACCCCAGCGCGGTTGCCGACTGCGACAAGGCGATTGAGCTCGACCCTGACTTCTTCAAGGCCTACTCGCGCAAGGCAACTGCCCTCATTGTCATGAAACAGTACCGCAAAGCCATGGAGACACTCGACCAGGCCCGCAAGTTCGACGTGCAGCAGGAACACGTGCGGGAGATCGACGACCTGTACAACAAGGCGATGACCCAGCGGTTCGCGGCCTTGCCGGGCGAGACCGAAGACAAGCGCGCGGAGCGGCTGGCGGCCGACCCCGAGATCGACGAGATCCGCCGCGACCCGGTCATGAACACCATTCTGCAGCAGGCCGCCAACGACCCGGCCGCCCTTCGCGACCACATGAAGAACCCGGAGGTGCGCCGTAAAATCAACCTGCTGGCCGCGGCCGGCATTATCCGTACTCGTTAATTGTATATAGGATTATTGTTTGTGGCTATGTGTTGGTCTATGGAAGTGGGCGGCGGTCGCCGATGGCTGCCGATGGTCGGTGGTCGTCGGTGCCATGTGACCTGGGCTAGGGTGGTGTCTCTAGCAACCGTTACCGCCTTCCATATAGCAACCGTTGGTATAGCAAACTCTTAAGCAATAATAGCAATATAACCAGGTGGTTATCAAGAAAGATATCCTGGGTGGCTGGGTTGGAAATTCGGCATCGCACAAATGTAAGACCGACAGCAAGCGGTCATCGCGACCGAACGCGCTAATCAACCAGGCAAAACAGAGAACCATACCATCAAGCAGGGCTTTTGCGGGGAAGTTTCGGCGCCACCCGAATATTCCAAACATTACCCGAATCATTTCAACTACTTTTGTGTATTTTTGCTAGTTGCAGTGCTCTTTGTTCAGGGTGTCTCTTGCTGGTATGCCATGTGACCTCGGTTAGGGTCCCGCGCGTCTGCATGTCCCTGCACAGCCATGTCCCAATGCGGTAAATGGCTTACCCCCTTCGTGCAGAGGGCGAAAAATCGAGGCATTATTAAACCCGTGAGCTAACCTTCCTTCCTGATTGTCGATCTCCAAGCCAATGTCCGCCGCCGACCTCGACTTGCAATCCCAGCAGCAGCTCGAGGTAAGACAGCTTCTGCTGGGCTGGCGCGAGAACCTGGCCGCCCGGCTGGGGCTCTCGTGCGGCCACCCCCAGCACTGCGCTCGTCACTCAATGGTGATGCACGACATCTTCATCGACGCGATTTCCCAGGCTGCCCCGTCGATTAATTCGTTATCGGACTTCCACTACGTGGCCCGGTTCTGGAAATGGATCGATGCCTACGGCGACGAAGTCTACGGGCTGATCCGGTCTCATCTCAACACCCCGAAGCGGCTTGAGGACGCGGATCTCAGTGACGCCAACCGCAAACGCGTGCGCTGTTTCTGAGCACCCCAAAAAATAAAGAGTTTCTCTTAACCTATATATTCTATATATTCTAGCCGTTGGCCTTCCTATTCTAGCCCGCTCCTTGACTAAGGTAGACTCGCTAGGTCATATGTCCGACCTTCAGGACGAGATAGAGGTGGTCAACTCTATCTATGAGGGAAGCGTGGAGCAATGGGCCCCAAGGATATACACCGTAAATATACCGGAAACAGAGGTTAAAGTCCGGCTGTCGTTTCCCCAAGATTACCCGGACGTGCCTCCCCAGATCGTACAGGTAGACCCGGCCAATATCGAGGCCCGGCTCAAGGCGATTATCGGATCGACGTTCATTTCCGGCGAACCTTATATCTACAGTTTTGTGGATGAAGTCAAAACCGCTCTTCCTAGCGACCAGCCAGACCCAAAACCAGAGCCAGAAAAGACCGACGAAGAATCAAAGGGCTCGCAGTGGATTGAAAAGTGGGCCAAATCCCAGGAAATTGTCGATCGCAAGTCGGTATTTATAGGCCGGGCTATCGAGACCCATTCTCAGGAGCATGCTCTAAAGCTAATTAACGATCTCGTACAGGATAAAAAGATCTCCCGAGCCACGCATAATATCCAGGCATGGCGGATCCAGGGCCCTAATGGCCTTGTTCAGGACTGTGACGACGATGGCGAATCGGCTGCTGGCGGCCGCCTTCTGCATCTGCTTAATCTCACCAATGCCGTCAATGTAGTGGTAGTAGTGTCTCGATGGTACGGAGGGATCCAGCTAGGGCCTGCCCGGTTCAAACATATCAATGTAGCCGCCCGAGCCGCCTTGCTAGCTGGAAAATTCATCCCCTAACTGTATCACAAAAAAATACATATAAAATACACATAATACTCACAGACTTATCTTGTTTTTCTTGGCCGGGTTCAACTTGCCAGTGCTTTTCCGCTTCTTCGGCTTGACCACCCGCTGCTGTTTGGTATCGTCAACTTGCTCGGCTTCTTCCACCTGTAGTTCTAACACGGCTACATCCTCGCACTTGCCTTTCTGCCATCTCCTTCGGCCAGCAGGAGGAGTAGGCACCAAGTCTGCAAAGCCCAGCGCTTCCCTAGGTTTTGAGGGCGCCAGTTTTATGTGTCCGGTGCCTATTGACCAGGCACTAGGGTCTTCTCCCTCTATTTGGGTTTTCGGGGTTCCCGGTTTGGGGGTAGGCGACGACAGCGGCGAAGACTGCGATTTAGCCGGCTCGGGTTCAGGAGTAAGAGATTCCGCCTGCGGCTTTTGACGGGTCTTCATGAACTTCATATCCAGTAGCCGCGTCGATAAAGACGACGTCTGACGCGGGCCTGCCGCGTCCGGCTTGAGTTTGTCCATGGAATAAATATTTGTCTGATGACTGAGAGATCCTCGCGATCTATCTCTTCAGATGAGCGGGCTCGAGCGTGCCCTCCAAACCGGCGACGAGCAAGCACTTAAAGAGATCATCAAAAGTACTAGTCAATCACCAGAACTACGAACACAATTAGGAACAAATGAAGATACTTGGAAAGCGGTTGCGTCTGTGCTGGATCAGGGGGTTACCCCAACATTATGTTCATTAATCACAAACCTGTCGGCATGTGAAGGTGCTGGCGAGCTTGCCTATAATGCCGGAGTTGTTTCTCGATTAATTGAGATTTCCCAAACTGATTTAAACCGGTCTTTATGGCAGGCTCTTGCCAATTTAAGCCAGACCCTGGAAAGCCACGATCTGAGCCAGACGAAGCTCGATGTGGCTAAAGCCTTGGCTACTTGTTCACTGGCAGTCTTGCGACTTATCGAGGCCAATGTGAGACATTTCCCGCATTCACTTGTGACATGGGCGAACCGGGGGAGTCTTTCGCCTTTATTAGCCCAGTCTCCCGAATGGTATAACAATGACGATAACGCTATTTTGCTGGTCACAAAGATATTTACCCATGCGATTCTGGCCGGCCAAGGACCGGAGCTTATTCGGGCTGTTGCTGATAGTTCTCATCTTGACTGGACATCGACATTCTTCAAGATCGTTGATGCATCCGTGAACTCATGTGTAGACCAACTCACGGAATCACATGCGCATGACCTTGCATTGGCGATTGCCGGCCACCTGAAAACGGTAATTACCGATATCATTCCTTTATTTAACGACCCAGATGCCCGCAAGAACCAGAACTCGATTGATTTATGGACATGTTTACTAGCGAATTTGGAGACACTAATCTTAGTAGCAGCTGCTGCCCGCTCTGAGCTTGGCAATCATAACGGTTTGATCAAGCCGCTCGTCGATCTGCTAGTCGCGGCTAAGAACCTTCCGCACCACTCGAAACTCGGCAAAGGCGACCACGAGCTCGATCCTTCGGAGTTCCCGTTGGTCAAGGCGACTGCTATACCCTTGTTGGGTATCCTTGTATCCGGAAATAGTCCTGCTCAAGACTTTGTACGCGAAAACGGCGGGTTGGCGGCTATTCTGGAAAGCTGTACTATTGACGAGAATAACCCGTTTGTCCGCGAGAAAGCAATTGTATGCATCCGCTATCTTCTTGCCGGCAACTCCGCCAACCAGCAGTTTGTGGCTAATTTGGAAGCCAAGAAGGTAGTTAACCCCGAAGTCCTGGAAGCCGCCGGCTATGAAGCCGAGATCGTTGATGGCTCGCTAAAAGTAAAGGCCAAGGCCGAAACGACTGACGCAGCTAATTCGGTCCGCGATCGCATTAAAGAGCTTTAGTCTACATATAAATAATTAGTGTCCTAGCAATTCCCCGGCGGAATCGGCTGCGGCGGCACGCTATTAGCCTCGATCTCAAGGATACACCGATCGGCTTTCCAGGTTTGGTGCCGGAGAAAGTAAAAGGATATTAACGATATGAGGCCTTGCGTGAGGGCGCAAAAGTAGCCGATATTAGTAGGGCCTCTTTGACTGGTAATGAAAATATAGTCCACCGTAGGCACCAGCAAATCTACCAGTCCGGAAAATGCCGCCATCGCTCCTACCGATACGCCGAAGCCGGCGAATCCAAACACACGATTGCAATAATTGAGAGTGATCCCGGTTAGGAACACCCTGGTCAAGGAAACCAGAATGGCCGTGGCTCGCCACCACTCTAATGCCGGCAGCAATTGACAGATAACGCTTGCTGTAGCCGCTACCGCAAACAGTTTGAGCAGCGATACTTTGCGAATAAGCAAGCAAGTGATAGGCACAAACAACGCGGAGATAATCGGGGTCTCAAACCGGAAAACTTCGGTTACGGTCTCCACTCCGTCCGGATGCGGCCACCCGCGGTCGGTGCCGCCAGCGACAAATACATTCAGACCGAGCATATTTACAGCATAAAAGATCGCAAACGGCCAGAACCAAAGGCCATGATACTGAGAGTCGGCTTTTGTAGCCGTTAAATCCGATAAGGCCGTCTCCTCGCTGCCGTCGTAGTGAACAGGCGCTACTGACGAAAGCAACGGCACTTCCGAGGGACTGAGCCATGCATCCGGAGCAAGACTGGATACGGCCGAGCCACAGGCTCTTTTAAGCAACCGAGCAACGTTGCCCGGCGGCGACTGGCTCGTAAACGGGATCACCAGTAGGTTGGCCAGAATGAGCCAGCAGGGGATATGCAGGTACTGCGAAAACAACGAAACAGTGTCTTTAGGATCGAAGTACCAGATCCAGTAGCCCCAGACTCCCGATGAAAGCTGGGCAACAGCTAGTAAAAGCACAATTAGCACTAACGGGTACCGCCGTAACAAACTAGCACTGTCCAGAGCGCCTACCAACACAAACGGTGCTCCGGCGCAAATCAAGGCGTACCCCCAGAAATATTTATCCAAAATAGTGAAGATCACATGCTCGGGCGGGCCACTTAGGACATAAGAGCCCGCGGCAATCAAGAAGTTACCGGCAATGCTGGAAAATGCAAACCCAATGTAATCGAGGGCGAAATAGGCAGCCAGAATCGAGATGCCCATTGCTAATGATGATAGTGAATACAAGGCGTCGAAGGCCACTGCCCGGCTCATACAATGGATATGGCTTTTGTGCCAGGGCTGGACTCGGCATAGGTTTTCGTAGACGCCTTGCTCGAACAGGAATTGCTTAAATGCCGGGAACCCGGTGACCGGCATCGTCAACAGACCGCAGCTAACTACTGCAGTGATGATCCGGACAGCTTTCACCACCGTTACCGAGAAGGTTGCGGCGCCCATCCGATTCTCACTAAAGAGCTTATGCAGCTAGCAACGCTTACAGGAACCACAGGGTAACTAGCGACCGGTAGCGGCTTCGACCGCAGATGCTTCGGAGGTTTTCCAATAGTGTAGTTGCGAATTTAAAGCGCACTCAGCTGCCCCCGAGACCGAAAATTAATGAAGAGGATATCACCGAAGTGTTTATAAAAGGCGGCGGCAAAGGCGGCCAGAAGATCAACAAGACCAATTCCAAGGTCCAGCTCAAACATATTCCTACGGGAATTGTCGTAGAGTCGCAGTTTTCCCGGTCTAGAGAAGATAACCGCAAACGGGCCCGGGAAATCCTTGCTTTAAAGGTAGAGGAACTCGAGCTCGGCGGCCAGAGCCGGGCAGCGATTGTTGCTGAGTTCTGGCGGAATAAAGCCCGGAAAAAGAAACAGCAAGCCCGTAAACGACAAAAAGACCGCGAGCAAGCCAGTGAAGAACCAAAAACTAGTGAAGAAAAAACGTAAATTACAACTGTACATAATTAGTCGCTCATCTCTGTTTCCAAAGACTTTGCAATGGCCTGAACGGCATTCCCGCGGTAGACGTTTTCTTGCGCAACCGCCATGATGTTTTTCGTAGCGAGAATGAACCGCTGAGCATCTCTGAGCGCCGCCGAAAGGTCCTGGCGGTTCTCGGAGATGTACCGGCCATGGTGTTCAAGCAGGCTTCGCAGCCAAAGCAGATTGAACTCTAAATGCGGGCTTTCCTGGCCTTGCTTGCCGAGGAATATGAGCATGCGCTTGATATATGCCTGAGGGAGATCGCGGGTAATCAAAGGGATATCGGAAGGAGGGATCGACTGGAACACTCGCACCAGCAACGGCTGCTCGCCAAGCCGGAATGCCATCACTAATGCCGGCAAAAAGTTCTGTTTCGTGAGTTCCTTGATACACGAATCCACAGTGACGTCCTCGTCCAAATCAAAGGGGTCGAACTGGACCTTGGGATCAACCGCATATACCAGCAGTCCTTCCGTAGATGCCACGCCGAAACTGGCCGAGGTAGGCGAGAAAATAAGCCCCGAAGTTTTGATTTCCGGACGCAGCCGCCGGGCACTAAGATCGCCTTTGCTGGCCCCGGGAAGACTATTATCAATGCGGTCCTCTAAATCGGAGTTATCTCCTGCGGTATCGATTTGACCGAGGGGACCGAAATCGGTCATTTGCTTGGAGTTCAGCTGGTCTAAAGTGCCTTCAAGGGCCATGTTTTTGGAGATAGTAAGTTTACGCAGTAACACCTCGTTGGCCACATCATAAAGACAGATATACCGCGAGTTACCGCCCGCCAAAAGCGTTTTGCCATCAGTGCTATAACACAAAGTCGTAAAGTGCTTTGAGCGCGCCGAGTTCTCGGCCGCAAACCGGTCAGAAGAGTGCCGGCCGCCGACAATATCGCGCCGGCCATCAATAGCCTTTACCTGGTCGACGGATTTCGCATCCCAAACAGTTACCTGGCCGTCCATACTGGAAACGGCTACATGTTTACCATCAGGCCGGAAAGTTACACATAGAACCTCGCTTTGAAGCTGCACCGGTTCTGATAAGGCCGACCGGCCAAAGAAGTTCCAGAGTCGCAATGTATGATCCCAGCTTCCCGAGGCCAGTAAAGCTCCATCAGGAGAGAACGACAGCGACGATACCGGTCCTTCATGGCCATTTAAGCGATCTACTAATTGCGAAGACTGCACATTCCAGACATGGATCTCGAAATCGTCTAAAGAGCCGGCACATACCAGCTCGCCGCTGGGGTCGACTGCCAAAGAAGTGAACTGCAGACGACTGGGGGCCGTGAATGTTCTGAAATTACGGTACCGCAGTAAATCCCATGCCCGTACCGATCCATCTAGGGATGCAGAAAACAGAACGTTGCCCCGTTTACTGAACGCCAAGGCAGTAACGGCCGCTTGGTGTTGCGTGAAAGTGACAATCGAGAACCCCGACCGGGCATCCCACACTTTGATTTTGCCATCATCAGCACCTGTAACTACTTTAGTGCCATCAGGAGAATAGACAATAGTGTTCATAGCATCAAAATGGCTCTGCTGTTTAAGGACATAGGTCTCGCTCTGCCATTCCCATACCAGCAGCTGCCCAAGCTTGGCTGCGCCCATTAGAAGCCATTCGCCGGTTTTATTGATAGACACAAAGTCTACCGCATTCTGGGAAATACTTAGCGACTGGATCAACGTCGCCGAGGGAAGCTCGTATAACCCAAAGATACCCGAGCTGAAACCTACCACTAAAAGGTTGGTAGCAGGATGGAATGCGGCGCAGCGTACTTTGGCGTTCTGCAGAAAGTAGTGTTTATCGGTGATAACCCATTTGGTTTCCTCGTCGCTATACTTCCACTCAAACTGGGCACCATCCTTGGACACTGTGTAAATAGTTTCCTGGTCCTGGGAGAAAAACGCACCAATGACAGCATCTCTATGCCCTGCCAAAGCAGCCGCCGCCTCGGCATCTTCCGAATGCAGCGAATAAATATGCGCGGTCATATCTTTAGAGGCGGTAAGAAAGAACCGCGAGTCCAGCGACCATTCCAGCGACACTACATCGGAAAAGTGGCCCGTATAGACTCTGTGACGCACAAAAGGCGCAAACTGGCGCTCGTCCTGGGCCGAAGGGGTTTTCCACACCTGGATATGCCGGCCAGTAGCTACCGCGATATGGGTTCCATCAGGCGAGAATTTGACGGTCCCCACGGGTTCCTTGAAATTAAAGTAATGAAGAACCCGTCTATTTTTGAAATTCACTAGAATCGCCCGCCCGTCCTCATCAACTGAAAGCAGCAGCGTGGCTTGGGGATTAATAGTGATGCGAGCGACATTTTTGCGATGCTCATAAGTAAAGGTGAAACTGGTGTTATTGACCACATCAAAACAACTAACCCGGTTTCCGACGGGGCTTAACACACAGGTTCCATCCGGCGTGAACTCCAGGTTGCCCTGGGTGTAGACGGTGCCAAAAATATTGGCCAATTTGTAGTCTACGCTCATAGCCGGAAAAAAATTATATCAGCAGCCTGACTATAACTTTAGATCTTCCCGGCAACAAAGTAAGCATGATGCGACGATGGCTACCAGCACTGCGGGCAGTGTCAAACGCGCATTCACGCCATTTGCACGTGGCCCGGATATCCAGAATACCTGAGGCTGCTCAGCAGAAACAGCAGCAGCAACAACAGCAGCAGCAGCCACCGCAGCCGCCGGAAACGCCGCCTAAAGAAGACCGGTTTGCCGAAGCGATGGACGACCGGACCGACGTGTTGTTGAAAAGCTTAGAGGAGGGCTCCTCATCAAGCCGGCAGGCCGGCTCGCCGCAGGATTCAGAAGACAAAGAAATCGGGGCGGAAGAAGACAGTGTTGGCGAGGTCGGAGAAGGCGAGGCCGTCGAGGCGTCTGTGGTGGCTGTGCCCGTTAATGACGAGCTGGAGGCGCCGCGGCTACACCATTTCGATACCCAGAAAGTCTATGCGAACCTCAAGTACGCCGGGTATACGCGGGCGCAGTCCGATGTGATCATGAGCACTATTCGCGACATGGTAGACGATGTGGTTACCGTGACCAACGACCGGGCAGTGCCGAATGCTGCCGGCGCCAACGAGGCCTATTTATTTGATGCTGCATCTTCGGAAATCCGCGACGAGGTCCGCAACGAGCGGATCAACCAAACTACGCAGTACCGAGCCGGACTGGCCCGGCTACAACGCGATGTAGAGATCCTGCAGCATGAGCATAACGAGATGACCAGTTTGTTGAAAAGCGACTTGGATATGGAGATGCACGAGCGCAAGAACGCGGCGCGGACCGAGGAAAACAACATCAGTTTGCGGCTGCAGGAGCTGTCCAATAAGATCACCGTGAAAGTGAACTCGGACCTCAAGTCCGAGATCGAGAAACTGCGCTGGCAGATCACCCGCCGCGGCATAGTGGCCATCATCGTGGTGTCGGCGGCCATTATGTTTGCGACGTCGCGCACCAAGCAGGAAGAGTCGAAACGGGTCACTCGCCATGAAGACATGGGCAGCAGCGAGTACACAGTACCGATTCTGTCGCCTAGTATCTCGTCTGAGGACCCTGAAGAGCCCCCTATTGACGAACTAGAGGCCAATACCACCAAGCCTTAATATGTATTTTACCATAATAGAAAGTATCAGTTATCACTGAATCTACTTAAAGTTTATGCTTGCGTTGTTTAGTGGCCATCTCCTTGAACCGCTGCTGCGGGAAACCACGGGAGAACCGGTCTAGGCCGCCAATGACCTCGCGGGCACTGGAATCGGTGAAGGACCGGTCGAACTGGGCATGGATCAGTTTCTTGATCAGAACCAGCGACTCAGGATCCAGATCGGAGAACCGGTGCTGGGCATACTTGAATACCTCTTCGTTGAACTCGTCAGTAGATAGCTTATCCGGGAACACCTGGTTGACGAGCCCGGCCTGGTGCATTTCCTTGGCAGTTACTCGCTCTGCTGCCAGCAAAGCCTTGTTTGCCAACGAGATACCGAGTCGGTGAGGCAGGGCAAACGACGTAGCGCCCTCGGAAACTAAACTGAGATTGGCAAACGGCGTGAGCAGGAACGCCGACTCGCGGGCAAACACAAAGTCGGCCAGCGCAGGCACGGCAACCGACAAGCCGACGACGGGGCCGTTCAATGCTACGATCAGGATCTTAGGGTGGTTCCACAGCGTGTCGCCGAGCACGGCATTGCGGCCGGTAAATACTCCGGTGAGCTCGCGACGAGCCTCGAAATCGGTTTCTCCCGTCTGAGTCTTTAAACCTCCGGCCGCCGCCTGCACATCGGCACCGGCCGAAAAGAACCGGCCCTTGGCCTGGATGATCGTCACCCGCGTGTTGGGGTTGGTCGCTGCCTTTTTGACCGCCTCTTCTAGGGCCCAGTAATGGTAGTAGTTCATGGCATTGAGGGCCTTGGGCCGGTTAATAGTGATAACCGTGGCGATGCCTTTGACTTCGCTCTCAACTTGGTGCTCGAACTCGAGCTGCTCTTGCTTTGTGAATGACATTGGTTTTTATATGATTTAATGGGGGGGCCGATCTTACCCCCACCGAGGGGGGATATATATATTATTATTGTAGTCTGCGGGGTAGGGTTGTGGGGGTGAGCCACCAAAATTGTGGGGGGTCTCGGTCGGCAAGGGCAGGGGTGGAACCCGCTTGGAACCCGCTTTTTGGTTGCAACCAACAAACGACAAAATGGATAAGACTATGGGAAAGTTTACAATGGTTACATGCTAGATGAGATTGATAAATACTGCCGGCCTAAAGAGTGAACTCCGCGTTCGGCATCCATCCCAGGAAATCGTCGTCTTCATAGTTCATCCAATCGATGCCCTGCAATAGAGAGTCGAGATCAGTGGGCAGCTCCTCTTGTTTCGGCGCGGCAACCTCGTCTTTAGGAGTTGAAGCCTCGGTCTTTATCAATCGCGTGGTGGTCGTGCCGTTCGGCGACGTGTATGTATAGGTAGTGAACGAGTCGGAACTGATCTGGTTGAACAGCGGTAAGGGAGGGATGGGCTGCAGAGCGGGGGGTTCGGCCGGCCCCACCAACGGCTGGGGCACCGAATTGCCGGCCTCTTTCTGGGTCTTGGTGTTCCGCCGACGGGCTTCGTGCACGGCCCAGATCAGTTCGTAGAAAATCGAGTATGTGAGATGCGACCGCATGCGGGTCATAATGCCCCGCTGGCCCGTGAACAAATAAGGATGGCCGATCAGAACATGGTTCAAGCTTTCGAGAATCTTGGCAATGCGCGTGACGTCGTTTTGCACGCCCTGCCAGGCCAGGGCAACATTGCGATACAAATGGTGGACAGTTACCACTGATTGTCGGGCACTTTCCACATACTGGGGCGGGAATTGCGGTACCAAGTGCAATCGGAATAACAGCAAAGCGGCAAACGAGCTCGCATTGCGGATCAACGACGGGAACTCGGTGATCCGCCGCTTGCCCACTAGCAGCCGCATCACCGTAATGAGCCTTGTTGATGCGTGGAACACATCAACAATAAACCGGCTTTGGTCGGCCTCGGGCGTATCGGGCAAAAACGCAAAACAGCACAACATACATCGCACGTAAAGATAGACCACCTCGATGAACGGGTTCGCCAGCGGCAGCGTGAGGGCCAGCTGGTCCAGATCATGCGATAGCAAGTCCAAAGTGGGGCATCTCAGTTTCGGCTCCAGCAGCCCATCGGGGGTAGTGATACTGGAGCCCATGATCGAGCCCATCTTTGAGTAGAATATCGCGAGTTTGACCTGCGACCGCAACGCTTCAGGGAGCTCCATGTCGTTCACGCTCTTATCGACCAGATAGTCTACCGGCATGTTAGACGGCAGACCTAATCCGGCCGAGAGAAACTGTTCGGCAATATAGGTAGCTAACCAGGTGCGAGTGCGCCATTTGACGGCATTGGGCATCATTTTCTGTTTCCGCGAAAACTCGTAAATGAACTTGCCGCGGTGCATACCCAGTTGCAGAGCTAAACTGCGGGCCAGATTCGTGAACCGGTACGACATGTCGTCCAGAACCTTTTCATTGGGTAATGGCCAGGTACTAAGGACCAAAAGCGCTTGGACTACATGGGTAGAGCGAGGGGTCTCCATCCAGCATACTCGAGTACTCAGCGCCTTTACCGGCTCCACCAATCGCAAATACAGTTCCGGGGTCGGATCGGCGCCGGTAGCCGTTAGCATTACGGCCCAAAATAGCATTTTGCTTTGGCTATACAGCTCTCCTGCGCTCTGGCTCTCGAAAATCGGCAGGTACGGCAGGTAATGGGTAAGAAACGTTCGATGATAAG
Organism: Wickerhamiella allomyrinae; assembly: GCA_030581455.1. Taxonomy (NCBI): domain Eukaryota; kingdom Fungi; phylum Ascomycota; class Dipodascomycetes; order Dipodascales; family Trichomonascaceae; genus Wickerhamiella; species Wickerhamiella allomyrinae. The sequence continues at coordinate 179,130 of JAKTTL010000007.1, forward strand.
CTTCAGCTTGTTCAGACAATAAAGTCACGCCTTCCAGCGTATAAGGGCCGCCATGAGGAATAATTTCCGCGACAGCAGGCGACGGAGTGGTATCCGGGTAGCTGATATCATTAGAGGCCCCCGGCAAAGAGTTATGGGGAGGAACCATCGGCGACGGCTCTGCATAGCTGCTTGTGCGAGCCATCTTTGGCAGCGGCTCGCCGGGCATTATTGGTGGAACGATCGGCATAGGCATCATGCCGGGCATCATGGGGATATGCATAGGAGTTGGTTGCCGGCTGAGATCGTGGCTGGTGTCGCCGGTTTTGAGATGCTCGATCTCGCGTTTGAGGGAAACAATGTCTTCTCGTAAAAGCTCTACTTGGCCGCCCTTCTTGGGCCGGAACGATGCGTCGATAATGCACTTGCGGCTGTGCTTTTCGCAGGCAGTGCAGGGGGCCGGAAACGTCGACGATGCGTCACACTTGATCTTCTGCTGGCGACAACTAGTGCAGGCCTTGATCGGTCTAGTGATCCGCATGCCTGTTGGAGGTTCATTGTTCGACGACATGGTGGGTGGATTCACCGAGGCATGGAATGGCTGGTTTGACAATTCGGACACGAGAATTGGTCGGGGCTGGGACAGGTTGGTAATTGTGGGGTGCAGATCACGTGGAGCCTAGCTCAGCGTTTTTCCGATGTTTTAGTGCAGTTTCGTTTAGTACAACGTTCTTGTTTATTTTTATGGGGCTTTTATACTTGTTGAACAGGATCGGTATGAAGAAATACATACAGTTACTCTTTTCCGCGCAGCGGAACTACAGGCCGCCTTGGCGGCCTAGTAAGAAAAAAAAGAAAAAATAAAACAAACAGAAAAGAAAAAATACAAGAAAAGAGAATATAAACACGTTTATTCTAAGGACAACCCAACAATTGGTGAATCCATGCCCATGAAGGCGTTAAGTGCGGGAGTCTGTGGTGGGAGTTGGCAGGGAGGTACAAAATGGGCCAGCGGTTGTTGACTAACAATGGAGTCCCTGCCTAGGTTTCAAGCAGGGTCCGGCGACGAGCTGCCAATGTCCATTTTCGACTGGCTCAGCGACGCCACGATTCTGGCCAAGCGGCCGAATACTCGGCCCGAAACCGCCGCCGCTTTGTACTCGGAGCTGACGGCGGTTCTGGACGCTTTGGCCGCCAACCCGGCCGGCCAGTCCCGGGCGTTGCGAGTAGCATTCGGCACGTTGGTGCAGGCGATCGCCGTTAAAGCCGACGGCTTAAAGATCGTTAATGATCTGTCTACGCGTTTGATTGAATATATCGAGGCTAAGAAACAGAACAAGTACAATCCGATGAAACATTTCGCGGTGGTCGGCCTGGGCCATATCGCGCGCATTCCTTTAGACGGTCTGCATTTACTATGCTGTAACCTATTTGTGGTGCTCTCTGATGCGCTTAAAGTCTGTCCTACTGGCTCGAGCGGCAATGCCGGCTATAGACGGGGTCTATTATGGAGTCTGCAGCAAGTAGCCGGCCAGACCACCGATTCGCTGGACCCGACAGCCGCTAAAAGCGTGTGGAAGTTAGCTACAAGCATGACCCAGGACAGCGCGGCGGTAGTTGGCCAGGCGGCGTTCGAGCTTCTGAGCGTGCTGGCGTCGCCGCACTACGTTCGGACAACGTCCAAGTTCTCGAAAATCACTAGTGTGTTTGCCAAGGGCATTGATTCGCCGCATCGCGAGGTGCGGGTGGCCGCGGCGAAGTTCTATGCCAAGTTGATTTCGCTTTTGGAGACGAGAGAGATCGAGGCCGACGAGCCGGCCAATGCGAACGCAGCGGCGGCCGCGGCGGCAGCAGCTACGAAAATCAAAGTCAAAGTATCGTTAAAAACGATTTTCACAACCCAATGCGCGGTTTATAGACAGGCATCTACCTCGGTGCGGACGGCAGTCGGCATTGTCGATATGATTGGCGAGCTGTTGCTGGTGCGGCCTTCGGATGATATTCGCACCAACCTCTCGGAAATCATTCTGGCGGTGTCGAATCTCGCAGCGGAAACCGGCTCGTTAGGAAGCTACCGCGAACAGCTGGCGATTGATCATGTGCGTTATCTCTTAGTAGATGTCCTTGCCGGGAAGGTCCTAGCCAATGAACAGGCCCGGATTGATATCACTACCAAACTGATCCAGGCGCTGGCTAATACCGATAAGACCCATCATCGCCGGTGCTCGGCCCTAGTAGTCTGTTTAACCGGTATGCTAGGTGTGCTTGGAAGCGCAGTGATCCCATTAGCGGAAAACATTCAGCAGATCTGCCTGGCGCTTCTGGAAACCAGTGCCGAATGGTCGTTGCAAGTAGCCGCCATCGAGTGTTTGGACAATGTCATCCAGACCGCTCCTCAGCTTATGCTGCCGCTCTATACCTTCTCGCTTCAAAAGGTGTCTACGACCCCTACAAAGAGCCATGCCTATATTGTGGCTTTACTGTCGGCGAAATGGGAGATGTTCCCTACTTATGTATCCTTGGAACTGACCTCGCAAACCATGTCTACGGCCACCAACTATATTAAGGCTGCGCAGCGAGGCCACCCTATTGATGACTTCATCAAGTTCGAGGTAGGCTGGATTCTTCTGCAAGGTATTCTGTCCCTAGGCACTCGGGTAGTTAAACTGCATATGTCGCAGTTGTTGCTGGTGTGGAAGTCGTGTTTGACGCGGCCGGCGACTCTTAGTGAACACGATGCCGAAATCAGCTACCAGTTCCAGACCCGCAAGCTGGCGCTTACCGGCCTGGCCGTGTTTGTGGCCCATAACGGCAGCCTGGTGACGGCCGATGTAGTGCGCCGGCTAGGCACGTTACTGCATACCGTATGGTCGTTTGTGGATGAGGTGCCTCAGCGCCGGTTAGCGGCGTCCGAGCCGCTGGCCCGCGAGGAGATGCTGATTCGCCGACGGCTGCTGCAATGCTACAGTTTGCTGGCCGACTACGAGCGGTCGGATGCTTATCCGGCCAGTCTGCTCACTAAAGGCATTTTCTATTTAGCCGACCCGACCTTCCAGCTAGCGTCTCAAGCCAGTGAAGCCGGTGGAAATGCTTTGGAAGCGGCAGACGATTGTGGAGGCGGTATTACTAGTACCGTTTTCAGCCAATCGCCCGGTCTTCAGGATATGGTCACAATTCCCATTACCCGGCATGCCGGCCATGATGTCGACAGTCTTCTGTTGAACGAGAGTGCGGTGCCGCTGGTGACGGGCCTGACGGATGCGTCGATCAAAGTGGCCGGCAAAGTGTTGAATGCGCAGACGACACGCGTCCAGGAAAGCGTGCTGGACCGGCTGCGGACGCTGCTGGAAAACTGTCAACGCCCCGAGTCGCCTTCTAAACCTAAACCGTTAACGCCGCGCTCAACAGCCGTGCCCGTGAACATTTCCGTGCTCGTGTATGAGCTCGTGGTCTACGGCCAGAAACAGGCGACGAAAACCTACCAGAACGCCCGCGTAGTCTCGATTCTTGGTGATATCATCAAGTTCTTGCTGGGCTACGACGACAGCGCCGTGCGCCAGCGCGCGGCAACTTCTTATGGCCTGCTGGCGCGCCTGCTCGACGATAGCGACGCTATTATTGGCCAGCTCAAGTACCTGATTGATACAGTCGTTGCCGACCTCGACCCGTTGCGGCGCAGTGGCTGTGCGCGCGCGCTAGGCGCTATTATGGAGCTGGCTCCCGCCCGCGTGACCAGTCCTTATCTGTCGACCGTTCTAGATATCCTCACCTCGCTTTCTAAAGACCCGCATCCCTATGTGCATACAGCCGCTATCTACGGCCTGCGGGCCACGCTATTGACGGCCGGCATGGAAGCCGCTCATCATGCCGCAGGCAGTCTGGACAATCTTACTTATTTGTATGGCCTGGAGTCTCATAGCATGGACACCGCCAGTGTGGTCTACAGCAACCTGGATATCCAGGACCCCGTGGTCCTAGCTATTTCCCGCTGTGTCGCTATGCTGGTCTCGTTGCTGGGCCCCGACCTCGACTCGTCGGCCAAGCTGTTATCGCGAGTGTACCGGTTAGTCGACCAGTTCTCGGCCCCCGTCCAGGACTCGCGGGTTACTGCCGAGGCATGGCTGTGTTTCCAGGAACTGTTCTACTTTGCCAAGGCGCATATCCATTGGATCACGGTGATCCAGAGCTGGCGGGCGTGTTTAGCCGGCAACGACGCCGTGCTGCGCAACGCGGCCATCGGCTCATTACTGATTCTGTTCAAACCAGCGCCCGAAAAGGTATTTGCCATCACGGGCCCGTCGCTCCAAAGCCAGCTCTGGCTGGCCCTCGATGCTAACCCCGAAAACGACGACTTGCGACAGATCTTCTGGAGCTGGCTCGACCATACCGCCACGCACGAGCCGCGGCGGTGGATCCACCGTCTGCAGAGCGTGATCATGCGGCCGCGGTTCTATTTCCAGGCCAGTGCCGGTGGCTCGCAAATCCGCCGCCAAACGGCTGAGCCAACCCATAACTGCGACGATGCTCCGGCCAGTCTGGACGAAGAGGGCCAGTCGCTCGGCGGTTCGGCCGAGCAGCAAGATACCGAACTGCTGGGCTGGCGCACGCGCCAGTTTGCCGCTGAGTTACTCCTGAAACTAGTGATTCTCGAGCTCCGCGGCAAACCGGCATCGACCCGCCAGGCATCGGTGGTCACTAACCATATCGGCGAGGTGATCAAGATCGCGTTTTCGGCCGCTACATCCACAGTTCTAAGCACGCAAGTGGGCGGTCTCGCCCTTCTAGAGGAAATCGTTACTGATCTGGCGGATCTCGTCGATCCGGACTTCCCGGAAGTACGGCTGCTCGAGCAGTACCAAGCGCAAGTAAGTTCGGCATTAACGCCGGCGTTTGCGGCCGGAAGCTCGCCGGAACTGGCTATGTGCGCGCTGAAAGTCTGCGGCACGTTTATTGGCTCCGGGATCATCAAACAAGTCGACAAAATGGGCCGGATTCTGCGGGTAATGACTGATGCGCTCGCGTCGGCTAGCCAGCCCGATTTCAGCGTCGGCGAGCTCCACCTAAGCCCGAATGCCCAGAAAATCCTTAAAGTAGGCGTGCTGCGGCTATGGGCGAACCTTGTCGTGGCGTCGCACACTAAAGAGTACCTTCTGGATGTCGTGCAGCCGCATGAAACCGAGCTGGTAGCTCTGTGGGTAGCCACGATCAAAGACTATGCGAAACTCCGTTTCGAGCCTGAACAGTCGAGTTCTACATCGTTTGCCGCTTCTTTAGATCAGATGCACGCCGCGCAACTCCGCCAGGTCCTGATGACCACCTACCACGAGAGCTGGCTGGACCTGGTGAGTGCGCTTGCGTCATTGGTAGACGACAAGGGCATGGCAGTACTCAAGGCGTCGACCGACGATGCCGGCGACGACTTTGTTTCGGTGCTGTTTGGTCTGTGTTTCGAGGCGTTGGTGCGGCCTAGCGGCGACCGTCTGGCGGTGTTGCTGGCGCTGCAGCGCATTCTGCTGCCGGCAGTGGCATTGTCGGTGATTGGCGATGAGGAGATCTTTGCCGAGACCGTCGATGTTTTGAGCCGTATTGTGCTCACCGGCAGCCCCGCCGAGCGGTGCTGTGTGATCGGGATTGCCCGGAACCTGGTTATGGGCATGGCCGAGTCCGACGATAGTGTAGACCACTTGTTCGAGCTGTTCCGGTTATGTGCGATGCCGCTGCGTATGCTGTTCCCGGCCCTGGCCGATCTGGAGGGCCGGCCGCCGTCGGTGATCAACGAGGCCGAGTATTTAGACCTGGTCAAGCGGTGCTTAGATGCCTTGGTCGATATGGTGCAGGTGTTCCGGGAAGTTATCCAAAACGACTTGTTTGTGTGCTTGTTGTATATATTCGAGAAACTCAACACGCCCGACACGCAGGCCCAGGTGGTGCCGCATATCTTCAGCAGCTACAAGCGGCTGATGGAGGCGATGTGCAAAGCGGCCGAGGCGTCGCCCGAGTCGGCGCAGCATGTCACGACCGCCGTGTCTACGGCGTTTGTGGATGCGCAGCGCCATCTTATGGATGCGAAAGACAATGTTACCCGGACGAACGGGATTCTCAACTGTATGGTGATCTACTGCACGTCGCCGCGGCTGCTCACCCATGTCAGCGGCAATGTAGCTCAATACGGCGAGTACCTTGCGCGTGTGCTGCGCTCGCCGGAACTCACTACCGTCAGCGGCGAGTCGATCCGCGCCAGTCTAGCGGTAAGCCAGGGCACGCCGGCCGGCGATGCGTTCTTGTACGGATGTCTGCCTACGCTGGTCCGGCAAGTCACCGACAACAGCCAGCCGATGATGCCGAAACTGGTCAGCGATCTGCTGGTCCAATACTCTATTCAGCACCCTAGCGCCGGCCTGCCGTTGACGTTGGCAGTGCTCCTGCATGTATCGCGAAACAGCGAGTGGCTGACTGCCGGAGAACGCGAGTCGTACGTGCGCACGCGACTGGTGAGTCTTATCAACAAACACCCGCAGCAGTTCAAGCAGGCAGTCCAAGACACTGCCGAAGAAGAGCGGGCGGGCTTACAGAAACTTTTAGTGAAACCGACGGAAGAGATCGAAGATCGCAGCGAATCGGAGATCTCCCTAACATCTTTTGGATAGTCTATAATTAACCTATTTACACTGGGGTCATTAGGTCAATATGTCATAGATCAATTAGATCAGTAAGGACCTCCCACCTCCCACATGTTTTGGTCGAAACCAAAACCAACTGATACCGATAACGCGCTGCCGACGCTGCCGGCGTCTCCGCAGCCAGTGCCCGCGCACGTGAGCGGCATGGAGCAGGCCTCTGCAACATTGGCGAAAAGCCTCGTCCACCCCGCCGGGTGGTTCCAGCGGTACGGATACCCCATCCCTTTACACGATATCGCCACTCACGAGGAGTTTGTGAGCTGCTACGACCGGCGCATGCGCAATCCCACGTGGGTGATCGAGCACATGACTGCGCAGACGCGCGATATGCGGGACGGCGACCGCGCGAACTCGGTGTTCAAGGAAGACACCAGCGTGCCCGAGATGTTCCGGGCCCGGCTCGCCGACTACTTCCGCAGCGGCTTCGACCGCGGCCACCAGGCGCCGGCGGCCGACGCGCGGTTCTCGCAGAAAGCCATGGACGAGACGTTCTATCTCACCAACATCGCGCCGCAGGTCGGCCCCGGCTTTAACCGCGACTACTGGGCCCATCTCGAGCGGTTCTGCCGCAACCTCACCACCAAGTACAACTCGGTACGAGTAGTTACGGGGCCGCTGTACCTGCCCAAACGCGATAGCGACGGCAAGTGGCGCGTGTCCTATCAGGTGATCGGCAACCCGCCGAACATCGCGGTGCCGACCCATTTCTACAAGATCGTGGTGGGCGAGGACCCCATTCTGCCGTCACTGCCCAAGGGCGGCGCGTCGGTGGCGGCGTTTGTGCTGCCCAATGACGCAATTGATAACGACAAGGCGCTCACCGACTTCCAGGTGCCGCTGGACGCCGTCGAGCGCTCGGCGGGCGTGGACTTTATGCCCACGTTCCCGGCCTCGCAGCGGCGCGATCTGTGTCGCGAAGTGAAGTGCAGCGTCGAGGTGGTCGACTATAACAACGCGGTGCGCACGCTGGCGCCGCCGCCCACCCGCCTGGCGCTGCCGGCTCCTAAGGAGGGGCCGCGTTAAAGATGGCATCTATTAAACCTATTAAAGAAAGACGTAAACTACATAAATGGGCAATAACTTATAAGCACAAGACAAAAAGACTAGTCGTCTTCGAGGGCGTCGGCGTCGCGCGGGTCGTCAATGCCCTCTTCGTAGATGCCAAACAAACACTCCTTCTCGGCAAGATTAGGCGAGTCATAAACTTTACATACCCGCGTCTCTTTCTTGCCCTTGCGCAGCGATAACCGCGTAGTCGACGCGTGCGCAATCACGTTGCCGCCCACGGGCTTTTTCGGGTCCGGATTGAACATCGACATGCCGTCCACTTGGGCAGTCACCTGGTTGGTGATCACCACTGCCACCCCGAACTGGTCGGCCAGGTTCTGCAGCTGGCGCAGGAATAGCCCTAGATGGTTCTGGCGACTGCTGAGCTCGCCGCGGCCCTGGAAATCGGTGCGGTACAGCGCCATCACCGAGTCGACGACCAGCAAAGCGAACCGGGTATGGGCCATCATTTCCGAGGCCATATTAAGCAGTGCCATTTGGTGGTCGGTGTTCTGGGCCCGCGCATAGGCGATGTTGTTCATTACTTCTTTAGGGTCGACATTAAACCGCTTGCTGATGGATACAATCCGCTCGGGCCGGAACGTGCCCTCGGTATCGATATAAAGACACTTGCCTTCCGCTCCTCCGCGGTCGACCGGCAGCTGGCAGGTCACGGCCAGCGTGTGGCACAGCTGCGATTTGCCCGTGCGGAACTCGCCAAATAGCTCAGTTGTCGCGCCGGTCTCAATGCCGCCGCCCAGCATGCTGTCGAGCTGCTTGGACCCGGTGGTCAGCGTGATCAGCTGCTCGCGCCGCTCGTGCACTTTGCTGGCCAGCGTGAAGCCCATGTAAACATGTTTCTGCGACTCTTGCGTGAGCCGCTGCGCCTTGGTTTCGGAAATGCCTTTGATCTGCGCCAGCTTGCGGGTGGGGGCGTAGGCGACTGCCTCGGCAGTATGGAACCCGGACTCTTCCAGCTTCTTAATATCCTGGGCAGTGATGCCGTTACCCTCCAGGCGGGCCACAGGCATATACGAAGTCGTTTCCTGGATTTCTACGAAACTTTCGTCGTCGGCCATTGTTTACAGTGGCGTTTGTTTAGTTTTGGAGGGGCGTGGGAAAGTGGCGACGCGAAAGCGACGCGCATTAGTCACCGGCGCCGGGTAATCCCTGCCCTAAACGTGCAGAAAATCTGTAGGTTAATTAGTTGGGACACCCCTCCTTGCATAAAGTGTTTGGTCACTAGTAACCTTCTTGTCACACCTTTTCTGTATGTCGTTCCAACAAGCACGGGTCTATACCACCAGCGTGCTTCCTCCGGAAACCCCCGAGGCCACCGATCTGGCCGTGGTCCAGGACCAGTGCCGCAAGTTCATCCTGTCTTTCTACATCAATAACGCGTATATTTATCGGGACCAGCTGCGCGACAATGTGCTCACCCGCCGGTGGTTCCTGAACGTCGATGTGGCCCATATCCTTTCCTACAGCGAAGATCTCGGCCAGCGCCTGGCCGAGGAGCCCGCCGATATCCTGCCCCTGTTTGAAGCAGCCGCCCTGGAGGTGGGCAGAAGGGTGGCATTTGTCAATGGCGAGCAGGACCCGGAAAGCGAGGAGCTGCGCATCCAGCAGGAAACTATCCCTTATATCCAGATTATCCTCGAGTCCGACGCTAACCCTTTGTCGATCAGAGACTTGAATGCCCGCTACATCTCTAAGCTGGTGCGGATCCCCGGTATTGTGATCAGTGCGTCGTCGCTTAGCTCCAAGGCGTCCAGCGTGCAGCTGATCTGCCGGAGCTGCCGGCATCTGCTGCAGCAGAATGTCGGTGCAGGCTTTGCCGGTATCCAAATGCCCCGCAAGTGCCAGGGCCAGACGGTGGCCGGCGACGCTAATAATGAATGCGGGCCCGATCCCTATGTGGTGGTGCATGACAAGTCGCATTTCATCGACCAGCAGGTGCTCAAACTGCAAGAGTCGCCTGAAATGGTCCCTGTTGGTGAACTGCCGCGCCATATCCTGCTTTCGGTTGATCGCAGTCTGTGCAACAAAGCGGTTCCGGGTACCCGCTGCACTGTCCTGGGCATCTACTCGATCTACCAAAACAAGGTCAAAGCCACCGGTGCAGTGGCGATTCGCAACCCTTATGTGCGGGTAGTGGGCTTTAATACCAATAGCGGCGTAGAAGAGCGCGAGAATGTCACATTCACCGAGGAGGAAGAGGAAGAGTTCTTGGAGCTGTCGCGGATGCCCAATCTGTACGAGAAGTTTGCTGCCAGTATTGCTCCTAGTATTTATGGTCATGAAGATGTCAAGAAATCCATTGCCTGTTTGCTCATGGGCGGCTCACGGCGCTTGCTGCCGGATGGGATGCGGCTTAGAGGAGACATCAACGTGCTGTTGCTGGGCGACCCCGGTACCGCCAAGTCGCAGTTGCTGAAGTTCGTGGAGAAGGTATCCCCGATCGCCATTTACACTTCCGGTAAAGGCTCGTCGGCAGCCGGTCTCACTGCGTCCGTGCAGCGCGACGCCTCGACCTCGGAATTTTATCTGGAGGGTGGTGCCATGGTGCTGGCCGATGGCGGCGTGGTGTGTATTGATGAGTTCGATAAGATGCGCGAAGACGACCGCGTAGCTATCCATGAAGCTATGGAGCAGCAGACGATCTCGATTGCTAAGGCCGGTATTACCACTGTCTTGAACTCGCGGACGTCCGTGCTGGCCGCCGCCAACCCGATCTTTGGCCGCTACGACGACATGAAGAGTCCTGGTGAGAATATTGATTTCCAAACTACGATTCTGTCCCGGTTCGATATGATCTACATCATCAAGGATGAGCATAACGAGGGCTACGATCAGCGAGTAGCCCGGCACGTCATGAACACCCATATCCATGGCAATAACGCCAATAATGAAGTGGAGGGCGAGATCCCGCTCGATCTTATGAAGCGCTATATCACCTACTGCCGGGCTCGGTGCGCGCCGCGACTATCACCGGCGGCATCCGAACGGCTGGCGTCGCACTTTGTCGAGATCCGCAAGAGCGTGCATGACCGCGAGGTGCATACAAACGAGCGGTCATCGGTGCCTATCACCGTGCGTCAGTTAGAGGCCATGGTGCGCATTGCCGAGTCGATTGCCAAGATCCACCTGGCACCGCTGGCCACCGAGGAGCATGTAGACGAGGCCATTCGTTTGTTCTATGCCTCGACCATGAACGCGGTCGGCCAGGACGTGAACTCGCGCAAGATCGGCGACGAAGTAGCCAAGATCGAGGACGAGCTCAAGCGCCGGCTGCCTATTGGCTGGAGCACCTCTTACAACACGCTGGTGCGCGAGTTCGTGCAGGGCCGGCACCAGTTCTCCAAGTTTGCCCTGGACACCGCTCTGCATGTGATGGAGCGGCGCGACACAGTGCAGTTCCGGCACCAGCGGCAGAACATCTTCCGGTCCGCTCCTTAATCTATCTAGTTATTCAATTATATTCCGCGAAGCGGCCGGCCGACTCGGCCTAGTAAAAAAAGAAAGAAAAGACTATCCAGCTAGTTCCTCTTTGGCTGGTCAATCAGGGTAAGGTCAATTGGGTCGGGTCGATGTCGGGTCGATGTCGGGTCAGGTCGAGTCATGATTACCTTATAGGATTCCCACCCTCTGACTAACCTCTCTACATGGAAAGACAGTACAAACGCAAGCCAACAGACCGAAAGCTGGCCCGGACCGTCAAGGAGACCATCCCCGAGTCGGAACTGTTCGAGAAACTGCAGGCGGTGGAAACGCGTTTGGACACGCTGATCAACCGCAAGCGGCTGGATATCCAGGACGTCATTGGCCGAAGTACCCGACGCAACAAGACGCTGCGGATCTTCATTTCCAGCTCGGTTTCCAACCAGCCCTGGCAAACCGGCAGCCTTGATTTCGATTTCGGCGGCGACGGCCAGCCCCAAGACGTGCCGCAATGGACGCTGCGGATTGAGGGTCGTTTGGTGGACGAGCAGGCCGAGCACCACCGCATGTTCAGCTCGATGTTCACGTCGATCATCATCGAACTACATCGCGAGGACGACGACAAGATCAACGACGACGACGAGGCGTTTGGCTCGGCCTCGCCCGACGCTGCCGAGGGCACGCCGCAGCCTGCGGGGCCGAGGGGCCCCGAGATCGTGGAATGGCACGAGGTGCCTCCGCACTCTACTGAGCCGCGCGTAGAGTTCGACGGCCTGGATATCCGCCGCCAGGGCGACTCGCCCGTGAAGGCCAAGATCATCATGCAGCTCAAAGAGTACCCGGACAAGTTCAAGCTGTCGCCGCCGCTCCAGCAGGTGCTGGGCGTAGAAGAAACGTCTAAGCCGGGCGCGGTAGTGGCTTTATGGCAGTATATTCGGTTCAACAAGCTGCAGGACGTGGACGAGAAGCGGCTGATCAAATGCGATGCTGCTTTCAAAAACCTGTTTGGCCGCGAGACCATGACGTTCCCGCAGCTGGTAGAGCTCCTAAGTGCTCATCTCTCGCCGCGCGAGCCCATCACTTTGGAGTACACGATCGACCCTAGCGAGCATGCCGATAACCGCGACCAGGTATTTGACGTGCCGTTACAGGTCGACGACCCCTTGCGACAGGAACTTATTAACATGATCGACACCTGGTACCAGGACGGCGGGGCTCTGCGCCAGCTGGACGAGGAGCTGGTCAAGCAAGTACAGAGCCTGAACCTGCTTTCGCGGCAGCGCGAGTTCTATCTGAAAATGGTCGACGACCCGGCCACGTTCCTCGACAACTGGGTGGCCTCGCAGGTGCGGGACCTCAAAACCATATATAGCGACTCGCAGTTCAGCGAGGAGACGGTGCGACACTCGTCGTTCTATAACGAGGATGTGCTGAATTCCAGCATCCATTTGTTTCTGAACACCAAGTAGCTGTAACTTGTAATTATACTTATTTGAGGCCAATACTAGCTGATATTACTGGTGTGGGACTACTGGGTCTGGGACTACTACTAGGTTTACTGTACTGACTATAGCTGGCTGGGAAGGTGACGCACATGCACGCTAAATAGCTTCCATGGCTGACTCAATCTCCAGCCATGCCCTTCAAGTACTTTTCCACTCGATCAGCGACCACCCCTGTCTCGTTTGAACATACCGTCATTGAGGGCCTGGCGCCGGATGGAGGTCTTTATATCCCGGAGGAAACCGTTTCCGCTCCTAAGGATTTCATGACCGCCTGGAAAGACCTGGACTTTGTCGATCTGGCAGTAGAGATCTTTTCCCTGTACGTGTCGCCCGAGGAGATCCCGAAAAAGGATTTGCGGGCCCTTGCCGAGAAATCATACTCAACATTCCGAGCAAAAGACGTCACCCCCGTGGTGGCCCTCGATAAGGAGCATAATCAGTACCTGTTGGAACTTTTCCACGGCCCCACCTATGCGTTCAAAGACGTTGCTCTGCAGTTTGTGGGCAACCTGTTTGAGTACTTCTTGACCCGCCGCAACGCCGGCAAAGCGGCCGATGCCTCCGACCGCGATATTCTTACCGTTATCGGAGCCACCTCGGGCGATACCGGCTCGGCCGCCATCTACGGGCTCCGCAACAAAAAGGACGTTTCCGTGTTTATTCTGTTTCCGGATGGCCGCGTGTCGCCGATCCAGGAGCAGCAGATGACCAGCGTGCTGGATAAAAACGTGCACACCATCACGGTGCCGGGCACGTTTGATGACTGCCAGGACCTGGTCAAACAGATGTTTGCCGACAAGGAGTTCAACGACCAGTACCATGTCGGTGCGGTGAACTCGATTAACTGGGCCCGCATTCTCGCCCAGATCACTTACTACTTCTACGCCTACTTCCAGCTTGCCAAGGCCCGCGGCGACGAGCTGTCGACGGTGAAGTTTGTCGTGCCTACTGGCAACTTTGGCGACATTCTGGCCGGCTTCTATGCTCGCCGCATGGGTCTTCCTATTGAGCTGGTGGTGGCCACCAACGCCAACGACATTCTGTACCGGTTCCTGAAATCGGGTGCCTATACCAAGGACGGCCAGGTGCATGCCACGCTGTCGCCGGCTATGGACATTCTGGTGTCGTCTAATTTCGAGCGCTTTTTGTGGCATGCCGCCCGCGACACCATCTGCAGCACCAACGCTGCGGCCGGTGCCCAGGTCAAGCAATGGATGGACGAGCTCAAGTCCAACGGCTCCTTCCAGGTGCCGTCGGCCGTTTACGATATGGCCCGCAACACGTTCGGCGCCCAGCACACTACCGACGACCAGACAAAGTCGGCTATCCTGCAGGTGTACCAGACGCTGTCGCCCAAGTATGTTCTGGACCCTCACTCGGCGGTAGGCGTGAATGCGTCGCTGCTGGAGGCGGTGGCCGATAGCGATCCGACAAAGACTTATGTGACGCTTTGTACGGCGCATCCTGCCAAGTTTGCCGAGGCCGTCAACGATGCGCTTGAAGGGATCCCGAACTACTCGTTTGAAGACGATGTGTTGCCCGACGAGTTCAAGCGGATGATGAAGGCCGAGACCAAGAAACTCAAGGCCCCGTCCACCGCCAAGAAGGATATCCAGAAGATGATTGTTGAGGAGCTGGAGAAGGAGCTTGCGTCGAGATGACTTAAGTAGTATATTTACGTTACTGGTTTAGTTTAGGTTAGTTTCCCGCATAGGTGCATATATAATGGGAAGGTTTTTAGGCAAGGGGTGCCACGATGTTGGCACTAAGATCAAGGACATGACTTACGCGCTGTTTTAACGCGCCATTATCACTATCAACCGACAAATCGTCGAAGTTAATCGTGGCCGTAAGCTTGTCAATGGAGATAGTGGCTGTTTTGCGGTCTTTGGCTACTTCGAGCGCATCGCCGAAATGGGCCCTTAATAGCGCGCTCAGCTGCTGCACTTTATCGCCGCCTTTAGCAGCAGAGCTAGCACTATCATCATCATGGTCATGATCATGGCCACATGCTTTTGTACTGAGTTTTACCGATGCCCGCGACGAGTCCACGCCTAGCAAGACTGCCAGCACGCTATCGGCAATGGCATCGTTCATAGCGCTCGAGTACCACTCGACAATGTAAACCGAATTCGGGTGCGGGATCACCGAGATGATATCCATAACCTTTAGGGCTTCAATCTTGTCGTCGCTGCCGGCGTCGGGGCTGGCCACTGTGGTGTCCTGGACGTCGCCAAACATCTGCAGCAGATGGTACCTGACCAGATCGATGCCGGCATCGACCGTCATAGCCTGCCGTTCCACCATGGTCGAAGTCGTGAGGCCGGTATACTCGCGGAGGTCTGCTACCGAGACGAGACTGAGCTTGAAATCTCGCTGAACTAAGACGCCCGACACCAGCTCGCCAGGGTTAGGGCGCTTGGCGGCCAGCTCCCCCACCGTTTTGGCGACTGTCTGCGATTTGAAGGGCAGGTCCACTTCTACGCAGTTTTTAGGATTAAATACTTTGACTTCTTTGTCGGTTCCTTTGCGCGGCGCATACTTCGAAAGTAACGCCGATTTTAGTCGGCCCATGTTGTTGGTTTCGCCATGCACGAGAATCACGTTGGGCGCGCCCACCAAGTCAATGAACTCTGAGTTCTCTTTAAAGTCCACGTGGGCCGCAAACGAAAGCTCTTCTACGACCATACGTCGGGGAATGCGCAGATCAGGGTTGGCAAGCGACGGAATATCCGGGGGCTCGTTGAGGATCTGTTTGGCCATCGTGCCTTCGACCGAATAACCGGTGATAATCAACGCATTCCGAGGATCGGGCGCCCACCGTTCCAGCACCTCGCGGGATACGCCGTTTTGAAGCATACCAGGACTGGCCAGCATCACGCAGGGACCCACATCTTGGAACCGGTCCAGGTTTCTAATAGACCGGATATGCTTGAACTGGAACGGGTTGACTTTCGTGTCTCTAAACCGTTTGCGCACATGCTCGTTCATCATATTAATAAACGTTTGATACACGGCCATACACTTGCGGGCCAAGTTCGACGCGTAGTAGATAGAAATCGGCTCTAAATCCTTATGGCTATCCCAGTACTCGTCGAGAATGAGCAGCAATTCCTGGGCGCGGCCAAGGGCAAATACCGGTAATAAGCACCGCCCGCCCTTGCGCAAAGTCGAATGGATCAATGTAGTTAGCCGGTGTTCCTTTTCGAGCCGCGGCTGGTGGATACCGGTGCCGTATGTAGACTCGCAAATCAGAATATCGGGCTTTTCCGGAGGCACCTCGGCTTTATGCAAATGTCTATCTTCCTCGCGCGAGTAGTCGCCGGTAAACAACAACCGGACGCCGCCGATTTCAATAAAGTACATGGCTGCCCCCAATACATGGCCCGCGTGGTAGGCAGTGAACTTGATGCCTTCTACATCGATCGTACTGTAGAAGTCAATGGCCTCGATGCGGTCGAACGACGCACTCAAATCCTCGTCACTGTAAAGATCTGAGTTGCCGTCGGACGGTCCTGAAGATACTTTTACAAAGTCACTAAGAAGCCAGCGGTAGATGGCTTTCGTGGGGTGGGTCATAAACACCCGGCCCTTGAAGTTTGTGTGCTGCATCACATAGGGAAGCGACGCGGCATGGTCTAAATGGAAGTGGCTAATTAACAAGACGTCCACCGTAGACAGATCGTACTCGTCGTAAAACGGCAGCGACGCCATGCCTGTATAGGCCGGATGCACGCCTGCGTCCAGCATGATGGTCTTGCCCTTGTAGGACACGATATGGCAGCTGCGGCCGACTTCGGAGCCGCCGCCTAGAGCTACGAATTTCAGCTCGTCGTCGGAGGGCGCCGCGCGTTTCGACATAGCTGCTGTTAGTATTCTGCCAAATCCACCAGGATGCTGACTGGGTCCCTGATGATGAAGGTACTTGTAGTTGGCCGGCCCAATAGCGGCCAACGACAGGTCGCAGAGATGGTAACTGGCAAGGCTTTCCAGGAAGAATCTGTTGCAGGAGCTATTTTGGACTTCCATGTGGATAATCAGTACTTTCAGGCCGACGCAGGCCTATGGCTTGACGAGTACACAGATGCCGGCGAGTGGGCGGCCCAATTTGCTTCAGACGAGGCCAGGGAGGTACGGGATGCTCTTATTATGGTTATTTATACAGTTAACACCGACGCAGACTGGGCAATGGAAGGCTTTCTTGCTGCCTTAAAAGCAGACGGCTGGTCCGGCTCGCTAGTGGCAGTAACTAACGGGGTTTCCGAAGCTTGTTATAACCAGCTGGATGATCTTGGGTTTGATGTATACCAAGATATACAGGCTATGGATCCTAAGACACTAACTAATCTTGTGGATACTGCAGTATACGATGCCTATTTCCAAGGGGACGACCCTGCTGCTACTACTACTAGCGAGGACCGTCCCCTCGATCCGCTTGATCCCGGGCAGGCCCAGGAAATGATCGAGCCATTGATTCCTATAGATGAGCTGGACACTATCATGGCTCAACTACGGGCGGCTCGCCTCGATCCCACATTGAGTAACGACGAGAAACTCAAGCTTGCCGAGCGGCTAGCCGAGAGGTTAGTGCCCGATAGTCCATAATGTTTGATGTGAGTCTTAAGCGGTCTTGACCTTCTTGGTCTTCTCGACCTTCGGGGCCTTCCGGCCGCCGCCCAGCACCTTGCTGCGCTGTTTCCACATATGCATGTACAAAAAGTAGAACGACGGCGGGTAGATCAGTAAAACCACTTTGAGGAATAGAGCGTACCAAGGGTGCCAGTAATAAGCGGCCGGCAACGCATGGTAGGCCATGTAGGCCTCTCCACTAGCGCCAATAGGATAGAGAATAATAAATGTATTGTACCGCAGCCACTCAAGCCATTTGGGCACGCCGCCGTTCAAGGCCGCCCAATAGTACGGGTACCGGATCGACTCGGTGATCCCCCAGGCAATCACGGTAAGAGGGAACGCATCGTTCTCGGCACTGGCCGGGAACAGCCGGACCACTCCCCAGATAATCACCAGCCGCGAGGCCACCTGCATGGCCGTGGTCATGATGCTGGAGCGTACAAGTCCAAGTGCAGCATGTACGATTTCCAAAGCGGCTGCCAGCTGCACCCAGCTGGTGAAGTCGGCCATTCCTTCGGCCACAAACTCGGGGCCGGTCAGCGCGTACAACACGATAGCCCGGCTCAGCACAATGGCCCACATCATGCCGCTAAGAGCGTTATAAACACTAAGATAGCCCATGTTGGAGAGGGGGTTTGTTTGTCGAGGTTGAGGGAGAGAGAAAAGAAAGACTACCCCCAAACCGCGTAATCGATCTATCCCGTCCGCCATGCAGGGCATGTCAACATTTGAGCCCCTGACCCCGGTCAAGGTTCATTCCCCGGCTCCGGCAGGCGCTGCTGGCATCGGACTGGGCGTGCCGACCAAAGTGCTGCTGTTAGTAGTCGAATTCGCGCCCGTGCCGGTCCTGCTCAAGCTGGCCCAGATCTGTCGCCCGCTTCGGCGAGCGGCCACCTCCGACGACTTATGGCTGCCGTATTTAGAAGAAATGGGGGTGTCGGCTACCGAAACCGACGCTAAAGATAGCCAATCCGATTTGGTCGACACTGTTACGCCGATGAATGTCTTGGACGCTGGCTTCGTGGGCTCGCCCTATTCTACGATGCTCCGCATCATGCGGCTGCTGTGGCCATACTATATAGACCCGGACTGTATCCAGGACGACTTCCCGTCGTTTGTGGACCAGGCGAAAGTGATTTTACAGGCGCAGCGACTGGCCTGTTTGGATGCTCACTCCCCCACCCAGCGGCTCGCTACCGAGGCTAGGCTGCAGACCCAGGCCAATAACCTTAAAACAGCGGCGTTGATCGAGATCGAGCGCAAGCTAGACGTCAAGGAGTTCAAAGATATTTATTCAGTGGCACAGATCCTAGTAGTCCTCAAAGACACAGAGTCACTGGTCCAGGTCTACCTTAACCGCGAGAGTTTCCAGAAACCGGCTCCTTTAGTAGACCACGGCGGCGAGGAGGAGTCGATTGATAGTTTGCTGGAAACGAATGCCGTTGCTGGTTACCTAGATACTCAATTCCGCTATATCAGTGAGTATCTCAACACCAAAGGCCGCGAGATCGACGCTATCTTTGGCCGCCTGGATGTATACTCGATTCTGCTGTCCAAAGTCTTGGAAGACAATGTTTTGACGATTGTGACTGAGGTTCTGGACGCCGCCCGCGCCCGCTCGGAAAAGGACTACTTCTCGACCGTGCCGCTGGTGTTTGAGGCTTTGGAAAACATGGTCGACCGGCTGGAACCGTGTCGGAATGCCGGGCCCGATATCAAGGAAACCGCCCGCCAGGAGCTGTACCAAACATTGACTATGCATATTGAAACCTTTTTGGAACGGCAAGGCGAAGCGTTTCATGAATTAGCTATGGAAAGAGTACATATCTGGTCGGAGCAGATCGCCTCCAAGGAAACCAATACCGAATCGAATCTGTGGAGTAACGTGCCGCGGTCGCAAGATAAACGGAACTTTCTTAGTTCATTCAAAAAGGTCTTGATCGGTACTAGCACGCCTACCTCTAAAGATACCACGCCCGCTACTGGTCCCCAAACCGAGTTCGAGGCCCAGACGGCCGTGATGGAGTCGAAGTTAAAGGGTATCCAAGGTCTTTTCAGTCTTGAGTTAACCCTGGGTTTAATCGATGTTGCCCGTTTATCAATTCGCCGCGATCGCGCATTTGCAAAGCTGCCCGGCGCTCTTGGCGAAGATGCGCGTCGCAGTGCCGAAAGCATGTTTGTGGATTTGGTCGACATTGTCGGCAATGAACATATTGTGCGCGGCTTCCAAAAGGCTTTGCAAACTCTGCAGGAATACGACCCTAAAAAGTATGGCCGGCTGGTGAAAGAAGAGGATAAGGAGGATGGCCATCTCCAGCTCACAGTCGAGCCTTTAGAGATTTTCGCCGAGCTGGTTAATATCGGTGATCTGATCCAGCAGACTATTCATGTGTTTTTCGAGCAAGAACTCGTGGCTCCGAAACTGGTCGACCGCACTGATTTTGTGACCCCGAGCGTTAACGCCAAACGGCGGTTTGAGCAGCAGCTGGATAAGTGCGTGGCCGATGGCCTCAGCCGCGGTATCGACGTGTTGATCGACGAAGTAGACTTTGTGCTCATGACCGTGCAGCTAGGATCGGATTATTGTCCTTTACCCGGCACAGTGGCCGAGTTCGGGCCTACTCCTGCTGCCCAAAAGGCCGTGTCGTTGGTTAAATCCCACGTGCAGATGCTGGTAGGGTCTACGGAAAAGTCAGTGCTAGATGTGTTCCAGCAAGAAGTGGGGCTGCGCTTGTATACCTCGATCTCCAAACACATCAAGCGCCAAACGGTTAATATGGAGGGCGCCATCACCCTTATATCCGATATCAACTACTACTATGAGTTTATCTTGAGCATGCGGCAACGGCCTTTGTACGACTACTACGAGGCTTTAAAGCAGGTTGTCCAGCTTTACCTTATCGATACCGCCGATGCCAAACAACTGGGGATGGCCATTAATGATATTTCCCGGTTTAAGGGGGTCATTTCTACTGATGAGCTTGTCGAGTTCGCCCAGCGCCGCCAAGACTGGCCGTTGGTCAAGTCAAAGGTGGAAAAGGTTCTCTACGGGCTTAATGAGTGTGTTATTTGTTAATATGTCTAATAAACCAGATAGACATTAGTACATAGTGCATTTCTAGTTTTAGATCTAGTTCTAGTTGTTCTAGCTATAGGCTAATGGAGGACCTTGGTTGACAATACACAACCTTGGCAAGTCTCGTTTGCGACCCTTAAGATCAAAAAAGGGGAATCCCCGCAAACTCAACTCTTGAAGATTCAATGCGGCGTGTTGTACCGGCTGCCAGTTGACAATGTGGCCCACATCCAGGTGGATATGGAGCACTTGCAGGTCCGGGGAAAGTTCGTTAGTGTCATGTTGGAGTCGTTCAGAGAATGCAAATGAGTCGGCCGCAATGGTTAGACGGATTCGCAATGTATGGATATGGCCGATATCGACCAATCGCATGGGGTATGCCCATGTGCAATTAACCAAGGAAACATCTTCGAGGCAGGGAAGCGGCGTCTGGGGCGGCTGCAGAATAAAGCCTTCGAGACCAATGGTTTTCATATGGGGTAGTACCTGGCATATATGATCGAAATCAAAATAGCGAACGCCGGGAACGGCGGAATGGAGCGTCAAGGTGGTGATGGGCAGCACGCCAACATACTTGAGCCACCCTGACGAGTTGGCACATGGCACTGATAACTCCGTCCAGTGCGTAGCTTTTTGAGCCAACGTCTGTAGTAACGGGGCCAATTTCCATTCGGCCGCCGCGTTGTGCTTGGAGATGCTTAAACTGTGAACCCAATTACTGGTGACGCTTTGCAAAATAACCGGTAACACATCCCAGGAAATATGGACGGACGCAAAGACCAGGGGGTCTACTAATCGAAAGAACCTCTTGCATGTCAAATGGATATTTAAAAGATCTCCTTTTTCGAGGTAGAGAAAGATATGTAGCCAAACTTCGCTCGGCAACATTCTCGGTCCTCAGCCATTGACTCTGGAATCCCACACGATGACGCACCCGCCGGTCATGTGATGAGCGGTATCGGGCGGGCAGGTGACAAGGGTGTGGGAGCCCCCTGGTCAGATCTCGCAAGATGGATGATAAGAGTTTAATGCCAAGATCTGCAGGTGGAAAAACAGGGCGGAGCTGATACCTCTCTATTTTGAGGTCGGCTGTGTTAATACCTAGTTAAAAACCGCGCTTGGCATGCTTGGCAAAGCACCAAATAGGCCAAATCTACCCATGGGGATGTAGTTTTTCACGCCCGTTACATAAGCTTTTCGCCATATGCATCATTCCTGCATATGACGTACAAAATCCCGGAACTATGCGGGATATGGCTATTCGGGTGCTCAATAAGGGTGAAAAAAAATAGGTGAATACTAGAACGGTACTCAACAGCTGGCACATAGTCACTTTCTTGGCAAAGCAATAACACTATCTGGACTATGACATAGTTGCTATCGACATAAGCGTAACGGTATTTCCATATAAATAAATGGCGAAAATGCCTGTCTTATTACCAGGTTTCTCATACTACGCAAATAAGAGTAGATCTCTGCTGATCATAATGCCGAGTTTGGCGCAGTTTACGGAGGACCCGCAGCATTCATGCATGCAGCGTGAAAAAAGACCCAAAAGCCGAGAGGCATGTTGTGGGGGCACAGGCGGTTATTTGCAAATCACCCCTGCATAGTTGTTGATTCAGACCCTTGTCAAAGTCGCATCCAATACAGAGAATTCGCCAAAATAAGCCTTGCGATTTCTCCTTTGCGCTAAATGACACCCATTTCAGTTTTTTTTCAGGCCTCATGTGAGCATCCCCTGCCATATGCGGGCCGGCAAGGTACCTACTAGGCACATTACCCCTACCCTGACGAGTGAGTACCCTGGCGGCTGGTCCTGAAAAAAAGTAATTTATAAGGCTTGATCGGATAGGCTCAAAGCCCTGTTAAAAAAAAAAGACCTCATCATGTCTGACGATAGTGATAGTGACGTCCCCGCTGCCCCCGTGTACGACAATGTTAGTCCCTGGTGGAAGAAGTGGGACCCTGATCAGGTCTACCTGGAGGACGACACCGTTGATGATGCCTGGAAGCTGTGTGTTTTGGAAGGCATCTACTTTGGCGAGAACGAATACAATGGCTCGCTTGGTGGCCGTATCTCGTCCATTTTTGTTATTCTCATTACCTCCTTGCTGGTTACTCTGTTCCCGGTTGTCGCCAAGCGGATCAAGTGGCTGCGTATCCCCCCTGTGGTGTACCAGATTGCCAAGAACTTTGGTTCTGGTGTTATCCTTGCTACTGCCTTTATCCATCTGATGGACCCTGCCTATGGTGCAATTGGTAGCACTACCTGTGTTGGTAGCACTGGTAACTGGGCTATCTACTCCTGGTGCCCGGCTATCATGCTCACTTCTGCCGTGGTGACGTTCCTGATCGATGTGTACGCTGACTTCTATGCCGATAAGCTGTATGGAACTCACGGCCACTCGCACAATATTGACAATGTGATCCTGCGTCCTGATGCCGAGAACACCGACGTGATCGCCAGCGATGCCGAAGTGGCCAAGGGCCCTACCTACGGCGACACTGACTCTCTGACCAGCTCGCTGGTACAGACCGACTTCTACTCGCAGATTGGTGGCTTCATGATTCTGGAGTTCGGTATTATCTTCCACTCGGTTATGATTGGTCTCACTCTGGGCACCAGCGATGAGTACTCGACCCTGTACGTTGTGCTGGTGTTCCACCAGGCGTTCGAGGGTCTGGGTATTGGTGCCCGGCTGTCGATGATTCCCTTCCCCAAGGGCAAGCGTTGGTGGCCGTACATGTTCTGCCTGGCGTATGCTCTGACTACCCCTATTTCCATTGCTATTGGCTTGGGTGTGCGCTACAGTTACCGTGACAGCAGTTACACTGCTACCTTGGTGTCTGGTGTGCTGGATGCCATTTCGGCGGGTATTATGCTGTACACTGCTATGGTCGAGTTGTTGGCCCGGGACTTTATTTTCAATGAGAACCGCCCCAAGAACGTGTGGAAGCTTACTTTCCAGATTGTCGCTCTTTTGTGGGGTGCCGGTTTGATGGCCCTGCTCGGTAAGTGGGCATAAATTAATTGCAAAGGAAAACTATTATGCCTCCATGCACTCTTTTTTTCCGTTTGTTTTTATGCTACGTAGAATAATTAATTGCCAATAAAAATATACCGTTTAATCTTTATAACCACCCTCGATCCCGGTTTTTTTAACATCTGCATAGCCGGGAAGAAGCTTAAGCACTGCATATTCGATCTCAGCCTCAAGCGGCCCGTGCCCATGACGTAAGGGCCACATTCCGACCATTCCGCAGCTGGCCAAGCTGGGCAAATCTGGCCATGATGATTGCGCAAGTTTTGACTGTTGATCCGGCGGAGTTGGTCGAGGAAGCCGAACCTAAATTCGGAACGGACGTAAATCCGAGCATTTATAAAACTGTAGCATTTGCTAGTGCCCAACTAACACCGACAGGACCTGGTGCATATCCATGCCCTCGCAGCGGGCCTGCGGATTCTTGAGCAACCCCCGCCCTGATTATATGCGGGGAATCATTTACTAGTTACCGAGCAAGGTTTACCTTACGGCACTAGCGCTGGAAGCGGCGCAGTTAAGGTATGTAAGCTAAGACCTGAGGGATAAACACTAGCCGACTCACCAATGTCTTAGAATTATCGGCAAGACGCGTCAGGGCACGGTACGCGTGGGTTGATGCGACGCCTGCACCCTTGCCCTGGACATACCATTTGATGTAAGACGGGCATCGAGTGGATCGATTGTTATCCACCTAATCAGACGGCAAAACAACCAATACTGCTCTTCGCTTTCGCAACCGAGGAAAGTTAAAGGATAGATAAACCGCTTCCGGCCACTAGTGTGTTGATAATCTCTGTCAACACTTGCCTCGCAATCCATTCCAGTCAAAGGCAATCTTCTTGCGCCTAGTTTTTTGACTTGCGTTTTTTTTCCCCTCCCCGCTAGGCTTATTCTTTCTCTGAACCTGCTCAAACCTGTTCGGGCATATATTTCTGCGGGAATCGCGATTTCCCCTGTTATTCTCCGCCTCCGTTTCTTTACCCGATAATGAAAGACCCCGATTCCGAGAACGTCCGGTTTCCTGCCGATTCCCATCTCAATCATAACTTGCTCAAGTCGTTGACGTCGGTGCATCTGCCGCCCCCTCCCTCCACCGAGGGGTATACTCGCAGCAAACTCGGTGTTGCGCCGTTGCGGGACGCCACCAACTTAATGCACACTCCGCAGACCATGTCGCGTGGAATGCTCGCGCCCGGCTCGGTGGTGGGCGGCAAGCCGGACCAGCCGGGCTATTACATGCCGTTCGACCAAGACCGCCAAGCCACCCACGCCACTGCCCCGCACTTGATGTCTCCGGACGAATCGCCGATGGTCGGCACCGAGCACATGCTAACCGGCCCGCACAATTATACGCCTACGCGATATGACCGGCCGTTGACTGCCCCGCACGAAAGCAGTGCCGGCCGCCGGTTGTCGCAGTCGTTCGGCGGCAAGGCCGAGAGCTTCCACAAGCCGGCCGAGCCGGCGCCGGAACCTACCGAGCTGGTGCCGCCCGAGCAGATGGCGAAGATCGTCGACGACGGTAACAAGCCGCCCTATTCGTATGCCATGTTGATTGGAATGTCGATTCTGCGCGCGCCCGAGCGCAAGCTCACGCTGTCGCAGATCTACGCCTGGATCAACGACACGTTCGAATGGTACCGTTTGGCCAAAACCGGCTGGCAGAACTCGATCCGCCATAATCTCAGTCTCAACAAGGCGTTTGTCAAGCAAGAACGGCCTAAGGGCGACCCGGGCAAAGGCAACTACTGGACGGTATGTCCCGGCCACGAAGCCCAGTTCTTTAAGCCCCGGCCTCTGAAACGGCCCAACACCACTACCTCGGCATCTTCGCAGTCTCTAGATAGCCGTCGCCACAGCCAGGTTTCCAGCCAGTCCAATCAGGTTTCCAATCAGGTTTCCAATCAGGTTTCTGGCCAGGTTTCTGGTCAGGTCGAACGCGACCACACCCACCATCAGAACCAAATCCCGCCATCACACAACCACAACCAATACTCTTCCTCGGGGCCCACGGCAAACGCATGGATGCAGCCGGTTGGCGATTACTTGGCGGGCGGGTTCAGTGACCAATCCGCGTTTGTACCGGCCAAGCCGCTGCGGTCTCCATCACTGCCCCTTCAGGCCCCGCCGAAACCGGTCTCGCCGCCTTCCTCGCACGTGCAACATCACACCGGAGGCGCCTCCGCGTCAGCTGATCATGAGAATGTCACCGACGACGAGGGCCGTACCGACGAAGACGACGGTGGGTCCTCAACCAAACGGTCGCTCTCGCAACTGCCGGCAGATATGTCGGCTGCGCCGCCGGCTAAGAAACGGCTCATGGATGTTCCGGTCCTTTCGGCACCGCCCACGCTGTGGATGCCCTACGCATCGCACATGTCGACCAACATGACCTGGCAGTCGCAAGCTGAGGAAGAGATCAAGGTGAAGTCTCCCGGCAAGCAGCTGCAAGTCCCCGGCACCAGCGCCGGCCCCGATCACGCTTCGCAAACGGCAGCAGTGACGCCGCCCCGCAAGTCGGTGGGGCCTCGGCTCGTGTACGACCCGATGCACCTGCGGTCGGCTACTAGGCTGGGCCCACCGTCGGCCAGCAAGCACACGCTGGGCTCGCCCGATACCTCGCTGCGCAACCACCGCGCATTTATCCAGTCCTTAACCACGCCGTCGTTCGAGATGCAGGCCATGCTGGCGTCTCCGCTGAGCTCGCAGTGCCGCGATAGCGACGAGTTCATGCGGGCGTTTTTCGTGACGCCCGACCGCGGCGACGCGCGCCGCCGGCTGTTTTCCGATACCGGGTCCTGCGATACCGTGGACGAGACCAACGACGAGATGGCCGAGAACGAGGTGACGGAGATGGCCTCGGTGACGGAGATCACCGATGTCACCGACCTGGCCGATTTGGCCGAGTTCGCCGATAAACGCGGCGCGCTTCTGCGGCCTAAACTCATGCTCACACCTGTCCGGCCTTTGTTTGATACCCCTATCCGCGACCAGACTCAAGAGTTCAGTCCGTTCAAGCAGTCGCCGTCGTTTGGCTCTCCTCGGCGGTCATAAACTTCCCCCGCTTCTGTCATTTCTATTTAAACCCCCCCTTCACACCCCCCCTAATTATTCTCTCCTTTTATCTTATCACCATTGTTATTTTTTTATTTTGGTTTTACCCCCGCTTCCTTTGGGCATTTTATAGTCTGTACGCTTAAACAAATTTACATATTTTTCCTAGAAGTATGATCCTTGTAGATGCCGAAGAAGTAGGCGAACCGGATCACCACCAAATCGATGGCCATGAGAATACTGTCGCGGGCCAGGTCGATTTTGGAGCCCTCGACTTCGTGCCAGGAAATCGGCACCTCGTAGATGGCAATGCCCTTCCGCATGGCGATGATCAGCACCTCCACATCGAAAATCCATCGCTCGGTATGCATATAAGGGAAGATTTCGGCCGCAGCCTCGCGGGTGAACATTTTGAACCCACATTGGGTGTCGCGGATCGACCGGATGCCAAACACATACAACAACGTGTGCAAGCCGTACATAAGGAAGTTGCGAATAAATGTCCGTTTGACCACCGCGTCGCTGGTGACAAGATGGGCCCGGCTACCTACCGCTACCGCCCGTGTTTTAGTGCCCATGGCCTGTTCGAGTTTATGGGCATCGGCAAACGAAGATGCGCCATCGGCATCGGCAAACAAGATAACTTTTCCCCGAGCATGCTGCATGCCGTGGGTAACCGCCCCGCCTTTGCCTCTGTTCTGCAGGAGCTTGGAGACCCGCAGCTGGTCGTCTTGCAGCCCTAACTTGTGGGCCCATTGCAAAGCCACCTCGACCGTATTGTCTTTAGACCCGTCGTCCACCAGTAAGAGTTCCCAGGAGTTGCCATGCTGTTTATGAAGAGTAGGCACACAGTCCTGGAGCATATTTCCTAGCCGCTTGCCCTCGTTATAGCAGGGAATCACCACCGTGAGATCGAGGCTAGGGGCATCTTTCAAGGTTGGCAACGGCTGGGGTTTCTTGGACTTGGCAGTTATATATTCCAATTCACTAGCATGCGCTGCCCGAGGTTTATGGCTCAGAACCAGCACTGCCAAGTATAGAAGTGCCAGCGCAGCCGCACTGGCAACCGCTATATTAGCGGCGAAGGACATGTCAGCCAAGTAGCCAACATGCATGATGCGCGCCAACGTCAAAAACAACAGGTTTCCCTGCCCTGGGGGAGGGCTCTTGAAGTAAAGACAAACGAATAAGGATTATTTCCAAACTAAATAAACCTATATAAAAATCCCATCAATAGCTACTGAACGTACCCAAGTCACCCAAACTAACCTAACCGTTTAAAGCTTGTTCTTGCCGGTGTTGGCAGTGATCAGGTCCTTCGGGTACTCAATTCCACCAAGGCTGGCAATCTGCCACTGAGCACCGTCAATCACCAGAGACTGACCAGTGACGTACTTGGCCTCGTCCGCCAGCAAATAGATAGTACCATCGGCAATATCCCGTGTAGTACCCTGGCGACCCAGGGGAATCTCCTTGTCGCTGTCGGCACTGGCTTTACCCGCCAACCGCGACATGCCTTCGGTACCGCCAATGGGACCAGGGGCAATACAATTCGAGCGAATACCTAGGGGACCCAGCTCGACTGCCAATACCCGCATCAGCGAGTCCACACCGGCCTTGGCGGCCGATGCATGGGCCTGCAGAGGAAGACCCTTGTAGTGCAGGGTAGCCGACACAAACAGGATATGGCCCTTGTTTTTGCGCAGTTGGTCGAAGGTAGCCTTGAATGTGTTGTAACTGCCGATCAGGTCGATCTCAATCACCCGGCGGAATGCATTGGCCGATAACGACGCTACCGGGGACAGGAAGTTCCCGGCCGCTCCGGCAATGACGATATCGATTTTGCCCAATTCACTCACCGTCTTCTCTACTGCCTGCACAAGCGAGTTGACATTGGCCACATCAACACCACCCAGAGCAAGTACTTTAGCGCCGCGGCGCAAAGTAGCAACTTCACGGGCGGCGGCTTCGGTCTTCTGCACATTTCGGCCCAGGATGGCGACATTGGCTCCTAAAAGAACCAATGCCTCGGCTTGCACGCGACAAATGGAACCGGCGCCGCCGGTGATGAAAACCACTTTGCCGTCAAAAATTCCGGGCTTGTAAATAGAACTCTTAAAAAAATCAGTGGTCAGGGTGTTCGGCATCGCTATGGTGGGGGAGGAAGGGTGTGGGGATGATGAAATCACTGGGACCGAAGGTGCGGGGGTGGGGTTTGCAAACTAGCTTAGCTGGGAGTGGTTTGGATTGTGTAACCCGGAGGAGGTTTGGGCCGAGGAATTGGGGGGCCCCACGTGCTAGGAGAGCCAAGAGACCTTATTGTTGGTTGTTTCCGCTAAAAATAATCGAAGTAGTCAAGTTTTATATGAGAATTACATTATTTTCAAAGGCCCCGGTCTTTCCGGTGAAGATTTCTCTAGGACCCTCAATTTTAATCGCCCTCTGTTCTGGTTTGTTTGCCAAAGGTTGGAAAAAACCGGTTAATTATTTCTAGTAGAATTTAACTCCGGCAAATGCCGAATAGACTTGGCGCAATCGCCCCAGAATTGGTTGCCCTACCAGGGGTCCCTGGGCAGAACCCTCGTATTTCCGTTTTGGGAAGGTCGCGCATGTCGATATTTTCCCCTATTAGGAAACCACTTTGCAGCGGGCATTGGCAACAAAATAAATTACATCTGGTAGTATTGGGCCTAGATCATTACAGATGCCCGGAATTGGCGGCACTCTGACCCCAACAAGGTCCAGTTGGTATCGTTGCGGCACCAAAGTGGACCCCCTTTAACCCAAACCCCGGCACGTTGCCATCGGTGGCTTGGGGAATTGTGTACCCCCAAGGCCAGCAGCTAGAATCTTCATCTCTGTTGGACATAGCTTACATTGGACCGCTTGAACAAACGCAACAAAAATTTTGTCCTTAATGCGTCTGGAGGAGGCCAGGCTTCCTTGCAGGAACGTATGCATGCGTGCCAAAAACACAGGGCTAGGGCTCACGTTTAATTCAAATAGAGGCATTTTCCCGCAGTCTAGGGCCACCCCCATTTCCAGAATGTCTCCTCGAACTGAAAACAAACCCCCAATGCTTGATATGGAAAAGGCAGCGCCCAAGTTCAGCTTGGACGCTCCCAGCTCCGAAACTTCGCTCTCAGCAACCTTGTTCTGGCCGGGCTCGCCAGCCACTGCTCGTAGCGGCCAATGCCAAGGTCTTCTGAGTGCCACCCTGCCTACTATCTCAATGCCCGATATGATGGTCCCTGACTATGTTGAGGACCCTGCCGATGCTACGTTGTGTGCGGAGACATTGCAGGACTGGTATCGCGAGCAGGAAGAGACGATCATTGCTCATGCCTGCAACATAGAGCCCCCTCTTCCCGAGCCTATGGCTGATGAGGTCAATCAGTTCATTACGCTCCAGAAGTACACCAATGTTCGTCAACCGCCTTTGTTTCCGGCCTCGCCTCGATTATTGCTTGGCCTGGGCAGTCCGATGCACCCTAACTTCCTACGAAGCCCTCGCTTCCACTATCCGAATACCGAGCGGTCGCTGGTGGAAGGTCCTATGCACCCACCTGCGCCTCAACGACTGGCCATGCAACCTCCGGTTGCTCGGCATCCTACTCCTGCTCACACTGCTCCCCCCGCCCCTGTTGCTGCTGCTGCTCCTATTCCTCCTGCTCTTGCTCCGCCCGTTCCTCCTGCTCCACCTGCCACACCTGCACCGTCCGTGTCTCGTGCCCCTTCTGTTACGCCTGCCCCACCTGTATACCGTGCTCCTTCTGTTCCCCCGGCTTCAGCACCTCCTCTGGTTCCTCCTGCTATGGTGTCTCCACCGGAACCCCCCGTTGTGCCTGAACCGGAACTCTCTGTTGTGCCTGAACCAGAACCCCCCGTTGTGCCTGAACCGGCACCCCCCGTTGCGGAAGTTCCGGAGACGCCAGCCAAGCAACCAGAAGCGCAGCCCCGAAAGCGAATCAAGAAGTTCTACTTTACAGTGTATGACCCTACCAGGAGCAAGGACAAGCCACGGGTGCCGTTTAGGATCCCTGTAGAGAAAATCAAAGAGCGCAAGCCTAGCTTGAAGATGCTTAACAGTACCAATCCGCCTCGGAGACGGTCCTCAGCAGAGTCTTCAACCCAGTCTCGGGAGGCTCCGCAAGCTCCAGTTCCACAGGCACCTGCGGTTCATAATCGGCCGGCTGTTCAGATGCAGTCCATGGTTTCTGAGCCTGGGCCGTCGGTGGTTCCCCAGCCGCGTGTGGCCTCGCGGAAATCGGTGTTTATGGAAACCATCCCCGATGAAGCTTCCCTTTTTGTCGGACTACACCCTGGTGGCGACCACTTTTCTCAACCTATGGATCATGCAGGGTTACCTTTGGTGTCTGACATGCGCATGGTAGATCCTATGATAGATCCGATGGTAGATCCGATGGTAGACTCGATGGGGAACCCTATGGGGAACCATATGGGACACCCTATGGGAAACATGGGAAACATGGGAAACATGGGAAACATGGGAAACATGGGAAACATGATGGGAACCCCGATGGGAAACCATATGGGAAATCCTATGGGAAACATGATGGGAACCCCTATGGGCAATCCTATGGGAACCCCTATGGGCAATCCTATGGGATCGTTGCAGACCCCGGACACTACACCCCCTCTGCAGACGGTGACCCCGTATGGTGAGTTTCTCGATTCATTTGACCCTACTCTTTTGGACTCTATTGACTCGAGTTGCTTGGGGTCGACATTTAGCACGCCAGGTACCGACATGTCTATGATGGACATGTCTCACCATCATGGCATGCACGGCATGGATCCAGGCGCATGCACTGCGTCCTTCTGTCAAGATTGCGCGTCTCTTCATAAGAACTTGGCCGGTCATGGAGAAGTGCCCTTTGACGCCAGTGATATGGGGTTCGAAATGTCGCCTCCGCTAGTTAATGGAAGCGACAATAGGCCTCCCACTGGGCAGAGGAGACGGTCGCCTCGCACGCCCCCTGGCATGCTGCCGAAGATTGATGAATCGTACAAGTTTTACCAGCTTGTTTCCAACCCTCATGCTTGGAAGGCAGCACTGCAAACTAGTCGGGGTTTGTGGAAGTGCCGCACCCCTAGCTGCGGGTGCACGTTCAAGACGCTGGCGGCGTTAGCTGCTCATAACGCCAACGAGCAGCACTACAACGTACAGTGCCGAAGCGTGTGTGTGTTCCAGAACTGTCCGTGGGCATACTTGCGGTTCCCCAGCCATGCCGAGGTTGTGCGCCATCTGAAAACCACCCATAGCTCTGTGCGGTCGCAGATGTGTGCTGCGTGCGGGCGGCGGTTTGCTCGAGTTGACAGTATGAACCGCCATCACAAGAGCTGTTATCCGTATGAGATCTTGGGCAAAGAGATTGAAAAGTCGATAGTGATGGTGACTCCTCGGGGCCGGGGCCGCCCCAAGAACCTTACTACGGCGCAAAAGACTTTGGTGAACAGTATCCGCAAACAGATGATGCACGACTCGCAGCAGATGTGGCTAGAGCGCCGCATGAGCCCTGCTGCTCTGCGCCGGTACCGCCGCGAGGAGGCCGCTAGTGACGAGGCCAAGAACTTGGCCAATGACTGCCGGGCGCTCCATGAAACGTTTGGCAGCTACGTGCTATGGCCCGAGGTCCATTACAAGGACGAGCTCGCGGCGCACCGGTCCTCGAGTGGAAGAGTTTCGGAAGCGGCCATGGATAGACTACAGACTAATCTTCTTGGGGTTGCCAGTATGGTCAACGCGGCTCGTACCGAAGCTATGCTAAATGGGGGCCTGCCGGCGCCGGGCACCTTTGATACGCCTCCTCCCCTTGCGGGATTTGAGATCGAGATCACGAACGGGGAATGTGCGCGCCCGGCCCCACAAAGCATTCCTGTGGTTTCGGCAACACTGACCCAGCTGCAGCTGCAGGCACAGGTGCCAGGCCCGTCCACATCGAATGCCGAGGAAACCCCTGCCGAAGAGGGACAACCAGCAGTCGAGGAAGAGCCGCGGCGGCCGCGAGGCCGGCCTACGCGCAAGCGATCGGGCCGTCCTAGGGAGGATATGCGGCGGCCCGGGGACAAAAAACCCAAACCGTCGCCACCTGATGAGCAAATTGAACCCGCAGAGTCGGCACCTGATGCTGCAGGAGGTGAAGCACCTGATATTGCCGAGGAGTCGGCAGCTGATGGTACCACAGTTGCAGTGGAACCAACGGAACCAACGAATTCAGTGGATCCAGTAGTTCCAATGGTTCCAATGGCACCAGCTATTGAGGAAACGGTTCTGGAGCCGTCACCTCATTAGCAAGCATCTCGTGCGGCTCAGAGCATGCTCCCCCCACGGTCTTGCAGCCATGTCACATATGTCACATATGTCACATATGGGTACGGTTCCTACTCGAACAACGCCTAGAAGGGCCGAACGCGTACAATCAAGGGGCCCGGGAATGGGCTCAATTGATCTCGATCTATTTCTTGGCGGCGGCGCGCTGCCGGTATTAGCTCGCAAATATAAACTTTCTAAATAAACAATCGTAAGTTAGCAAACAATCCTATTTTTAGTGGGCGCAATACAGGTGGCTGCGCCCACGGATGGGCTGACATCCAACCTGTTGCCATGACCTGACCATGCATAAGTGGGAAAGGGCGGCGGGAGGTAATTACCAATCGCCATGAGCGCATTTCCGACCCGGATCGCGGCCGGGATTTCGGGATAGCTCAGGCGCGTTTAAAGTGCTAAATTCGAGAAATAAAATATGCGTAGCACTTCTACCGGCTTCTCGGCCCTATGCCGACCACTTCCGCCGGGATTCCCGGTGGCAAGACCGGCCGGTTTGTAATCTTGCTGCAAAGTGGTTTTCCCAAAAAGGATCAAGGGGCGACGCAAGTCGGCAGATCGGCCCGGCTGGTGACCACCACAGTCGCATAGAACCCCCGAACAGATTCGCCAGTGGCGATAGGGTTTATAGGCCCAGATAGTGGGCCGTTTTTGAAAAAATAAACTACAAATAAATAAAACTTGACTACGAACCTTATTTTTTTATTCGGCCCTGCGGAAAAACCGGCCTAACACCCGGTTATTGGGGCGGATTATCCGTCCTTGCAGGAGAAGGGCCAAAGCACCGATGGCCAAAAAGCAATGTGTCAGCCAGCAAAGGGCAGGCCTGCATGAAGATACATTTAAGTCAGCGTCATTCTGCAGGCTAGAATATCCTCCCAAATCGACAATTGCTACCATGAAAGTCTACGGCAGACTCGCTGGTGTTTGTCTGCTCTTAGCAGGCGCGCTGGCCGCTCAAGTGACCGACTCTTCAAAAAATATTAACGACACCGACATCACGCCGTCGCCGATGTCCATGTCCGGTGGCCACCATCACGGGCGGCCGGTTCTCGAAGATCCCACCCTTGAGCCTCAGCAACGCAAGTACTGGGAAATGTACAATACTACCACTTTCTTCTCGTCCGAGCAGGGAAGTAAGTTCGCGCTATACTCCCACGCCGCCCTGACGCTGGCTGCATGGGCGTTTCTATACCCTATTTGCATGTTGATTGCCTTTGAACCGACCGCGCAGTGGGTGTATGTGCCCCTGCAGACGGTCACTTCTGCATGCGCCGCAGGGGCCATTGTCTTACTGGGCGTGTATAGCAGCTCCGCGCCCGCGCTTTACTCGGGAAATGTCTACGGTTCCTACTCGCTGATTCTGCTGCTGGCGGTGGGGGTCCACTACATGGCGTTGGTGATCAAGTCGGTGGCCAAGCAGCTGAGCCCTCGCTCAATGGATGGTGCCGAGTACGTGCTGGCCGATATGGCCCAGCCTTCCAATGACTCGGGCCATGAAATGAGCGACGAGGGCTCGGATGCCGGCGACGACTTCGATTTGGCCGCCGACCAGCCCATTCTCATGCATATGGACCGGCCCGACCGGCCCTCGAGCCTGATCGCGAAGTTCAGCGCCAATTCCTGGGTCAATCGGCTAGCTACTGGTTTCGGCACTGTTGCCGGCCTACTGTTCACCATTTTGACGGTGGGGTTGTTCTTTATGGGCTTTGGCGAGCTCCTGATTGGCGCTGCCGTCGGCCTGTGCATGGGCAAGGGCCATGCCGTCTATGGCCTGCTCGCTCATTTCATTAAGGGTGGAGTGTTTTTCCTGCTGGGGTTCTTGGAACTGGCCCGTTACTTTGGCTTTTTGAGTAAATACGGCATGGCCTGGAACCTCCGGCCCGACGAGCTCGCTCCTACTACCAAGACTTTTACCGAGCCCTCGCAATCGCGGGCCTGGTACCAGTTCTGGCCCGAGCAGCCCACTATTGAGTATTTCCAGGTGCTTTTGATTCTGACCTACGGTATCCCCAATCTGTTTTTGGAGCATCTGGGCAACACCGACGGCGTGTGGTCCGCCAAAGACCTGCAGCACGCATCCATTGCATTCATGTTTGTGGGCGGCGGCCTGTGCGGACTCGCTATTGAGTCCGCCACCATGCGCAAGCTCATGGCCCGCGGCTTCGGCTTCACCGCCTCCACTGCCCGGCCCTTTAACCCCATGCCCGCCTTCATCATCTTCTGGACCGGCGCGCTGATGTCCCGCCACCAGCAGGAGACCCCGCTAGCCACGCAAATCCATGTGCTGTGGGGGACCCTGCTGTCGCTGGCGGCCCTGCTGCGCGGGATCACCTACCTGATGGTGTATCTGCGGGAGGCCCCCACCACGTGCGAGCCGCAGCGGCCGTTCACCGAGCCCATGGTGTCGTTCTGTTTGGTGTGTGGCGGCATGATCTTCATGCTGTCCAACCGCGAGACAGTGGAGGCCATGATTTATCGGGGCTTTGACAGCATGTTTATACTCAATGTGGGGGTCGGCGTCACCACGTTACTTATGGCGTTTGCTATTGTTCTATTTACCCTCAAGGGGGCTGCTACGGGCCGGTCGTAAGTAAGTCCTTTGTGGGGGGACTGGTTCCCCTTGTTGTGGATCCAAGTGCATCTTTTCTTTTTTTTTTGTGGTTCCGGCTCTCTAGCTTTCCTCTCCTTTAATTCCGCGAGAAGCCTCCAAATAAAAAAAAAAGAAGGTCTTCATTTTTTATGCATTTCTATTACTTCTTTCGTATATTCCCTTGTATTTAGGTTTAATTTAGTTTCATTCCTCGTCGTCTGCATCTACCTTGTCGGCCAGCCGCTGTACTTCGGCCGTGGCCTGCGACCGCGATGAGTGGCCGGTCCAGAACTTCTCGAACGGCCTTATCAACAGGTACTGCAATGTCGCGCGCCGCGAGTATTTGGGCTCGCCGTTATTGGACCGCAAGTTGTTCTGGCGGACCAGAATCCGCGCGTAGCCAATCACTACCAGCACAAAGTAGACCCGCACCGCTAGCGACAACGTCGTGACTACAATCGTGACGGCCAGCTCCTGGCCCACAGTAGCACTTTTATTAATATTCTTGGCAGCAGTGGCAGTACCCGTAGCGGACGCTTCTACGGCCCGGATAACCGAATTCGGCGTGACGGTGGCCTGGGCAAGATTTTTGGTGACCGTGGTCTTGATGGTTTCGGCGACGCTGGCCACGACCTCGCGGGCCACCTCGCGGCCGTCTTTATTTACGGAATTAGCCTCTTTGGCGCCCACCACGAACCAATGTACAATGAAAAAGATCGTGAACCCCAAGGAGACCAGGAAGTCGAAAAAGTACACATAGGCGTACAACAGGCTGCGGAGGGGCCGCTTGTTGCGGATCGCGAAATAAGACCAAATAAATAGAGGCAAAAGCGCCACGCTCAGCAGATTGGCAACCCATTCCATCACGGTAAGAGGGTGGCCGGTGAACAGCGCCCCAAGGGCGTAGAACGAGCTCGCTTTGTTGCACACGGCAATTGAGCTGATGATCTCGGTACCGATCTGGATAGGTATCCAAATGAAAAACGAGGTGGGGATCAAAGAAAACATGATGGCTAGGTCACTTTTTCTTTTCCGCAGTCACACGACGTCAATGGCAAATTTGAGATCGGGGTGGTTGATGACAAGCGAGACCGCTCCGGAAAAAAAAAGAATTATATAAGCGGGGTCTCGGCAGGATCTGCATATTTCCCTTGGTCCAATTTGTCCTACTAGTCCAATATGACTGACGATAAAGACCTTTCCAAGTTTATGGAAAAGGTGAAAATCAAGGATGAGGACTTCTTCAAAAAGGGGACCCGGTCTGCCAAGCTTGCAGCGGGGCCGTCTACCGATAGAGCCGATCGAGCTACCACTGAACAGGTGCTGGATCCTCGCACCCGAATGATTCTGTTCAAAATGATCAACCGCGGCATTTTTGATGAACTGTGTGGCTGTTTGTCTACTGGAAAAGAAGCTAATGTCTACCGGGCAGTGACTGCCGACGGCGAGCAGCGGGCAGTAAAAGTCTACAAAACGTCTATTCTTGTTTTTAAAGACCGGGACCGGTATGTAACTGGCGAGTTCCGGTTCCGGTTCGGCTACTCACGGCATAACCCCCGCAAAATGGTCAAATTGTGGGCGGAAAAAGAGACTCGCAACCTCAAACGGATCTGGAAAACAGGTATTCCCGTCCCCAAACCGCTTCATCTTAGCATGCATGTACTAGTTATGGAGTTTCTTGGGGATAAGGAAGGCTGGCCATCTCCGAAACTTAAGGATGCCGATATTGAGCATGACCGTTACCCTTATTTGTACATGCAGTTGATTTCTTATATGCGCATCATGTACCAAGAATGCCACCTGGTGCATGCCGACCTTTCCGAGTACAATATTCTGTACCATGAGGAAAAGCTCTGGATCATCGATGTGTCTCAGTCGGTAGAGCACGACCATCCCAGTTCCCTGGAGTTTTTGCGAATGGATATCAAGAATGTGAACGACTATTTCCAGCGCAAGGGCGTGCTTCCGTTTTCGGAGCGGCTGCTGTTCAAATTCATTACTGATGCTCCGCCTGCCAATGGGCCTTGGCCAGAAACGTCTGACTATTTAATCTCTAAACTCGAGCAGACTCCTCCGGAAGCGCTTTCCGAACAGGATATCACCGATGATGCCGTGTTCCGGTCCATCTATATCCCCAAGACTCTTAATGAAGTATTTGATGTTGACCGGGACGTTCATAAAGTCAACCAAGGCAAAGGCGACGATCTTATTTACAAGGATCTTCTTAAAGGCTCTGCCGATGCCGAAAGCGACTCTGGATCCGATTCGGGATCCGATTCGGAGGATGGCAGTGAGGACGGCGACTCCGACTCCGATTCCGATTCGGACTCTGAAGAAGTCACCGATGTGTGGGACGAGAAATGGAAGGAAAAAGCCGAGCGCAAGTTCGAGGACCGCGAAGCTAATAAAGAACGCAAGAAGCAGGTCAAGGCCGAGCGCAAAGAGAAACGGGCGCATAAAATGAAAAAGAAGGAGAAGAAGAAGATCATTGCCAATTCAAAAACACGAGGCAAGTCTCGGAAATGATATATTTATTTAGATATACCGAAAAACTGGTTAATAAATTAATACAATGCTTATGCTGCCCGGTCAGAATACTGGCCTACTAACCCGGCCATCTCCAGAATAGCCCGGTCTTCGCCTACATTAACATTCTGGCGCCTTTTAGACTCGCGCTCGTCCCATTCCCAGGCCTTGCGCTGGTCCTCGAGATCGGCATCAGTGCCCAGGCCCCACACTTCTACCTGATCAATGCTAAATCGGTCCTCGTAGGCGGGCTGGCCCGGGGGAAGGAGCTCGATTGAGTAGGCGTTACCCGGGCCTAGCTGCCTAAAAACGCCATACTCAAAGGACGTATCGAGAATCAAAGATACGTTGCCGACGGCCAACGTCTTGGCGCCCGGGTGGTTTTGCGGAGGCGCTACTCCAAACCCAATGCCTACACTTGGCGCGAAAAATGCCGTTTCGGATTCTTTTAAAGCTTTGTACACATTGAATTCCGGGGATAACTGGAACAATCGCGTGCTGAGGTCCGCGAAACAGGTCTTGACGCTGAGCTTCCAAGGGGTATGGACATATGCTGCATACACAAGTTCCTTGGCTTTCCGAGTTTCGGCATCATGAATCGGCGGGTACTGCTTGTCCAAATCAGGAATCCGGCCCTTATAGGGTCGCCCCTTCACTAGCAAGACAGTAGGTGCTCGCCATTTAAAGACTTTCCCTTCAAACGATCGCATCGAGAACCCCAGTTCACTGCCGCGATAGAGTTTAACTGCCGAAAACACTTTAGGGCCTAAAGCAAAGTATAACTCACACAATGTCCCTCTTGGAATATCGGGTAGCGTACGGGGCTTTTCGGGCGGGGTGCGATCCGAGTACAAGACCTGGTCGATAATGATACTTAGAGAAGCGGTAATGCTCGGGTACAAATTCAAGAGCATGTCAAAGCGTTGAAAGGGGATTGTAGGTGCCTTTACGGCCCTTACCAGCTTATCTGCGGTCTTAATATCGTCGGCAGTAACGTTGATCGTAAACTTTTCATGTGACTGCTTGTCGAATACCGCTACCAATAACGCCCACAAGTCGCACAGATCCTGGTAGGCTACATAGTACTGGTCAACGGCGATATTTTCCAGATCCAAAGGATCAGCCTTCTCGGCGACATCGGAAGGAAGATTGATCACGGCGATAGCCAGAAACAACAACCGATTGAACTGGTCGCTGGAGATCTTGAGCTCGCTCACCAGCTTGCCATTAAAGAAACCAATTACCTGCGGCAGCCGGAGCGCAATTGAGGTCTGGTGCTCTAGGCTATGCGGGAAAGAGGCAAAGAAGCGAGCTACTCGCAGAAACACGTGGGCACCTCGCTGGTTCTCAATGCCGAGGATTTCAGGGAGATTGTCGTCAGTGATATCGGATTTATCAAGCGTGTACAGATCCATGCCATTGAGCAAGCCACGAGCCAATTTTGCGATGCGAGGGCCGGACGCTGTCCCTGTTGGCGCACTCTCAGTTTGGCCCATGGATCTGACAAACCGACCCCACGCGATCACTGACAGCACTGACAGCTACTGACAGGTAGCTGTCAACTGCATCAGGGTAGATAGTTCTATATATAACTGACAGGTAATTTATGGTAATTCATGGTAATTCAGGGACAGGTTATGGATAGTTTAGATCTCCTGAGATATTAGACTGAGATACGGATCATTAATAAAAAATCAATATAACTTGATAATATACTGATCGACTGTGGCAACCTCCTATAACAAGGTTTCGCCACCAGCCGAAATCTACTTATAGATCTCAAAATGCAGGTACTAGCCCGTTTAGCCGATCTATCGGCCCCGTCAGCACCTGCAGCTATGCATGTCTTGGCAAGCGGGGAGGGTGGGCGCTTACCAGGCGGCCCACAGTAATAATCAACCAACCTACAATGGGATCCGTATGCTCTTGTTTGTCTGGAAACGAGGCCGACCGGACCGTCCCTGCCAAGCCGGAGATCAAAGCTGAGCCAGTCGCCCCATCGCCGGAACAACAAATCGGCGAGCAATTGCAAATCAAAGATGAAGATT
Source organism: Wickerhamiella allomyrinae (assembly GCA_030581455.1). NCBI lineage: Eukaryota > Fungi > Ascomycota > Dipodascomycetes > Dipodascales > Trichomonascaceae > Wickerhamiella > Wickerhamiella allomyrinae. Next base: position 219,107 of record JAKTTL010000007.1, read on the forward strand.
TGCTTGCTCCTGAGGCGTCGGATTGCGGCGCTTCCAAGGCAACCACGCCGACAAGTCAGTACCGAACTGGCGAAACTGAGCTGCCGGAAGACTTGAACCATATCAAGTCGGTAACTGTTGATGGCTCGATTCCCAAGGGATTTAATTTGTGATTTCGTTTTTTTTTATGATTGTTCGCCTCTTCTTTTGATCTCGCCTGCTATGACTCGCCCACTATGACTACCTTGTGTGTAACGAGGCACCCCACTGTACATCCCTACCCTACATGCTTTCCAGCTTTACAGCTTTACAGACATTATGAAACAGACGGCTTAGATGGACCCCCGCAAATTCCTACTGTTTCCAGAGAAAAAATACCAACAGTTAAGCTGGTTACTGCAGTATGGTGTAGACATTCCTTCAGGAAGTGATCCGCGACATTTTTGACTTGCAGTCTCACCCTATCCTTGGTTATAAATAGGACTTTTAGTTGCCGCATATATCATCTTCCTCTACAACTACTATATAGTGGGATGGGTATTCCTATTCCATTCGATACCCACCCTTCTTAGGTGCCTTTATAGACTACATTCATACAGCTCTTTCTAGTACTCTGTGACTTCTCCTAAGGATCGCATCAGCTAAGCTGCCCAAGCAGTCATGCCACCAACGGGGATCAAAACTTACTATGTTTATGGTCTGCCGGCAGACCTTTTACAGAGTTTAGTGCCGTTTCGCTATGAAGGAATCGATGATAGTGACGGCGAGGCCGAGGGCGAAGGCGAAAGCGCTTCAGAGTCTGAAAGCGACTATGACTCGGAAGGCGAAAGTACTACCCCATCGGCTCCTGTAGCACAAGTGGCCCCAGGCACTCATACTTCGAGCTTTATTACCCAGTATAATGAAGAGTATGAAGATGAAGAGCAGTGGAAACTGTCTAAACTAGCCCACGTTACAGGGTCGCCGTTTGTTTACTTTTCCAGCCCGAAACTGCCCGAAAACAAGGTGTTATCAGTGTACAAGAATGTTCTCGATAAGGAATTACTAGTTGAGCGGCCGTTGGAAAGCCTAGAAAGACTTAACCCCTCTGGCCAAAGCGCTATTTTGCTAGTGGGCGGCGGCCACTTTTCAGCAGCTATTATTTCCCATACGCGCGGAAAGCACGCCACAAACCTCACGAATCCCTTTGCCAATATCAATGTAGTGGCCTCTAAGTCCTTTCACAGATATACAGTTCGCCGCAAACAAGGCGGAGCCCAGAGTGCGAGCGACAATGCTCATGGCAAGGCCAAGTCTGCCGGCTCGAATATCCGGCGCCAGAACGAGCAAATGCTGCTGCAAGAAGTACGTGAGCTTCTTGAAAGCTGGAAACAGCTTCTGCAAACATGTGACCGGGTCTACTTTCGAGCCTCCGGTCGCTCAAGTCGCGGGATTATCATGAACTATCCAAACTCGCCTTTATCCAGCACAGACCCGCGCGTACGGTCGATTCCGTTTGCCACAAAACGACCTACTTTCGATGAGTGCCGGCGAGTGTGGCTGCAGATCACAAAGGCACAAGTCATTGATGCTCCACAGGCTCCCGAAAAGAAACCCGAGCCGGTTAAAGACAGTCAACGCTCAACGCCTATCCCCGAAACCAAGCCCGAAGCCAAGCCGAAGAGCAAAGAGGAGCTGGTAACTAATGAGATTATGGACGCGATTAAAAGGTCGCGAACAAGTGTTTTGAAAACAATTATGGAGAAAGAAAACCTTCCCTGGGACTTCGCTTTACAGCCTGCCGGCAAGTTCCGCGCCGCGTCGACGCCCTTGCTGTATGCGGCTAGTCTCGACAAGTCGCATATTGTATCAAGTTTACTTGAATGGGGCGCTAATCCTACTATAAAGTCGGCTAGCGGCCTCACAATTGGCGATCTAGCCCGAGATCACAAAAAGACCCAGGAAGCGCTGCAGGTTTCCCGCAAAGCGTTAGGAGAAACTGCCTGGAATTGGGAGAGTGCCAAAGTCGGTCCTGCTAAAAGCCGCGATGAGCTTCTGGCCGAAGAGGCGGCCCGGAAACTTGCTATTCAAAAGAAACTCGAGGACGAGCTGGAGGCCCAGGAAAAACAGGCTAAAGAACAGCGCCTGGAAAAACTCATTGCCAAGCACGGTACTGGCCGGTACGTAGGCGGCGATAACCTCGGCACTAATGGCCTTAGTGAAAAAGAGAAACAATATATTGAGCGCGAGCGGCGGGCCCGTGCTGCCGAGGCCCGGTTAGCCCGGTTCGCTAAAAAGTAGATATATAGATATTAGGTGCGCTCAAGCACACATGAAACAGACTGCAATGAAGCGCCGAGCTGCGGATCAGCACTTTCGATCTCCGACACAGGCAGTTCAGTCACGCCAGGACCCGCGCAATTCAGGGTATCGCACTTTTCCGGAACTGTAAACGAAAACAGGTTCCGCAGCTGGTCTTTAGAAAAGCATTCTGGCGCGGGCTCTAAATCGAGAATAGTATCTGAGAGCCCGCATTTGGTGAGCTGGCGCTGAAAGATCTTTTCGTCGATAGTACCGGTAGTTAAGAGTCGATAAATAAACACCGGCCGTTTCTGGCCATCTCTGAACACCCGCGCCATAGCCTGCAGATCTATAGCCGGGTTCCAATCGCAATCAAGCAGGACTAACCGGGATGCTCCGATAAGGTTTAGGCCTGTCCCTCCTCCTCTTGCCGAAAGCAGGAAGGCAAAGCTGCGGGCTTGCGATGTTTTGTTAAAGATATCCACTGCCGCCTGCCGGTCTTTCTGAGCAGTGCTTCCGTCCAGTCTTAGCCACATCATTTTCGAGTTCACACAGATATTCTGCGCGACGTCTAGCATTTTAGTAGATCCAGAGATAATAACCACTTTTTCGTCGGTGTTTTTATAGATATTGTTGAGCAGTTTCGCCAGGACCACTAACTTGCCACCGCTGGTTTCATTAGATCCGTTCCAGCCTTGTTGCTGGTCGGCAGGCAGCAAAGCGAGCGATCCAGCGACTTTACGCAGAAGCGAGATCGCTTGCAAACTCTCGGCCGAACTAAACTTCTCGAAACAGCTGCCTATAGCTGATGATGCTAACGTATAGCGATAGGCAGCGATCTGGTGAGTTGTTGGTCGGCAAAACACCGTGAACTCGCGCTTGGGGACCTGGACATATTTGGTGAGAACCGACAAGTCGCGGCGCAACACAAACTCGTTGATGATCTCAATAAGCTCATCAGCCGCCTCTTTGCCGGCCTGCGCTACAGGGCCGGCTACATCCGGCACCCGCGAGGCCACAATCGGGTCGGCGAACTTGCGGGAAAACCGAGCAACAGTCCCGAGAATCCCGGGGTTCACAAAGTCGGCAAGAGCATGGAATTCAACCAGATTATTCTGAACCGGCGTGCCGGTAAGAATCACCCGTTTATCGCCGGCAATCTCGGTGATGCTTTTGGTGGTTTTGGAGTTGAAACTCTTTAAGCGGTGGCCCTCGTCGCAAATCACTAAATCAAACTCAGATAGGCCTGTGCCCAGCTCGGTTCTAATAGTACGAATCCGTTCGTAGCCGGCAATCAGTACTTGGTAGGTCTTGAAGGACCCGGTAGCGAAACTGGACACATCGTGGTCAGAGGTAGCTAACAGCACGCCAATGCGCGAATCGCCAAGCCATTTCTTGAATTCGTTGCGCCAGTTGTTCAAAAGCGTCACGGGACAGACCACTAAACAGTTTTTGATTTGGTTGCGGCGAAGCAGAGACCAGATCAAGCCGATAGCCACCAGCGTCTTTCCAAGACCCATTTCATCAGCGAGAATAGCACCATTACCGTATGAATGACGGGTTCCTAACACACAATTGTAAAGGAACTCCACGGCTTCTATTTGGTGGGGGCGCATAACCTTGGACAGTACAGGGTCGATAAGCTCGCCTTCCTTAATCGGAGCCGCTTTGGCCATCACCGGTTTGAAAGTATCCAGAATAGACTCGTCATTTTTAGGCTTTTTAGCCGAGCCCAGAAGAGTGCCTAATGATTTACTGGCCCGAGGCTCACGAGCTTCACTGGCCCGCTTTACAGCAGGTACCTTACCAGGCACCTGAACAGGCTTAACTGGCACAGGAACAGTCTGAACCGGATTTCGCTCTACCGTGACTTTGACAGTCTCAATGGGACTGCCAATCTCTACTTCATAGGACCCTCGAGTAAGAATATCGCCTGGCCCAAACGAGTCTACACTGATCTGAACCAACAACTTTCCATCACATTTAACAAAAAGTGTGCCGTTTTTATGAGTACCTGTGGCATCTCCGTCCCAAGTTTTATTCTTTTTAGTGGTTTTCTTTCTCCACAGCACTTCAAAGCTAGTTGCCTGTCCGGTTGCCTGTCCGGTTGCCTGTTCCGTTGACGATTTGGCCGAATTTGGCTTTTTCACAGGCGATTGTAGGGCTTCAGGGCTTTTCCTAGGCTCCTTTCCCTTTATAGACTCATTTTCTAATTGGAAAGGCTTTAGGGGCGCTGGTGTGCGCCGATACATTTAACTGCCTGTTTACCAATGGCCCGGACGCGAATGTAGGGCGCGGCTGACGCAGGCGCGCCGGGAGGTGGTAGACTATATAAATGAGTAAGAGATTTTTTTTTCTCTATCAGTAGGTTATACTAATTTTTATTGTATAACTTCGGGGCATTCTACTAGTCGTGAGTCTCATAGGAGACAAGCGGCGTAGAAAGTTGACGGGAGTTTGGCATCCACGAGTTCTCGTCCGTTCCAGCCTCGTAGAGGAATCCGCTGTGTGCTCTGCTAATGGCCAGTTGCAAACTGGCCTGGAGCTACACGGTGGTACAGTTCTTGTTCATAATTTATAAATATGCTAACTTTTTAGTATTTGCTTTTGCTTTTATTACCGGCTATAACGGAATGAAGTCGCCGTTACTCGCATCGCTGCTAGGAGGCGCTGAGTTGAACTCTCTTTCAAAGTTATCTTCCTCATCCGCCTCGCCAGTGCTCAGGTGTACAATCGAATTATTGCTTTCGCCCTCGCTTTCGACCTCGCCGCTGAAGTCTACCTCGGGCCGCCCATGCATGGCCTCGGTGTCGCTGCTGCTATTCACGCCATCTAAAGACGATAGCAGGGATGCGAAGCCCTCGTCACCAATAGACGAAGAGCGTCCTTCTGTTCCCGAAGCAGACTGCGGTCGTGGCGGAAGCGTATACTCGTCTTTTTCTTAGTTAGTCGTCTTAAAATATACTTTACCTTTTGGGGATTGCCGGTGTGTTGCTGAACTAGCTGGCCGCGGGGGTAGATAAGACCCGCCTCGGACTGAACCTCGAGCCCTATAGCTTCCGCGATAAGCCGGCCGATTCCTGAAATAATCGGGATTGGGGCGGTAATTGCCTTTCAAGCGGCCTCGATAGCCTCCACGATAAACAGGAGGAACGCGGCCGCCTCTTCCGCGAAAACCGCCCCGCCCACGACTATTTTGCTGGATTTTGTGCCGGTTGATAGCGCCAGCCAGCTGGGCTATCTGGTTCAGCAGTTCCCGGTCCTCTTGTTCGGGCATGGAATTAGGACAAGGTAGGACTGGAAGGACCCTCCCTTGAGCTGCCTAATCGGGTTTTTAATTTCCCATGTCAAAGCAGCTGCAGGCCCAGCTGGAGATCAATGGCTATGATGCGTCGACCGCCCAGGAGATCGTGAAAATGGCCGACTCCAAAGCGGACGATGCGGTTGCCCAGTTCCTCGATGAGATTTTGGGCGATCCGGCAACGGTGCAAAGATATATCCGTAATAGAGGCCGGTCAAAGCCTGTATCGGCCAGCCAGAGCTCATCACAGAAAGGCACGCCAGGAGGATCGCCAAGAGGGACTCCAAAAGCGACACCAAGAGCATCTCCGGCTCCCCGAGAATCACCGGGTCCATCCCGAAGTGCTCTGCGACAAATGCAGATCCAGTCGGAACCTTATGCCCTTCCCATAACCCGGCCAGGCACAAAGCCTACCAAGCCCGTAAAGGCCGAGGCCAAAGCGGCCAATCCGAATAAAGAGTTTTCCACGCAGTACAAAATTGATTCCATTAAAGATTTGGATGCGGCATTGCGGCAGCTCGAATTGAACGACTCGCAGCGTCGGCTGTGTACGTGCATGGGTGCCGTTCACGGTCTTTTGGAGCTGGCTCCGAACTGTCTTAACTGCGGGCATATTATTTGCAATAAAGAAGGTCTGGGTGCTTGTTTATCTTGTAAAGCCCCCGTACTGGCCAGCACAACTGTCCAGGACATCTATACTGTTTTGCAAACACAAAGAGACTCGATTGTTACCAGCATGGGCAAAAAGGCATTAAGAGCAGCCGGAATCGATCCTACAACTGTGAAAAAAGAGCAGGTAGTGGATAACCTCGATAAGGCGCAAACTAACTTGGACAGGCTGCTAAATTACCAGGCCACTGGAGCAGTCCGGACCAAGATTATCGACCAGGTATCTGACTTTGAGACCCCGGATATGGGCGTTAATCAGTGGGCATCACCGGTTGAGCAAGCGCGACAACTTCGTGACCAGCAACGTCGGCATCGGAAAGCGGAAGAGCTGCGTAAAGCCAAACGAGTCCAAGGGCGCAAAGTGGTTAGCATTGATATCCGCGGAAACAAGGTTTACCAGACAGTTGAGGATACTGTAGAGCTCTCTGATTCTGAACCTGAAGACCAAGAAGTTAAAGAAGAAGCTAAAGGGGACGGCGAGGAAGTCACAGTAGACCATAAAGCGTCATCTTACTTTGACACCGAGTCCTATGGCAAGAACTTTGTCAAGCCCGTGTACAAAGAAACCGGTACTGAAACCAGTGCCAAAACGAACCCCAAACTATTTAATGTAAACTTGGCTGCCGATGCTCGCATCACCCATGACGAAGACGAAGTGCTTGCGTGGTAGCCCTGTTAGCCCTGCATGGCGAGCCTGCATAATGCATAATCCCATACCTCTCTACCTAATCCTATTCTTCTTTAGCTATGCGTCTACTTGTGGGGATTGTACTGGTGTTGCCAGTAGTGGCATTAACCGATTTGCTAGTGCAATTGGCCCATCGCGAAACTGTGAAATCGTTTTTCCTGTCCCATCCGCACTTGGCGCCGCTGGTCACGCATAACTACTCATTTTCAGGGTTCGAGGGCTTTAGTGGCCGGTTCAGCAAATTACAGGCTCTGCAACTACGCAAAAGCGTGAGGATCGAGGCGGTTACCGAGGATTCTGCCGTAGTGTCGACTGATATCCAGTATAATGCGCCCCGGCACCTCGCCCGACTATCACAAAGGGACCCGCTGCCATTGGTGACCCAAGGGTGGACGCCCGCCGGCGCATCTCATTTCGCGAACCAGCACCTCACCTATCACTATACCACTAAAGGCCAAGACACGGTTGATGTCTATGTTATTGATAGCGGTATAGCCACCGAGCATCCCCAGTTTCAAGGCCGGGCCGAAGTAGGTACTGACTTGACCGGGGATGGAGACGAGGATGGGAATGGCCATGGCACGCATGTAGCGGGCATTATTGGATCGCGGTCGTATGGAACTGCTAAAAACGTTCGGCTTATTTCGGTTAAAGTGTTGTCAAATAACGGCGTGGGCAACTTATCTTCGGTGGTGGCCGGGATCAACTACTGTGTGAACGAATATACTCGGAACAAGCCCGGCCGGCGGGCCATAGCCAATCTTTCGTTTGGTGCTGGCTATAACACTGTGCTGAATGCGGCTATCAATGCGGCAGTTGAAGCCGGTTTGCCCATTGTAGTTGCGGCCGGGAATGCCAATAGTGCCGCATGTATAACCTCGCCGGCTTCGGCGGTGCGGGCAGTCACGGTAGGGGCCATTGACGATCAGGCCGATACAATTGCTAGTTTCAGCAACTGGGGCCCCTGTGTAGACCTGTTTGCCAGCGGAGTGTATGTTGTGAGCACATCCAATATCGGCAACGGCACGGCGGCCATGAGCGGCACTTCAATGGCGGCGCCTGCGGTGTCGGGGCTATTGGCTATGTTTATGGGGCTCGGGGATACCCCCGACGAAGCTATTGGACGACTTATGGATTCAGCTACTGAAAATGCCATTCCGCAATTTTCGGTGTTGGCCCGGCCTCGAAGCCCGAATCTCATCGCGTTCGGAGGCCAAGACCTGCGATATGTCAATAATAACGACATGGTCACCATCAACCATGGCCTCGGCATCATGGACCGGGTGCGTCAGCTGCTGCGGCCTCATCATCACTAGGCCCGCTGGCCGGTTTGTGGGGCGGAGAAGAGGTATCGCCGAAATGCACGCCGAAATGCACCCTGCAGGCCGCCTTGCATAAACCCGGGTGTTGGCGGGTTTGGGCGGTGGCAGGGCGGCAGGCACGAAAACTAGCAACCTTGAGCCAAGGTTCGCAATAGTAACATTATTTCCGGTATTGAAAATAATATTTGCTGGTGGGGTTTATAGGGTGGGCCGGATTGTTCTATGGGCTTCTCGAGGTCTCGGCATTTAGTAAAATTGCTCAAGGGTAAAGTTGCTCACAGGCCCACAACCATTGCTGGAGAGTCTAACCAGTTTATACCCCATTCTATAGCCCATTGCATGCTATTTAACTAGCTCGATTGTAAATAACCTAGGTGTTAATTAGAGTTCCAATTTCAAAGCCCGGGTCACGGGGCCGCATCGATTAGCTCAACTCGGAACCTCTTCGGAACCGCAACACGGCATTCCGCGGCTTCGGAATAACCCGGCGCCACTTCCGGGCCGGCACACTCAAACTTCCCACTTGGGATTCACAGACCACTATAAACTTATACTCGAGTAGTTATTTGTTCGGAATGCCCTGCAATTCAACGCCTCCTGCGGGCGTCGTATTGCTGCGGTACGGACAGGGCTAGGGTCCGGAGTATCTCGGTCGCTTATACATTAAATTTCAAACCCGTCTATATAATAGCCAAGCACCGAGACCTACTAGACAGCATCCACCCCCACCACCCAGCCAGAACATGAAGATCCCTGCCGACCACGAAGTCAAAGATTATACAAAAGCAATCTCTATTGGAGCCCTAAAAGGTGCTGCCCTGGGCGCGGTGATCTCCGCCGGCTTGTTTGTGACGTTGCGTCGTCGCACGACCTTCTTCCAGCAGGCCGGTGGCTTCCACAAGACGATGATTCTGACCGCTCCGTCGATCTTCTGCGGTGTTACAGCTATGGAGATTGCGTCCCGTGACTTTGAGGAGCACCAGCGCGAGAAACATCAGGGCCTTATCCCCACATCGACTCCGCACAAGAGTCTGTCGACCTACGACACGATTGCCAAATTTGCATATGACCATCAGTATAAATTGATTGTTACCGGGTGGGCGGCCAGTTTGGCCGGCTCGTTCTATCTCGTCAACCGCGACAAGTACCTGACCAAGAGCCAGAAAATTGTACAGGCCCGTGTATATGCCCAGGGCGCCACGGTGGTTCTCCTGCTATTATCGGTGTTTCTGTCGGTGCGCGGCACGCAGGACAAGCATGAGGAAGACATGCATGCCGCCAAGGACAGCTGGAAGAAGGACCTCAAGTATGTCCAGCACAAAGAATAGAGTGTTGTTTAATTTTTTTAGTTGCTATTGTTTTATTATTCGCTTATTGCGGTCGTTCGGCAAGAGTGCCCAGCTTGCTGGCTAAAAGTGTATTCCATCGTTGCTGGAATTCAGGCGACAGTCCCATTAAAAGCGCCTCCACCGTCTCGTAGTGGGACTCGGGCATTTTGTCGACTATCCAGCCCTTGTTTGTGTATTCCAGTGTATAAGTTTTGCCTTCGAGCGTTTCTATTAATGCCCGTTCGTTAGATAGCCGCACAAATTCCCGGATAAAGTCTCTGTAGGTGCAGCTCAGTTCGGCCATTTCATTGTTGATGGTATGTGGATGCATGTGGGGACTAATCAGCTGCCGCACGCTGTACAAATCACTAGAGACCTCACTAGCCCAGTCCTGAACCAGTCAGCAGAATACCAGCAGAATACCAGAAGCATGAAGACAAGATAAATAATGCTAGAATATGTATGGGAATAGAGTTAATCAACTGTTTTGCTGGCCCGCTGGGCAAGTGCATAGAACTTGCCCTTGGCCTTCATGAGGTTTTCCGGCGTGTCGAACTCTACTACCTCGCCCTGCTCCATCACCATGATCTTGTCGTTATCAAGAATAGTGTCGATGCGGTGGGCAACTGTAATGATCGTGCGGTTCTGGAATTCGCTGCGGATCGTCTGCTGGACGACCTGGTCGGTAGCGACATCCACAGAAGCAGTGGCCTCATCCAGAACCAGAATCGACGATTCATGGAGAAGCGCCCGGCCCAAACAGATCAGCTGCGCCTGGCCGCGGCTAAGGTTATCGCCGCCCTCGGCAAGCTCGGTATCCAAGCCGCCTTCGGCCGCCGTGAAATGCGTCTTCAAGTGACACAGCTCCAGAATCCGCCATAGCCGCTCGTCGGTTGCCGTGTGCATAGGGTCGAGATTATCTCTTAACGTGCCTCTAAAGATTTGGGCGTCCTGAGGAATAATCGATAAACTGCCGCGAAGATCAGTCAACCCGATGTTATTGGTGTTGATCTCGTCAATCTCAATATGGCCACTAGTAGGCTCGATGATCCGGAAGATGGCCAGGGTCAACGTGCTCTTTCCCGAGCCCGTCCGGCCTACTACCCCGATCTTCTCTTTATGGTCAATGGAAACATTGATGTTTTTAAGCACCAGCGGCAAATCCTCGCGATACCGCGTGCTGTAATTGTTCAAAATAAGACTGCCCTCTTTGGGCCAGCCATGCGGGGCCCGGCCGGGGCCATGCTCGGGCGCTTCCGGGACCAGATCCGTGTACTCGAGCACGCGCTCCACGGCTACAGCCGATACTTCGAGATCGGTCCAGCTACGGATAATCCGCGATAACATCATGCCGCCGCGCTGCGCGCTGTGGAGGACAATACCAACCACACCTACCAGCACAGACGTATACATGACGATGCCGACCATACAGAGCCCGCTGGCCAGCGTGGTGACGGCCGACATACAGTCGATGCGCCAATTCAGCCACCGCCGCAGCGACGCGCGCATGTAAACTACCTGCATCCAGTAGTCGCTGCGGACCTCGTAGATATCGATGAATCTACTGAGGTTATCAAACGTCTTCACGGTATGCAGGCCTTTAATGCTTTCCTCGATATGGCTGAGAATAGGCCCGCGCGCTGCCGACGTCATACGTTGCAGCTGGCGAGACGCCGGCACATATAGGACTCGGCACCGGTTGTATAAGTAGAGCAAGGGCACGAGAATCACTACGACAAACGGCGCGCCCACCAGCATGATCACGAAACTGATGATGGTATTGAACAATGCCCGGAAGAAAAAGTAGTTCATGTTGGGCAGCGTCGTATCCACGGTCGCAATATCGCCTGTAAACCGGTTCATAATTGAGCCTAGCGGCGTAGACTCAAAAAACGACAGCGGCGACCGCAAGACGTTGCGCAGCATTTCCGTGTGCAGCTTGCTAGAGGCTTTGATGGCCACAGTGCCAATAAACCAGTAGATACTCAGATAAACTGTCGCGCCGGTCATCAAGGTAAGGAGGACATACACCAACACATAGTACTTGGACTGGCTGAGGCCGACCAAGTTCTTATCGGACCAAATAGTCAGCCAGACCATAGTCAAGTTACTGAACACGGTGGCCAGCGACAGAAACACAATCGCCAGCAACGCAGTCAGCGGGCCGCACGAGTCCAGGTACCTGCGGAACACGGCAAACACATTGACATGCGTTTCCAGTTCCTCTTCCTTCAAGTGCGGGTCGACGTCGGCCGAAAGCGGCGCGAACTTCGTGGCTCCTAACGGCTCAGGAACGTTAAGGATTTTGCGCCGGTGCACAAAGTTAACACTGGTGGCTCTGTCGCCGGTTTCACCAGTAATCGTTTCCAGCAACCCGGGCAAATCGGTAATGCTTTCCGGAGTTCCTTGTAAACTCACGGTTTTATCCTGGAGAACTACGACTTGCGACGCATGCGCGAGCACTTTAACGGCATTCGTAGCCAAAATCACCGTTTTCCCGGCCAGAAGACCGTCGCTGGCCAGCAAATCAGTGATAAGATGCTGAGAAACATGCTCGTCAACCGCCGACAGGATATCGTCCAGCACGTAGATATCGGCACGACTGTAAACGGCGCGCGCCAACGCTACGCGGGCCTTTTGGCCTCCAGATAACCGGATGCCTTTCTCGCCGATCTCGGTGTTATCGCCATCGGTCAATACCTCTAAATCGCTCCGGAGCTGGCAGGCATCAATAACTTTTTCGTAGATTTCCGCGTTATACTCAAGACCAAACAAAATGTTCTCGCGGATGGTTTTAAACTGCAGCCACGGTTCCTGCGCGCAGTAGGCGACTCGGCCATAGCATGTGACCGAGCCGCCCATAATAGACATTTGGCCGCAGATGGCGCGCATGAGCGCCGTTTTGCCGGCGCCGACCCGGCCAAGCACACAGCAGAGATCGCCGCGGGTGAGGGCCAAACTGAGGTTCGACAACGCGATCTTGTCCGGCATATCTTCGTCTGTCCAGGCCATAGTGGCGTCTTTGAGTTGCACAGTAGGCGACGTAAAGTCGGAATTTGACGGCGACATCATGCGATAGTAAGACGCGCTGCTCTGGTCGGGTTCCTGGAGAAAGGCATTAATGCGTTTCTGCGACGTCAATGCCCGGCCAACACTTGTGACTGCTCTCGGGAACGCAAACAAGGGCTCGGAAACAAACGACAAGAGCGACAAAGTAGGGAATACAATAGCCGGGTTAAGCGCGCCATCGGTGAAGTAGAGGTAAGAAATGAAAATACAAGTCGCCACCAGATCGTCGAGCATCAAATAAATACTGCTCATGATCGACTGCAGCCGCAAGTACTTCCGCTGCACGCCGAGCTCGTCGTTGCGGGTCTCGACCACTCTATCGAAATAGGGCATTTCCCAGGCGTAAAGCTTCAAAGATTTGATGTTGCGCATCAAACTCCAAGTCGCTTTGGCCCGCGCATCTTTCGCCGCCATGCTTTCCGGGAACCGCCGGAACATCTTCCGGGTATGCCAGCCACTATAAGGGATGAAAAACAAGTATACTGGCAAAGCGGCGACGGTTGACAGGCCTAAAAAGTGGTACAACTGCCATACACAGACGAGAATACTTAGCGGAGCGCCTACTAAAGTAGGGATATCCGAATAAACGGTTTGGATCATGGTCGTATCGACGTTCAGTAGGTTCATGATCTTCGCTGAGTCGTAGGCTTCGCGGCTTTGAGGAGACAGCCGTAACGCTTTGCGGTAGATCACACCCATCAACGATGCCCGCGACGATACAAATGCGGTATTGGACACCAAGCTGTACAAAGATGTGAACGCCGACGATAGCAGCTGCGTGCCGGCCAGCATTACCGCATAGTATGCGCTAGGGGTAATCGGCGCCCCCTGGCGATAAGCCTCTAAACTGGCCAGCAACCGAGCCAGAATCAAAGGCCGGGTGTATGTTACCATATCGGAGCAGATACTTAGGAACGTCATCACCACTGTTTTCACCCGCAGCATAGCGAGAAGAGCCCATAACACTCTATATTTAGATTTCGGCGACACCTGGGCCAGCCGGGTTTCTAAATCGTGGCAGGCGTTTTCGGAAGTGAGTTCCCGCGGCCGGCCGGCGAAGTCTTGCGGATCGATCTGGCCATGCTGGGCCGCTTCCAGCGTGCGGCTGAGATAACGAGTAGCGATTTTAGAAAAAATGCTCGAGTCCGTGAAGCCCGTAGGGTGCGACGGGTTAAAACCCATTTCCAAAAGCAGCATAGCGAAGCAGGCTAAACAACTGACGACATCTGTGACCCTAAGGGGCAGGGTAGTTGCCGGCGCCAGCTCGATAACGGACCGAGCAAGCCAGAACCACAGCAGTTCCGGACAACTTACGGTTCGGCGGCCGATCTCCATCCAATGCAGGGCATCTGCCCAACCTACTGCGGCCACGGTGACGATGCCCAGCAGCCAATGGGACGGCGAGAGCGACCAAACGGTAAGAAACGAGAATAAGAACTGGAAAAGCACTCTTGTGTGGGCGAGTTTGAGGGCAGCGTCTTCGGCCACATGCCGGCGGGACAGCCGGTAGAAGCGGAAGAGAAAGAAGGGAAGTGCGACGCCCGAGACGGCTGCTTTGGCGAGCTGGGCCGCGCAATCGGAGACCGAGCCGTCGGGGAGAAACAGATCACACATAAGCTGCGAAGATCGGTGGTAGGGGTGACTATATTGGGAGCTATATCACGCACATATAGCACATATATGCCGCAGCCTGAGTAGTACTAGTACTAGTAGTTAAAGTAACGTTCGCAGTACCGTTTTTTATGTGGGTAGATCTGTAGCTATTTACATTTACTCGATGATACGGGTAATCAGACCGGTGGCAACCGTCTTGCCGCCCTCGCGAACATTGAAGCGCTGGCCGACCTCGACAGCCGTGGGGTGCACCAGCTCACCGACCATCTCGGTGTTGTCGCCAGGGAACACCTGGGTGCTAGCGTCCACGCCCTCCGGGAACGTCAGGTTGATGGTGACGTCGGCGGCAGACACGAACATCTGCGGGCGGTAGTTAGTGCCGAACGGCGAATGACGGCCGCCCTCCTCCTTGGACAGCACGTACAGCGAGGCCAGGAACTTTGTGTGCGCCTTGACGGTGCCCGGCTTGGCCAGCACCATGCCGCGGGCCAGGTCTTCGCGCTTGATACCGCGGAGCAGAATACCGGCGTTGTCGCCGGCCTGGGCCTGGTCAAGCTCCTTCTTGAACATCTCAATGCCGGTGACCACCGACTTCAGGGGCTCTTTGTTGAGGCCCACGATCTCCACTTCGTCGCCCTTCTTGAGCTGGCCGCGCTCAACACGGCCAGTGGCCACGGTGCCGCGGCCCGAGATCGAGAACGAGGCCTCAATGGGCATCAAAAACGACTTCTCCAAGTCCCGGTCGGGGGTAGGAATGTACTCGTCGACGGCGTCCAGCAAAGCGTTGATGCGGTCCACGCCGATCTCGTTGTCGCGGCCCTCCAGGGCACACAACGCCGAGCCCATCACCACGGGCGTGTTGTCGCCGTCAAAGCCGTACGTCGACAGCAGCTCGCGCATCTCCATCTCCACCAGCTCCAGCATCTCCGGGTCGTCGATGGTGTCGATCTTGTTCACAAACACCACCACCTTCTGGATACCGACCTGGCGGGCCAGCAGCAAATGCTCGCGGGTCTGCGGCATCTGGCCATCAGTAGCCGCAACCACAATAATCGCGCCGTCCATGCGGGCGGCACCGGAAATCATGTTCTTGATGTAGTCGGCATGGCCCGGACAGTCCACGTGGGCATAGTGCCGCTTATCGGTTTCGTACTCGACGTGCGCGGAGGTAATAGTAATACCGCGCGCGCGTTCCTCAGGCGCCTTGTCGATGGCGCCGTAGTCCAGGAAACTGGCGCCGCCGCGCTCCGACAGCACCTTGGTGATGGACGCAGTCAGCGTGGTTTTGCCGTGGTCGACATGGCCAATGGTACCGATGTTGAGGTGGGGTTTTGTGCGCTGGAAAGTCGCGGCGGTGCGGACGGCGGCGCCCTGGAGCCGAAGCACCGAGGGAGCCAGCCGCACGGAAGCAGTGCGCAGGGCGAACATTAGGAAGTCAGATTGGGCGATTGGCTGTATAAATTTTCAGAGGTTAGGGCCCATCTCCCCTAACGACTCCTAAGTACTGAAGGTTCTTATTGATTTATAGCGGGTTGTTTTAGTTTATTTTGTTTATTTTCTTTCTTTTTCTTTCTTTTCTTTTTTCTTACTAGGCCGACAAGTCGGCCTGTAGTTCCGCTGCGCGGAATAGTGAGCCAAGTAGATAAGCTGTCTAAGGTCATTAAAGTCACTAGAACTAAAGTCACTAGCATTTAAACACTGACAAGAAACAGGCATAAATTATGTACATCTATTTGCGACGGTTCTGGCGCCGCACAAAACTGTCGAGATCGCCGGCATCGTACTTTTTGTGGCCGCGAACAAAGTAGTATTTCTCCTTCGGCCACCGCAGCGCAGGCACCCGCAGCACTTCGATCCGCTCGATCTCGGGGTTATACACATGGAACCGGTTCTCGACGCCCACGCCGGAAATCTTTGTCCGCAGCAGAATGGTCGTAGCGAGATGGTTTCTGTTGAGGGCCAGCAGCATGCCCACAAACGACGACTTGTCCTTTTTGGTTACCCGGAGAATATCGCCGGCGCGCGGGCATGTGGGCTTCGTTTTGTCGAATAGCGCCCGCTTGCTGCCGTCGGGATCGTACTTAGCGAACAGCTTTTCCTGCTGGACCGACAGCGGTGTTTTCCCGGGCGCTATCCGCCGGCGAGTCTGCTGATAAACAGGGATCACATTGGCGGTGCGCGTAGGCACAATAAATGTGCGTGCCAGAGTCGGCAGGCGTGCCATCAACCCCGCTCGAAGCCTATCCATGCTGGTTCCAGGTCCTGATGGAGTTAGTAAAAAGTCAGTTGGGATGGGCTTCATAATCTATGCCTCTCACAGTGGGCCAGGTGCTCAACCCACACAACTTGGATGGCTGGTACTCACTTGGCGGTTTGCCAGTCGATTCAAAGACTATTTACAATGGGATGAGCAATGTGCAGTTCCGACCTCGTCTTCGGGGCGGAAAGGGCGGTTTTAGTGTGCTTCTGAAACAGCAGGGCGAGCGGATGGCTAAATCAGAGACGAGCCAGCAAAGCAGCGACCGGTACCGCAATTTACAGGGCCAAAGACTTGGCACGGTGCGGCAGGCCCGCGAAATCGCTAGCCAAACTGCTGCGGAAGACAGGCAAAGAGCTGCGCGAGTTAGACGTAAAGAGAAGCTGCAGCGGACGCTACGACATCAAAGACCGGTTGTATCCGATCTCCGAAAGCTCGATTTTAAGCCGCGGATCAAGAAAAGCAATGACAAGTCGGAAACCAAGTCGAAATCTAAAACCAAGCCAAAACCAAAAACCAAGTCTAAAGCCGAAACCAGCGAAATCAATACTGACGACTTTTTTAGTTGAATCCTATTTATTATTTATTCTTATCTTTCAATAAATTAACTCAAAAACGAACCTCATCATGTCAATTATTACCCTGTCAGAACCACTCTTTTCAGTACTAAAGAGTCAACCCCTGCTCGGTCATCATGTCCAGTAAAGGCGATATCAACTCGCAGATCGCAGAGTTCACAGCCCAGCTGAAACGCCGGCAGCTGGCGGGATCCAAAACCGTTGCACTCGCGACCGGAAACTTGCTGGCCCGCTTCATCTCCGCCCGCCGCTGGACGACCACGGACGAGATGATCGAGCAGGTGCGCGATCTGGGCCGCCAGCTCGAGAGCGCCCAGCCCCACGAGTTCACCTGCGGCAACGTCGTGCGGCGAGTGCTGAAAAACATGCGCACGGTTGACGAGGCTATTGGCGCCGTCGAGCATGCCGAGGAACGCGAGACGTCGTCGTCGATGTTCGGGCTTCTGACCGTGCCGAGCGGGGCCAAAGCCCCCGACCATGCGCGGTCGCGGGACCTTAAGGCGGCCGTGATCGACGAAATCCATACTTTGCTGGAGGAAATCACTAATGAGGATGCGTTGTTCAAGGCCGGCATGGAGATGGTCAACGATAACGACACGATTCTCACGCCCTGTCCGTCGTCGCAGCAGACGTTGGATTTCCTGCTCAGGGCCGCTCAAAAACGAGTGTTTTCCGTGCTGGTCACCGAATGTGCTCCGAACGGCCAGGAAGACGCCAAGAAGTTCGCGGCAAAACTCACGGCCGCAGGCATTCCCACCCATGTGATCCCGGACTCGTCGGTGTATGCGGTGATGGACAAGATCTCGAAAGTGATCATCTCGCCTCGAGCGGTGCTGGCCAACGGCGGCTGCGTGACTGCGTCGGGCATTGCCCTGGCCTGCCAAGCCGCAAAGCACTTTACCCGGCCGGTCCTGGTGCTGGCAGGCACCTATAAACTCTCGCCGTTATATCCGTTTGACGTTGAGAAGCTCATAGAGGTCGGCAACTCGGGCAAAGTGATCAGTTTCTCGGAGTGGGAACTCATGGACCAGCTGCAGGTGATCAACCCGTTGTACGACTATGTTGCCCCTGAACAACTAGACATTATCCTGACCACCGACGGCGGGTACTCGCCTAACTTTGTATACCGCATTGTTCTGGACAACTACTCTTCGCTTGATCAGACTTTATAGCTCTAATAGCTGTTCGACTTGTCGAACCTGCTTCATACCGTATATACTTTCCGCGAAGCGGACTACAGGCCGACTTGTCGGCCTAGTAAGAAAATAAAATAAAAAATACAGAAACATTGTTATTCTAGTCGTTCTGGTCGTTAGTCGTTATAAATGGTACTGGCAGTGGTAGTGGTTAACCGATTACATGACCCGGATCAATGGGATCCGCGTCGAGGATCTGTTCAAACGAGCGTCGCAGATGCCTACGGCCATGAAAATAAAGAGCATGGCTTGGCCGCCTAAAGACTATTTAAAGCTTCTGGCGGCTATCGCGGCCGCCCCGCACAGACTGCATCCCGATACAGTCAATGTGCTGCAGGCCCCCCTGCGGGAGGTGCATAACCCATTGCAGCGGCGGATGTGCCTGGATCTTATTGAGAAACTGGGTCCTGTGAACACCGAGGCGGCATTCGAGTCGGCAGTGAGTACCGAGGATTTAGAGGAGGCCGCAGAACTGCAGTCGGACCCGGAAAGCCTGGCCAGATTAGGCGCCTACCACGAAGTGAAAAGTTGCATCCAGAATGGCTGGAAACCTTCTACAGCAGTATGGTGTGAACTCATGGCCTATTTTGTAGACCAGAACGATTTAAGGGCGGCTAAACAGCTTTGGAATACTCGGCCAACGCCGTCGATCCATCCTTTGCCGTCGGTAAAGGTTCTGTCCAAGTTCCTGCATCTGGCCAGTATTTATCAAGACCTTCCGCTTGTTTTGGAGATCGGGAAACAGCTGGGCGATGAGCCAGTTACGCGGTCGATGGCAGTAGCCACTGTAAACGCTTCTACGAATATGCCTTTACAGGAGTTAATAGCGGCCTTGGACTGCGTGTCTCGCCTCGGCCTGCTGCATGTCTGCGACTATGCGCATATTAGCGAGGTGCTGGCCAAGCACGTTCTAGAAATGCTCACGCCTGCCACGATTCGCTACGGGAACCTATTATTAGAAGGCATCTATCGCATGAACTCTTCCCAAACGACTTTCCATGTCTACCGCATGCTCACCAGCCTCGGCTTCGAGCCCGACGCCGATACGGCCCAGATTCTGGCCAATGCGGCGTTCCGGCTCGGGAACTCAAAGCTAGTAACTCTGGATATCTGGCAAGAACTTGTTGTGCAGCGAGGAGACCAAGCCTCGCGCCGGCTATGTGAGACGATGCTCATGAGCCAGCTGGTAGGCTCGCGCTACCACTCAGTGTTTTTCTACCTAAAATACATGCGCGACCACAAAGTGTTTCTGCGCCAGCATGTCCAACGCCGGCTCTACAACATGTTTGAAGCCATTGGCGACAACGAGCTGGTCCAGATGTTCAGTAACCCCGGGTACTTGGACAAGTGCGATCTAGAGTGGGCCCGGGAAGTTGCCAAGCAGGAATCGCAGCCCGTTCAGCAAGCGGAGAACAATAGCAAAGTGTTCTGCAAAGGCATGCATTCGGACCGAGATCCGTACCAAGTTTTGACTGAGATGCTTGCCTTTGACCAAAAGGCTTCAGCCGTGCAGGCATAGCTGTGCAGGCATAGCTACTTAACTTAATCACATACAACATAGACCTCTACAAACAAATGGGCTGGTGTCCAGCAGCCAGTCACCCTCGTAGTGCCCGCAGCCGCTCATTCAGTTTATCTTCGACCTGCTCCTCCGGAACCGCCAGCTTCTGCTGCGGAGCCGCATTGGTGTCTTCCAGATTGTGTCTTAGTTCCAGGCCGGCATCATCAGCGACTTGCTGCATCAACAAGTCGACATCTTCCTGCGGGGTATCGAGCGCCGAGGCCGAGTTAGTTGTCGACTCGTAGTAGGCGGCCGAGGCGTCCAGATCCTCGAACTGGGTCTCGAACTTGTCCATGATCAGCGAGATCTGTTCCGTGTTCATGCTTTCCATGGCTTTATCCATGCCGCGCACCACCACACCCATATTCCCCGTTACTTGGCGCATGGTAACCGCGGTTTGGACCCGGGACGCCACCGCCTCGACCCGGGACGCCAGCTTGAGCAGGTTCAATCGTTCTGTCTGCTTGCGAGTGGCGCTTTGCGCATGCAGCCGCGCGATGTCGTCATTGCCCTCCTGGATAGCTTTCTTAATCTTCTTCTTCTCGCTCTCGATCTCTTTGGTGTTGCGCACGCTCTGGCGCCGCAGCTGTTTGGCGGTAAACTTGAGCCGAAATAGCGAATCCTCCAAGCTCGCAGCTGCCATCACTAAGCGACACCCACCGCCAGGCCTTGTAATCCATCTTGCCGAAAGCTGGTGCTTACCCAACCCGAGCTTTGTTTACATTAGCCATGATCAACGCGAACGAGTTGGCGGCCGTGTGCAGCCGCGCCGAGGGCGTAGATCCACAGGCAAACGCTCGCCGAGAAGCGGCGATCACGTCTTTCAAGTCCGACATCAAAGCCCACTGTATTAATCTCGATTCGGCTACCGACTACTACCTGGCGCTCGCCAGTGTGTTTGAAATAAGACCGCCTACAAAGGCCCAGTCCCTGGCGCTGTCGGCCATCTACTATTTATCAAGAAGATTGCTGGGCGCAGACGTCCAAGTATTCGCTTCCTCGGTGCCGGCAGTGCTGCCGGTGCTTTTTGACAACTGCGCGGGCTCTCAAACAGGAAGCAGCCAGGCCATCAAAGTGCTTAATGACGCCTGGCTGGCGTGCCCTAGTGAGACCAGAGAGGCGTTGTGTACATATGGCCTGGGCAATTCGCAGTCACAAGTGCGCAGAACAGCCGTAGAGTTCTTGGCGGGCCATTTAAACTCCACGCCGCCGTTCCCGTTTATCAAGTTCACTCCCGCGGTAGTGCGGCTTTTAAACGACTCGGCCACCGCCAGCGCGGCCACCGCGCTGCTGATCCAGTTCTTTTCCACGGCGCCGCCGGCGGCTAAAAACGACCTCCAACAAGAGCTTATTCGGCAACGAGTCTCAGACTCGAAGGCCCAGGAACTGCTGATGGCCATCAAATATGAACCTCGAAAGCCTCAGTCGGCTGGCCGGCTGAACAGCGCTCCTCCTGCCATTAATTCGAGTGGTTCCAGTACTAGTTCTGGTTCCGGGTTTACTCAAAAAGAGCCAAGACCGCAACTTACAACTGTAACTACAAGCATTGAGGAAATGCCCAACTTCGAATTAGAGGACCTCGAGCCTCTCGACCCGTTCTCGGTAGATACGTTTCGAAAGGACGTCGAGAAGATGGCGCCGCACTTCGATGGCAAGGAAACAGAACGCAATTGGAATCTCCGCGAACAGTCGATCGTTAAGCTCCGCAGGTACCTGCGAGGTAGTCTTCTGGATACCCCTACCGATCTTGTGTGGGCTCTTAAGCTACTTAAGGATGGCATCTGCAAAGGCATTTCGTCTAACCGCACTACGTTGGTTCGCCAAGCGTGTTTCCTTGTGAAAGACGCTGCCCAGCTTCTTGAGTCCTATTTCGATCCCTCTACCGAGCCGTTTCTCAGTTCGTTGGTCAAAGTCTGCTGCTCGACCTCGAAACGGATCACTTCTACTACCGCCTTTCTGACTATCTCCGCTATGATCGCGTCTACAGGCTACTCTAACAAGTATATCGCTCAGGTCCAAGTGGTGAGCCGGGAAATGGCCTACGCATCCCGGGTTTATGGCATGCACTGGCTAGGGCTTTTGCTAGAACGTCATGCCGACCATCTTGCTGATGTCTGGTCTACGCACGGTACCGATCTCACGATGGAGAAATGCATTAAGAAGGGTCTGACCGATTCTGCGCAAGAGGTCCGCACTGCTAGTAGACCTGTATACTGGGCATTTGCCGCCGCTTTTCCCTTGCTTGCCAAACAAGTCTTTGATAGTTTGGACACCCAGTCGCAACGGATGCTGTCAAAATGCGAGCCCCCGCCAGTTTCCCAAACGCCTACCGTACCTCCCGTGGTTTCCCAAAAGGCTCTTACCCCTGAGCCAGTCACCGAAGCAAAATTAGAGCCGGAGTATGAGAAAAGGCCTACTGATAAGGTTCTTAATGATATCAGTCCTTCGGTTCTCAATGTGATTAGCAGTCCCAAAGCCCATGAAACGATCCGGCCGCAGTCGGGTCCTATTGAGTCTATTGAGACTAAGGCTACTGAGCCTACTGACTGGTTGGAGCCTGTCGACGCAGACTCTCTTCCTCAGTTAACTAACCAGTTAACTGTTAAAGAGGTTGAAATCCCTGTGGAAATCCCTGTGGAAGAGTGTCCAGTTACGGAGAACATAGAACCAGCCGATATCCCTGAGCCTATTGCAGAGATTACAGAGGCTGCTGAGGCTCAGACTGTTCCAGAGACTGTAGAGACTGCTGAGGCTTCAGGGGCTGTTCCAGAGACTGCTGATACTGAGATGGCTGAGACTGCTGAGACTGCTGAGACTGCTGAGACTATTGCAGAGGCTGTTTCAGAAACTGTTCAAGAGGTTCAAGCCAAGCCTGTCTGTGAAGAGCCCATCTGTGAGGAGCCCATCTATGAGGAGCCCATCTGTAAGGAGCCCAATGGAACACCCCTGAAATCAGACTCCCCTACCGTCTACAGCGCAATGGATACTGTGGAACCTAGTAAACCTGGCCCACTAGAAAGCCTCTTTTCAGGCCTCCCCCAGAGTCATACAGACTGTATCGACCTCCTAGAAAGCCTTGTTTCCGGGTTAGAGGCAGGCACTATCCATCAAGAAGCCCTCACCAACCTGGCTCTAATTGTGCAACACTCTACCAAAGGAGAAGTTAGTCCGCCGATAGTTACCTCGTGGCTCAGAAACCCGCACTATAGCGAACGCACCGAGCAAGCGGTTATCCGGTATGTTCTTGAGGCCGAACGCGCCGAGCTCGAGATGGAGTTGTCGCTGCTGATCCTCCGCGAGCTGCTGCGGGCAGGCGCGTATGCCACTGCTACCGAACATATCCACGTTCTCAACTGTCTTATTGCTTTAAGCCAGCAGCAGCTGTATCCTCGAGCACTTCGGGTTGGCTTGCCCGAGGCCTGCGAGGCTCTGCTAGAGCATGAACTGGATGTATACGGCATGGTGCGGGCACTGGTGATGGCCTATAATGATACCGACCGGGCCGAGCCGCGGGTGTTTGTTCTGCAAACTCTTTGCCGCATCATTCCGTTGGCCCAGACAGTCTCGGATGAGGTGAACGAAATCGTGATGCTGGCGTTGGCCAATGGCGACGTCAATGTCCGCAAAGAGGCCTACCCGGTGATGCTGGCCATTGACGAGAAAAGCGACGAAGCGAGCCAAGCTTTGAAACAGCAGCTCACCAGCGGCCAGCGGCGGCTGTTTGAATACTATGTGGCAAAGAGCCAATCAGGAACTAGCTAAATAGATGTAGTTGACTACAAGTCATTTACAAGGCAAGATATATACGGGTGTTTGGTGTTGGTGTTTGGCCAAGTGTTTCGGTCAGGTGTTCTGAATATTAGATTTTAGTTGCTTCCAGAAGTCTCCTTGATGGCAGAAGACTGGCGAGCCTTACGGGCAGCAGCATTCCAGCGCTCAATGGTAGCGTCCTCATCAGGAGTGTTAGACCGGTAAGTCAGTTTGCTGCCGACCAAGAAAGTGGCGACACCTAAAGTCGCGAGTCCTCCGAGCACAACGATCGTGTTTGCTTTCCAGTTCTTAGGGGTGAAAAACCATCCGCCGGCCGGCGACCAGGCCTCGCCTTTGATTGCCCCGTGTCCTGCCATTACGAAATGTTACGAAATGTTGATTGGGATAGCCCTGATAGGATCTGCTTAGTAGTGGAATGGAGTTCGTCAGGGTAAGGGCGGCCGGAGTGAAATTTACTCGTCTGACTGGGATTGATTTTACTCACAAATGTACCGGCTTAGCTTGGCAGCTCGAGCGGCCCTACATCTCCGGACCCTCTCCGGGTTTAGGCCAGTGAGGCTGGCCCGGGCCATATGTGGCACCCGGGCCCTGCATGCCGCCGACCCGGCGGTCGAGGCCTCGCCGGCCGACTATGCCCAAAAACACACCCGCATCAAGGGCGAGCCCATCCTCGAGGATGTGGCCGCGAAATCGCCTAGTTTGCAGACGTTGGCAGCCCGGCTCGATTTGAGCGATATGTCGTATAGCACGCTGGCTAGAACGCTGATCTCCGATACTTCCTCGCTAAAGTTCGCCAATAACGCCGGCCTGGCAAAATTCGGTAAAACGTTGTTGTCGTTTTATGTCTATGAATATTTTATGGTCAAGTACCCGCGGCTACCGCCGCGAGTGCTCAAACATGTGGTTGATGTCTATTCGAGCCTCCGGTCGCTTTCCCAGGTCGGCCAGTTATGGGGTGTCCAGGCCGACACTCGGTCGCAGCTGGAACGCTATTTGGCTAATGCCAGCGATGAAAGCTTATTGGGGCGTCTTAGTTACACCGATGCCAAAGTGCAGGTGGAAAAGGGCGTGGTCGAGGTGGCCCCCAACACCAAAACCGCTGTGGATTTCGACGTGGCCATGGGCTCGTTTGTCCGGGCCGTCATTGCCGGCGTCTACGCCCATCGCGGCCTGGACGGCGCCCGCGACTTTATCTACAACTATCTGATCACGCCCCGCAAAATCGATCTGCTATCGCTGATGGCGTTCTCGCGGCCTACCCGCGAGCTGGCAGTGCTGTGCTCGCGCGAGGGCCTGGACCAGCCGGTGTCCCGCCTGATCGCCGAGTCCGGCCGCTTCTCGCAGGCGCCGGTGTTTGTGGTCGGGGTGTTTTCGGGCCCCAAAAAGCTGGGCGAGGGCCAGGGCTCGTCGCTCAAAGAGGCGCGCACCAGAGCCGCCGTCAACGCATTGCAAGGCTGGTACCTTTACTCGCCTCTGGACGCTAACCTGCCGTCCCAGGCGACGCAGTACACTTCCCAGCAGTATATAGACCCTGGCGAGGTTGTAATCTAATGTATATACGCTAACCTCTTCATTTTCCACCCATTCCGCCCCTCATTCCGCGAAGCGGTTACAGGCCGACTTGTCGGCCTAGTATAAAAAAAGAACTGACTGGATGGTATTTCTCTTTTTTTCGGCTGTTTGACAAGTCAAACAGCTTTTGCGAAAGATGTTTACAGATATAAGGACGAGCAGAAGACAATGTCGCGTTTGATCTGTTCCTGGGCAGTGGCTACCTTGTCGTAGAGACTCACGTCGCCCATAATGCGGGCAGCCGACATGACTGCCCGACACACTTCGTCCAAACGGGAGATGACGCGCACAATTGTGCCTTCTTGCACGGGTGTGAGCTGGGTGATTTCGTAGAAACTCATGCCCTTGGCCCACTCGTAGACGGCATGCATGAGGGCAAACCGGCCCTTCTCGGCAAACTCGGCCTCGTCCTGCGTTAGCTGTACTTGGTGGCTCACACACAGGTCGTTGACGTACTCAACAATATCCAGAAGCTTCTTTTTACCGTCGTCAAGTTTAGGCGTGACCGAGTTCGAGTCGTCGGCGCCGCGCGCGCCTTCGAACACAAACACACTTAGCAGGGCTACGATCTCTTCCGGCTCGTAGTTGGCCAGAAAGTTGTCCAGAAGGAGCTCGGTAACATACAGTTCAAACCCGGTACTGATTTCACAGGCAACCCGGCCCTTGAGCAGCACATTCAGACTGTCGTCCAGGTAGTGCGCGTCTTTAAGCACGCCCACGCGCTGCTCATAATCAGGCAGCAAATCAGTGTTCTGAGTAGTCACCGATGTCTGCAGCTCGGCGATCTGGGTCTCCATACGGATAAGGCCCATAGCCTCCGGGTAGCAGGCAATGAACTTCTTGTTAAACGTATCAGACGGAATAGCTTTAAGCACTTCTACGCACTTGGCGCGCTCCTTCAAAGTGATTTGGGCATCAACGGCGCGGAGGCCGGTCATATTAATCTCTTCGCCGAACTCGGCTTTGAGATCCAGGAACCGCTGCTGGACCGCTACCAGTTTCTTAGCCAAATCGCTGGGCGTAGACCCGATCCGGCATTTGGAAATGAACTCAATATCCGAGATAGGCACCTGGCGGAACGAAACACTCCGCGCAAAGTTCTCGGGGAGATGGTTCAGTAGGTCACTATCCATGAACGGAAGATAAGGCACCTTTTCCTTGGTTTTGCTAGGTTTATCGTTATCATTCTGCCGGCGCAAATGGGTCACCAGCATCACAGTAGCCGGGTCTTTGCGGTAGGAGAAAATCACGCCAATCGCCACGCGGCCCTGGCTATCTTTGAACACACAGAACTGCTCGCTAAGCCGCTTGGCTACTACCATCATCTGGTAGAGACTGGTCGTGAGCCGCCGGTACTTGAGGTACTCGCTGAGAAACTGCATATAAGCAGGCGGGAAATCGGACGCCTTGGTCTTGAGCTGCGCGAGTTCCTGTTGCAGAGCCACAATTTGCTTCTCCTTCTCGGGGCGCAACACATGCGTGACATTCTCCGAGAAAGACTGCTGGATCACATCCTCAACCCGCAGCGCCTCGATGCGCAGCAACGACAGAATCATCGTGTAGGTGAGCCGGAACTGCGACGACAGTTTCGTAGGGGTGCCCAGAATCACCGACTGCAAGGCATGTTGCGAGATCATTTCCGAGCCCGTTTGCATAATAATCACCGTGCCGACTTTATCGAGGCCACGCCGGCCGGCCCGGCCCGCCATCTGCGTATACTCGCCCGGAGTAAGGTAGCGCATGGTTTTCGAGTCGAATTTGCGGATCGCCGAGAACACGACGGTGCGGGTAGGCAGATTCAGGCCCATAGCGAACGTTTCCGTAGCAAATAAGATCTTCACCAATCCGCGCGCAAACAGAATCTCTACCACCTCTTTCATGATCGGCAGCAGACCGCTATGATGCACGCCAACGCCATTAGCCAATAACTCGCGCAGCATAAGAATCTGCGGCAGGTCGCGATCTTCTTTGCGCAGCCGGCCAACCGCTTGGTCAATAAACATATGTACTTCTGACTTTTCGCGGCCGGTGTTCAAGTCCATGCTGCGAATCGACAACGCATGCTGCTCAGTCAGTTTCCGAGAAAAGACAAACACTACCGCCGGAAGCATCGTGTGTTGGTTCAAATAGGTAAACAGCTGCGAGAACTCGGATTTCCCGGGGGTATTGTTGTTAAACCGGCCGCGACTGGCCGGGCCCTGGTTCCGCATCGCCACTTTCCCTGACGAAACCGCACCTTTGGCGCCTCCGCGCGCGCCGCCTCGCATAGCTCCGCGGGCACCTCCGCGCGCGCCTCCACGGCCGGCTTGGGCGCCGCCTCGGCCGCGAGCAGCTGCAGTAGCGGCTGGCGCTGTGGGCACCGGCGGCGGGTCAACACAATCAGCGCATTCGCGATATCCTTTCTCCAAGAACTTGCGATCGGCATCGACGATCTTAAAAAGATGTTTCTTGGCCCACAAATAGTGTTCTAAAGGTACCGGCCGCTTAGCAGTAGAGATAACATAGATATTCTTCTGTTTGGTGCGGCCGACCCAGTTGGCGAACTCGAACGTGTTAGGCACCGTTGCACTCAGTAGAATAAACTTGACATGGTCGGGCAACATGATGATCACCTCTTCCCATACCACGCCGCGCTCGCTGTCGTTGACATAGTGGACCTCGTCGAAGATAATGAACTCGACGTCGCGGATAATATCGGCGCCGCGATAAAGCATGCTGCGCAGAATCTCAGTCGTCATAATTAAAGTTGTAGCCTCGGGATTCAGTTGGACATCACCAGTTAAGATCCCGACATCGTCGTACTCTTTACTGAAATCGCGGTATTTCTGGTTCGATAACGCCTTGATGGGCGACGTATAAATGCATTTGGTCATATGCTGCTCGGCCATGCTCATGGCGTACTCGGCAATCACCGTCTTACCAGCAGACGTGTGCGCGGCCACAAACACCGAGTCGCCCTGCTCCAAATGATAGACGGCTTCTTTCTGGAAATTGTCGAGCTCGAACGGCCACGTGCGCGCAGGGTGCGGCACCATTTGCGCGAAATTCTCCATCGGTTGGTTGATATCCACCATATGAGCCCATACTTTTGCTTTTGGCGTGGCAGTCACTTTCTTGCGACGCATAAACGATACTTCATCGGGCAACAAAGAGTCGATATCGGACGAGCCTTGTAAAGTACTGGAAATCACGGGAATATCGTCGCTATCCTCGAGCGACTCTTCCTCGGCATCTTCCTCGTCGTCTTCAGCATCATTTAGGCCACTAACATTCTCTAGTCCAGAGTTACTAGAGTTGTCGGTAGCAGGGATCATGCCTCGCGATAGATTAGGCGCGACATCCAGCAGACCATCGCTATCAACATGGAGACTCTTTTTAGGCTCGTCGGTACCTGTTTCCAAGCCGCCAGGCGTAAACGGCAGTCGTCCTGAGCGGCCACGCACAAAGTCCTTTTTACTGCCCATCTGGCGAGACATATCCAGGGACTCGGCGGCGGTAGCGTCGGTTTTGCTGATGGTATATTCCTCGACACTTTTAATGCGGCCTTCGATGCCGACTCGTTTAAACCGCAGCCGGGTGCGGATATCGAAGTCGGGCACACTAAAGAGCTGGCCGGCATACTGTTTGTGGTCCAAAGGGATGTCGTTTTGGAACTGGTCGAGCCACTCGGGCGAGAATTTGGTAGAAGGCGTCAAGTACTTTTCAACCAGCTGGTTATTAGCATCCGGTTTAGTTTCTACCGGCACAGTCTTTCCCGCGAACGCCTGGCGCACTTGCTCCACGGCCTTCAACATTAGTCAAGGCTGTCTGAGGACTAGGGACCTCCTGCTTAGGGACATATAAGATACTTTCATAAACCATATTTACTATATTTTTCTTTCTTTCTTTTTTACTAGACCGGCAAGCCGGTCCGCTTCGCAAATTCCATTGACGTTTGGCACCCTTGAGGGCGTCAAACCACCCAAAAAAAAGAGATAGTGTTCGTTTACTAGCCAAGCTAGCAGAGATATAAAAATTAAAAAGGATACTCAGAAGGATACTCAGAGCCTGTTTAGAAGTTTTCAGGGCTAAAGATCATAGCGTTTAGGCCGCTTCTGCTCGTTCCAATGCAAGGTGCGACTGAGCTGCCGCACCCAGTTGCCCTCCGTGAACTGCTGGGGCATCACTTTGGGGAACGGGTAGCGCGACGCATTGATGGTAAGAAAGTCTCCTCTGCTCAGCTCGATGCGTTCCTTGCCGTCAAACGACACATACGCCGACGACCGGGCGTCGTACGGAACGCCAATGCAAAGAATCATCGAGTCCGGAAGCACTAATGGCCGGAACGACAGAGTATGCGGACAAATGGGGGTCACCAGGGTGGCCGGAACGTCTGGGTGGACTAAAGAGCCGCCGGCGGACATGGAGTATGCGGTGGAGCCGGTAGGGGTAGAGATCACTACGCCGTCGGCATGAATGGAGGTCAGGTACTCGTAGTTCCCGTACAGTTCGGTCATCGTGATGTTGGCATTGGGCCCGCGGTCGATCACCACATCGTTGAGAATCACATACGAGTCCTCGATGGAATGGGTAGAGAACTGGCCGTCGGAGCCGCCCTTCTCGATCTCAAGTCGCAGGTCGTTCATATCCCCGCATTTAAGCGCATTATGGCTCCGCATGATCGTGCAGTCGAAGCGCATACGAAGCGCACAACTAATGCCTTCAGTAAGGTGGCCATGAATGATTTCCTTGAACCGGTTGAACTTGTTTTCGGTCATGAACCCTAGGGACCCTAAACTAAACGATAGGACAGGCGGCACCACTTTCTGGAACATCCATGAAGTATAAAGCACGGTACCGTCGCCGCCAAGCGTAATCACGAGATCGAATTTATCGGGGTGGCTTTCCAGGAACGCCGATGTCCAGAACCGGAGGCGGTCCTGGCGTTCCGGGTCGTTGCCGACGATCTTTTCGTAGTTGAAGTCGGCCTTGTCCTCGAAAATGTCCTGCACAAACACCACCAGCTTGGGTCCTTCCTGCTCGTAATCCAGCAGCCATTTGGTGACCTCGGCGGTCTTTTGATAAAGCGACTCGTCGCTGATTTTGGTGATGATCACCACCGACTTGACCTTCAGCGAGATCGACACATTGCGCAGCGCATTGGAGATGCCCCGGATATTGGTGGCCATTTCCGAAAGATGTTCTTTCGAATCAACCCACACCATTTCCCGCGGCGTCTGGGCGCCCGAGGGAAGCCGCGACCGGCTGGGCAACACACTGAAACTCTGGGACCTAGTAGGGATTTTCGGCGGGTCCCTTGTAGGCGGCGATAACAGCGACATGACTGCGTCCTTCAAACACTCATTGGATGCCAGCGTATTGTGGATACTGACTCGTGACGACCGCCCTGATTCTGGCATTTGCGGCGGGGGGGGAGTGGGGGTAGTCAACTAACCGGTAAGCTTACAGCAGTGGTGATCCAGCCGTGCCATCCGAGGGTACGGCCCTTGCCCCGCGCCCTTACCCGGCCGTCATTCTTCATTCTTTCAACCAAGCGACCAATTGGGCCCATGTCGCTGCCGCGGGTAGTGATTTTCCGGGCCAGTTCCGAGCAGGAGGAACTGAAAAAACTATTTTTCGGGTCCCCACAGGCGCAGACCCGTGCCCTGGCGCTCACAAAGGCCTATCAAGTACGAGGCCCTATTCCGCCGGCCATCCATCTTACCGCCCTTATAGTGGCCGCTTTACATGCCGATATTCCCCAAAACGATTTATATGCGATTCGCCAGACATATGCGATGGCGCTGATCCGGCTGGTCAACGAGATTCTCGACTCTTCACAAACAGGAAAAGTAGCCGCTCCTCTGCATGCCCTGGCTCGCCAACTCGAGCTGCCCGCCGCATTTGTAGAGCTCCGCCATGCGGCTACCCATGAAGATCTGCCCAGCGTGTATTTATTAAGAGAACTGGCCCAGCGAGCGTTGTCGTGGTTATGGGATAATTACTGGTTCAAGAACGGCACCCGACAAACCAGTCGGCAAAATACGCCCAGCAACAAAAGCGATCTGGAAATGACCTCCGATAATGTCAAAGATCTGTTCCGCGAATGGCGACGGCTGCGCCGCTCCGAACCGGATACGCCTATAGACGGAGAAGCGGCTGCCGTAGCCGTAAAGCTGCGATCGGTGGCCGAGCGGATGCCCGATCTGCTTCATACTGTGCTTTTCCAACGCAATATTCTTATTCCCCCCGGAACCACCCTGAAAAAAGTCGCGGCTGCCCAAGTCCTGTGGGGTCCTCTCTTATTAGAGCTGGGGCCCGGCATTGACTCTACCTTTACGAGTCTGGTGAGTCTCCGCAACCAGCAGGACTGGCCCGTTGCCGATAGCGACCCTACATATGATGCCTACCAAGCATGGCTCGAGTACTTGCTTCCGCATGTCCACGACCCGGTAGAGCCTCTTGCCAGCAGTCCTCGGCCGTGGAACGCCCTATTCCTAGCTGAGATCGCCAATACCCGGAAAGACATTAGTGCCTCGGACGTCTACAGACTTGCCGAGGAAATGGCTGCTGTCACCGGGACCAGTTTACCGGCATTCACAGCCACTGAACACACCGGTCCTGACCTAAAAGGGCCATGGCAGAAAGTATCTGGCTGGGTTCCCCGGCCCATTGGCGAATTGTAGATATAGACTATTTATTTTTTGTTTGTTTTTATTTTTCTTTTTTCTTACTAGGCCGACAAGTCGGCCTGTACCCGCTTCGCGGAAATCAATTGTTAGCAGGTTTTGGTGGCTTGTTTGGTGAGGCTTGTTTGGTTTGGCTTCGACTGGAGACTACCTGCTGACATGCTCAAGCTCGCGGAGGTCGCCAAAGATACGGGCAGTCTGCCCGTGTCGACCAGCTCCGTTAATGGAAACGTGTACTCGGCAAGCGCGAAATCAGTCTATTCAGTGGCGCCGACGTTCGAGAAACTTGCCGACCTACCATTCACTGTCAAGTCGTTGCTAACTAACTCCACAGGCAGTTTAGTGGCCGCGGCAGCAGCGGCTACTATCCATGTTCTCAACCGCAATGGCGGCCCCGAAGCAGTTTTGAAAACTCCTTCGGATGTATTGCAGATGCTGTGGCATCCTTGCGGCGTGACCGACTCGTGTTTAGTCGTGCTGGTCAAAGGCGCGGTGCTGTTGTATTATTTGAGTCCTAAGGGCGTAATCACCGAGAAATACAGTTTGAAAAGCTCTAACAGCGTGGATATTGACTGTACGGTTGACGAGACGGTCGCGATCTCCTTTGGCTCCTCGGTAGACGCTACGGGCGCTATGACTTTGTACCTGTTTACCGAAGACGGCGACCTGTATTTCCTGTGTCCTTTCCTCCCCGTTGAATTCAGTCTATCGCGAGCGCAGATCCGCAGCCTTTGGAATAATACGGTTGAAGAGATCCAAAGCGTGCCAACGGGGCCGGGCGCGTCCGCCAAAGACATACCCGGCGAGACGCGCGCTCTGCAGCGGGTTCTGCAACGGCAATTAACCTGGGCGAAAGAGCTCACCAAACAGGTGGATTTGGGCGTTGTTGTCTGGAACCAGACCAGCAATGTGCCTGCCAAAGTGTTTTCGCGTCCGGAACGCCCGCGATTAGCCCTGCAGGGGCCGCTTAAACAGCTGCCGTACCCGGACTTCCTTTACCAGGAGATGGCAGTGGATATCAGCGTGCTATCAGTAGGCCCGCTAAGTGTTTTGGCGCTTCTTACCCAGAAACATCTTGCGTTCTATTTAATAAACGACCCCGCACGGCTGGTTTGGCTAGGAGCCACGCTGGAAACTAGTGATGTGGTCTCGTTCATCGAGGTCGTCAAAGTGCCCACTCATGATAACCAAGGGAAACTGGTAGTAGCCGGCAGCATTGTGTTTATTCAGACTGCTAAAAACACCGTAGTGGTGGAACCGGCGTGGCAGGACGAGCTTATCAAGGGTGTACGCTCAGGCACGATCAATGCCTTGCCCCACTCGAAGCCGGAAACGCTGCCGTTGTCTATTCTGGATATCCGGCATACCAATGTGACTGCGCTGAGCACGAACGACGGCTCGGTATTATCGCGAGTTCTCAAGCAATGGTCCTACCACCTACCCTCAAAGACGGCCCAGGTCGACCTGCAAACCAAAGAGCCCTACCATTACGAGTCCCATATCGGCGACGGCGAGACTATGCGGCGGATCAACGCGCTTGTAGCGTCGATCTCTTTGCAGCCGTCGTCGTTTCCTCGTAATACACATATCACAGAGAACATGGAAGGCTATGAAGACCTGGCGGCGTTGGCTACCCACTACGAAGACGCGCTTGGCCGGCTTTACCAAGCGATTTACCTCGCCTCTAAAGAACTGGAAACCCAAAAAGAAGAGCTGGCCCGGCAAGTGGAGAAGCTGGACAAGGCGGCCGCCGATATCAAGAAACTGCGCAAAGCCGACCAGATCGCGCAAATCTCAAAAGCCATCAACCGCCAACAGAAACTCCAGCAACGCCTGGCTAAACTGGGCGACCGCGTAGATAATATGGCCACTAAATCGCTGCCTCTAAGTGTGCATGAGCACGACTTCTTTATCGAGCTGGAGCGGCTAGAGGAGTCGCTTGACAAGCCGCGGGGGCTGGCCGCGCGCGTGAAGCGGATCACCGACGAGGCCGGCGACATCACCACGTCAGTTAGCGACCAGCAGGCGCCAATCAAGTGGACATATGAGCTGCGGGCGTTTAAATCTCATTTAGATGCCCAGACAACTAGGATTGACTCCCTCAAGCGCGAGGTCACTATGCTCCAGGACATGTCTGATCCAGACGTCAGCTTGCCCATATAGCCTAATACTATACAGCATTATATAGCTTTTGGTTACTGGACATGTCACATTACTAGCTATAAATACCTAAAAGTCGGTGACCCGGCCATTAAACCCCCACTCGCCATGGCGCAGAGGATCTTGTTTGGGCCCGCCGATCTCGCCGGTTACAGGGTTAACTTCGCCTTCGAACTCGTCGTAGCTCTGGCGGGCTTCAGGGTGCACTTCTACGGGCCGAGCCATTGCTTCCTTCTGGAGCCGCTCGAACTCTTCCTGGTCTTCCTTGGGCAAGGCAAAAGGGCCCGGCCGGTCCTTGAAATTACTGGCAAAGCCCCGCACGCCGCGGGCCGCCAGACCGACTTTAGCTACGGTAGCCACTTTAGCCACTGCGAACCGCATGTTAACTGTAAGCATGGGAACCAATGGAACTTGAAAGTCACTTTGATCCTATTGACTGTTGTTCAGCATTGTTCAATATGCCTTGATTTTGTTTTTGTTTTTGATTTTTATTTTATTTTATTTTATTTTATTTAATGTAATAGATAATAAGAAAACTATGAAGACTAGTTAGCACTGCATCAGACATCCAAGGAAGGATTACAACGGTCACTGGCATACTGAATGGGTTCATGCGTATGCTACCGAGGAAACTGCGAATGTTTAAAATGATTTCATCATCACAATACTTACGCCTTGTTAGTTCTGTCAGACACAGTAAAATACTGGCAAGTAAGCCTTCGTCCAGAGACGGACTGGGCGGCCTCTGCTATCATCATAGTCGGATAAGATGAAAAAGGAAAGGTGGTGTTGTCATCATTAAACTTACTTTAATTCTTTTGCTGGTCGGTTCCCGCCTGCAAGTTGCCGGGGTTGGCGACTGTGGTCGGCAGAGGGTCTTGCAAGAAGGGTGGAATGACAAGTGAAAAATTGTGAGATATATTCTGGCTGACAAACTGCCCTAATCCCTGGCCGGTAAACAATCAAGCTTGCCTATTACTCGTAGTTGTTGATAATATAGCCAATAGTGCCCGCGCGGTTGTTTGACACGCCGTTAGTGCGAGTATTGATAATTAGACTCGTTAGATCCGAAATCGACAGCGACGGCTCCAATGTCCAGAAATAGGCCGCGAGGCCCGACACAAACGCGGCCGCATGCGACGTGCCGCTCATATAGCCATAGCTAGTAGACGTAGAAGGAAGACTCGAGTAGATATCGACGCCGGGCGCATACACACTTACACACGCGCCGTAATTGCTAAATGAAGCCGGCGTGTTTGTATAATTGAGCGCGGCAACCGCCATAGCTCCCGAACCGCTCTGGCCCAGGTTGGCGGGGCCCTCGGAGCAGGCCGACTTGTCGTCGTTTCCGGCAGCGGTCACAAAGAAAATCCCGGCCGAACGGGCCTTGGAAATCGCATTCTGACGGTCTTGCGAGATCTCGCCCACTGCAGAGTAGTTGATAATGGCCTTTTCATTAGCATTGCGGCTATGGCGGTCCAGGACCCAGTCCACGGCCTTGACGAAATTGCTGATGTTGCCCACGCGGTTAGCGTCCAATACCTTAACGGCAATAATGTGGGTGGTGCGAGACACCCCAACCGTGCTGCCGGCAATGAGGCCGGCCAAATGAGTGCCATGGCCGTTCTGGTCGGCATTGTTACTGTCGACAAAGTTCGTGCCCCACGAAGCGCGGCCGCCAAACTCTTGGTGGCCAATATTAACCCCCGTATCCAAGATGTATACGGTAACCGTCTGGTTGATTGACGTAGGAGCTTCATAGGTGTATGCGTTGTTGGGGTCTGAGTACAGGGTCTGCACATTACCATTGTACTGATAGTTGGCATTAGAGATGCGGCAGAGTCCCCAGGGCGCATTAGCCTGTCTCTGCTTGGAGGTAGTCACCTGGGTCGCTAGGGCAGCCGAGGCCAGCGGGCACAAGCATGCCAAAATAGCGAACAAAACAGATACAACGGATACTAGCATTGGAAGATATCAAAGTCGGGGCCGATCAACAGAGAATAATGAACAAGTTGCCTACAGAATTATGTCCCGAAGGGGGCCGCGTTGTTTTTTATAGTCCATGTGTTTAAGTTGGTATTTTCTAGGGCCCGGCTGTACCGGAAATAATACCTCCACAATGCATGCAGAGGGTAAGGGTATAAGTGTCTAAACCGATATTCCCGCAAACCCCTAGGAACCTCTCAGGTCACCTCTAGGGCCTTATTGGTCCGAACTATACAGCTCGTACAGATCGCCAAGCTTATTTGCATAATATTCGGGAACTGCAGGCGGGTCGGCGCTCAGCGACTGCTCGGAGTCGACGCCCGACAGCACAAACAAGGTGCCAAGCCCGCCGGTCTTGCCGAATACCATGTCGGTATTAAGGCGGTCGCCAACCATAATTGCCCGTTTAGGATCGAAATTGAACCGCGCCTTAATGCAGTCCATCATCACGGGGCTCGGCTTGCCCAAGGCCGCCGACGGCTGGCGGCCGGCACAGGTCGCAACCGCTTGGATCACCGTCCCCGCGCCGGGCAGCAGCTTGCCGTGAGACGGGAAGGTGCTGTCGATGTTGGTTGCCAAGAACAATGTCTCAGGGTCCTGGAGCTGGGCCTGGGCATACGCAAGCTTATAGTAATTAATATGGGTATCGAGGCCGGCCAGCACGCAGCCAATTGTGGGGTCGCGGGTGATGGACTCGGTCAAGTCGTCGGAGAACTGCTGTTGGAATTTGGGGTCCTCGCCGCCGGCGTAGGCAATGCCGACTTCCTCCAGCTCTTCCTCAATGCCGCGCTGGCCAACAATGAACACTTTCTTGTCTTTGGGGAAGTTGATGATGCGGTCCAAATAAACGGCGGCCGAGTACGAGGAGCAGAATATTTCGTCGAGCCCGACGCTAATATTGAGCTTATCGAACTTGGCCCGGTAAGCTTTGCGGCTTTTGGTCGAGTTGTTGGTGACAAAAACCAGCTGCTTGCCCTTAGACCGCAGCAGTTTAAGCGTGGCCTCGACATGGGGCAGCAGCTGCGAGCCTCGCCACAGCACGCCGTCGCAATCGAACAGAAACGTGTCGTACTTGTCCAGCAATTCCTGGACCTGTTGCTTGCTGGTTATCTTCTCGGACATGATGCAGGGAGGGATATGTAAGGAAGCGTTCACCGAAGGTTTACACTAACCGCGCGGACTGCACTAACTCCATCAGTTGCATGTGCATCTGTATAATAAAAATAATAAAAATACCAGAAAATATCGAAAATAGCCTCAAATTTTTTAATTGTCACCCTTAATTTGTTTCCCTGGGGTACTTAGCACCCCTTGTAATCTCTAGTACCCATACATCCGACTTGACTGCTGACCAATGAAAGGGGTATACCAAGAGCTGCCTCCAAAAGGCGGATACGAGCCGGTCCAGTGGAAACGCAACCTGCCGGCCCGCGGCTTCCGGCCAAGCATTTACTTTCTGGGCGTTTTCGGACTGTGCTCGTTCGGGTTTTATAAGCTGATTGCCGGCCTGCGCGAGCGCAACGAGCTGGCTCGCGAAAAGCAGTGGGGCCGCATTTTCATCCAGCCGCTGCTGGAGGCCGAGGCGGACCGCGACGCATATCGCCGGATCACCAGTTTGCGGGCGAAGGAGCAGGAGATCATGAGCGAGGTGCCTGATTTCGATGCCAATAAACCTGTTTACCACGACCCGAAGTTCCGCAAGCCCAATGTCACGGGCTTCCCGAACTTTTAACTGGAAAAAACATGCCGCCACTGGTTGGGGCGGGTTTTTTTAACCTATATACTACATAACTTGGTAATTTTGCTAACCTATTTGGCTTGTTGTTTCGTCGCATGCGGCTCCAACCAACTTATCCAGCTGACAATGCTGTACTACGTGCTGTTGGTAGCCAGGCTGCTGGCTGCCTACCTATCGCCAATCCCCGACTGCGATGAAGTGTTTAACTTCTGGGAACCGACCCATTTCATCACGCATGGCGCCGGTTTACAGACTTGGGAATGGTCGCCCGTATATGCCATCCGGTCCTGGTGCTACGTCGGCGTCCATGCAGCTATAGTGCGGGCACTGCAGCTTATGAACTTACAGGGCCCCTGGCTGTTTTACGGCGTGCGATTTGTGTTTGCAGCGATAGAGGCTTGGACAGAGTACCGGCTTGCCCGGGTGCTGCGCAAAAAGTACGGCAACCAGGTATGTTGGATCTTTGTGGTTTTGAGCGTCTCTTGTGCTGGCCTGTTCCATGCCTCGGTGGCATACCTGCCCAGCAGCTTCGCCATGTATTGCATGACGCTGGCGTTCAGTCTTTTCCTGGATAACCCGCGCAGAAACATCGTTAAGGTCATGCTGTGCATTGCCGTAGGCGGGTTACTGGGCTGGCCGTTCGTGCTGGTGCTGGCGGCTCCCCTGGGGGCATACTATACGGTGTGCAGCGGCTCGCCCAAGGAATGGATGCAGAGTGTTGGCAAGAGTCTAACTTTGGGTTTGCTGGTCTTGGCAGTGATTGTCGGCGTGGATTCTCTAGTGTTCCGCAAACTGGCCATTGTGCCCTTCAATATTGTCGGCTACAATGTGTTTTTCGCTTCTGAAGACTCGGGCCCAGACATTTTCGGGACCGAGCCCTGGACTTATTATGTGTTTAACTTGCTGCTGAACTTCAATCTCGTGTTCCCGCTCGCTCTTGTCAGTGCCTTTTTTGTCGACTTCCAGGCCCTGGCCGCCTTGTCCACCATGTACCTGTGGCTGGGCATTCTTATTAGCACTCCGCATAAGGAAGAACGCTTCTTATATGTGGTATATCCTATCATCTGCACGGCCGCCGCCTTCACGCTGTCGCGCACCTGGCACGCAGCCACCAGTGTCGTCAAGCTGCCGAAACTGTTTCTGTATGCGGTTGTGGCCGTTATTGCCGTTTTGGGCGTCTCCCGCAGCGCCGCGCTGGCTAAATACTATAATGCGCCCTTCCATGTCTATCAAGGCGTGCCTGAAAACTCGACAGTGTGTGTCGGCCGCGAATGGTACCGGTATCCCTCCGGGTACTTTATGGACGGGCAGCTCAAGTTCGTTGCGTCCGGTTTTGACGGCCTGCTTCCCGGTGAGTTCCAGACTTATACGGCGATTCCCGCGGGCATGAACAATAAAAACATTGCTGACCCGGGCAAGCTGGCACCGGTGGCGGAATGTGACTATTTAGTCGACATCGACCTCCCTACTAACCCGGAGGCCGGCGAGTTCGACCCTTTGCAAAGCGGCTGGCAAAAGGATACATGCGCGCCTTTCCTAGACACCTCGGCCAGCACGGGCATTGCGCGTCTGTTGTATTTCGGGCTCGACAAAACCCCGTTCGGCACCTCCAAGTACGTGGACTATTGTCGCTATAAACGAGTAGCCTAATCCCATAATGTAATGACCCTGACTATGCATGCTGGTTAGCCATCACAACCAGCAACAATCATCAACCACCATCAAAAAGTAGCAACATAAATACTATATGCTGTTTTGTTTTTGTGTTCTTTTTTCTTTTTTCTTTTCTTTTTTTATACTAGGCCGACAAGTCGGCCTGTAACCGCTTCGCGGAAGGACTGCGGAAGGGACTGCAGGTGAGCCAAGAAGGAAAGAAGAAAGAAGAAAGAAGAAAGAAAGACAATGGCAAAATTCTATGTATTCTAAATAGGAGAAATAGTCTATTTGGAGAGCATGGCCTCGCGGCCAGCACCAACACCCACCCAGCCAATAGGCACCTCTAGGAACTGCTCGATGAAAGCAAGGTACTCCTTGGCCTTGGCGGGAAGCTCCTGGTAGCTCTTGCACTTGGAGGTGTCTTCTTGCCAGCCAGGGAACGTCTTGTACTCGATCTCCGCATCCTCGAAGATGCTCAGATCGGCAGGGAAGCTCTTCAGCGTCTTGCCCTTGTGCTTGTAGGCCACGGCCACCTTGAGCTCGGGCAGCTGGTCCAGCACATCCAGCTTGGTGATGTTCAGCTTGGTGTAGCCGTTGATGAGCGTCGAGTAGCGCAGAACCACCAAGTCCAGCCAGCCACAGCGGCGGCGACGGCCGGTAGTAACGCCGAACTCGGCGCCTACCTCCTGCAGATGGCGGCCGATATCGTCGGTGAGCTCAGTCGGGAACGGGCCGCCGCCTACGCGCGTGGTGTAGGCCTTGACGACGCCAATCACCTCCTTGATCTTCTGAGGAGGGATGCCCAGACCGGTGCAAACACCGCCAATGCCGGTATTGGACGACGTCACATAAGGATAGGTGCCGAAGTCGATATCAAGCATCAACGCATTAGCGCCTTCAATCAGAACCTTCTTGGACTTGTCGCTAAGGGTCTCGGCCATGAAGGGAACAGTGTCAATGACCATGGGCCGGATGCGCTCGGCATACTGCTTGTAGCGCGCGAGCTCCTCATCGGCATCGTAGTCAAAGCCGCCCCACCGTTTCTGCTCGGAATCAAGCATCCGGTAGTAGCCCTTCTCGAACTCTTCCCAAGCCCCCGGCTCCTGCGACACCAGATGGTGGACGCGAAGTCCGGAGCGAGTGGCCTTGGTAGAATAGGTAGGACCAATACCCTTTCCGGTCGTGCCGATCTCCTTGTTGTTGCCCTTGAGCTCCGACTCCCGAAGGCCGTCGACCCGCTGGTGGAAGTCGAATACCAGCTGAGCCCGGTCCGATACTTTCAGCCGGCCGTCGCAGTTCATGCCTTTAGAGGTAATCGTCTCCAGCTCCTTGAAAAGCGACGGGATATGCACCACTACGCCCGAGCCTATGACATTGATGCACTTGTCGTTGACCAGGCCCGACGGCAGCATGTGGAAGTCGTACTTAGTTCCGTTGACCACAATGGTGTGGCCGGCGTTATTTCCGCCTTGGCAGCGGGCACACACGTCGACATCGTCGCACAGAATATCCACCAGCTTTCCTTTCCCTTCGTCACCCCACTGCGAGCCTAAAACAACGGTAGCCATGATTCACCAAATTAGTTAAGTTGATTTGTGGGTATCTGCCGAATCAGTCAGTGGGCAACTGCTGCTTTGGGATTACCGCCCTTGCCCTTGCCCATACCCAGTGCCCTTACCCCGTTAGTTGGTCCCATCCCTGGTTCACCCGGCATATATTTTTTGGCTTGGTTTAATCGATCCTAAATGCCTATCCACCCCACCGGCCAGCAGGTTCTGGCCAGAAACACTGATCCGGCATTAATATCCGGCCGCCTGAATGTCCAGGAGTTTGTGGATGCCCGCAAAACCGAGATCGCCCGCCTGCAAGAGGCGATGTCGAAAGAAGGCGGAAAAAAAC
Source organism: Wickerhamiella allomyrinae (assembly GCA_030581455.1). NCBI lineage: Eukaryota > Fungi > Ascomycota > Dipodascomycetes > Dipodascales > Trichomonascaceae > Wickerhamiella > Wickerhamiella allomyrinae. The sequence goes on from JAKTTL010000007.1 coordinate 260,399, forward strand.
GGGCATTCCAAACCGTTCCTCGCACCAAACGGCGGCGAACCGCTAGCCATAATCCTAAACGAGTGCCTAAAAAGCTGCAGGCCCGCGCAAAGGCCGAAGCAGCCCAGGATAATACCCCTCTTCCTAAACGACGAGTCGATCACCATCGCGATCCACACGCTACCAATGCGCCTGCAGAGGACTTGACGGCCGTGAACGAAAAGGCAGAGTTGCCGAAAGGAAGACGGTACAAATCCCGCCAGAAAGACAAAGTGTGGCTGCCTACTCATGTGTGGCACATGAAACGGGCCCATGTTCTAAAACGATGGGGGTACATGGTCCCTGAAACGCCTACTCAAAAACAGTACAGAGCCACTCACAGAGTTAGCGACCAGATGGGCGGGGCGATGGTCTGGGATTCCAGTTACTATGCAACGCTATTTGTGCATGGCAGTATCGAAACTTTAAAGGAGAGCCTACACATGTTTGTGGGGGCTGATAAGCCTATTTATACTACGGGCCGGCGCACCTGGCAAGGCCAGCTTGCCGGCAAGGGCCCTGTGCTTTTATACTGGCAAAAAACCGGTTTGGTAGTCCACTTCCACCCGGCCTTGTTTGACGATATCTACGAACTATTTACTGGGTTTGACATCGAGGACTGTAGATACTCTATGGGCTCGATTGACATTACCGGGTCGAAAGCTTTAAGCACGTTAGTAGCCTGCATGGTTCCAAATGTTGATAACGACCAGTCGCGCACTTGGAAGTCGCTGGCCCTGGTAGGGAACGTCGAAGCGTTGCCAGTCCAGAGTGTGTTAAATCTGGAAATCGCCGACCCGCGCATGTACTTCCCGCCGCAAAAACAACGCCCGAAAGGCACAATTGATAAGGCTTTAGATTGTTTGGCCGATTGGCCTGTTAACGAGCAGTCTAAGTTATTCGATCTCAATGCCCGCAAACAGTGCGTAGAGTTACAGGCTCGCCAGGCCGAGCTGGATGCTCGGAAACAGCCTGGAAAACATATCGATGCTCAGCCGTCGGACCCGGTGATTCCGGTTGTCGTTATGAAACTCAATAACCGGTTAAGAGTCCTCCTGCCGTGGGCATGGGTGCTGCCGCTGTGGCTATCAATTACCCATATGCCGCACGTGCTTGTCGGCGGCCATGCCCAATTAGAACAAATCGGGTTCGAACGGGGCGAATGCACGTTCCCGAAAGACTATCCACTCACGCCGGCCGGCCACGCCTATGCCGATGAGCAGCGGGAACAAGTGAAAAAGCGGTTTTTTAGCAAACCAGCCGCTAAACGGCCATCTCTAGCAACTGAAATCGGAGATAACTTTGGCTGCGACTGGAAACTACTTGGTAAGAAAGCCCAGCAGGTGCTGCCGGTAGTCGTTAAAGCCACTAGTCGCGGCTCTCCTCAAGACGGAGCCCGGATCTACGCCTTGCCGGAAGGCACCGAACAGGCTTGGCGATATTCTAGTGCCGAAAACCAGCCAGAAACTCCTGGCGCAGATCTGTTGATAGGGTTTGTGACCAGCGGGAACTATAATCTCGAGAGCGGGTCCGGCACGGGCGTCGGCTCGGCGACTAGCCAGAAGGGCTTGTGTCTTGTCCGCAATATTGGCAGTCAAGTATTCCGGCTCGCCGAGCTCTTTCCGGCAAAGACGCCTTTCACATAAAATCAAAACACCGTAACTATATCGACTACTATTTAATGTCAAACAACGGCTTGAGTTTCTTCATCAACACCCAGTCCTCGCGAGGCACTTCGTCGCGGAAGGCAGGGTCTTTGAGCACGTCAATAGACCGGCGCGAAATCAGCGACACCAGCTTGTCGTTCTCGTCGATATGCCGGCCCCAGGTAGGCATGTTGGTCATGCCGCCCGAGTCCAGCCGCACGGCGACACCGGCATTGGCCTGGCCCTTGCGGATAATGTCGCGGTCTTTGTGGTCTACTTGCAGCGACTGCACGCGGCCCAGGTTATAGATGAGCTTGTCTTTGGTGACGGCATCGTGTTTGACAATGGCGATCGGCGTGCCGATCCGCAGCGAGCCTTCTTGGATATCTACACCCACAATCATCGGGTTGCGTTTGTTGATGATCTGCAGAATGTTGAGCACGCACGGGAACACCGCGTCATGCACGGTATCTTTGCGGCGCTGCTCCAGCAGCTGCTTCTGGTAGGCAGTGAAGTCGTCGAACAGATGGTAGATGATATCTGCCGAGAACATCTTGATGCCGTACTCGTTAGCGTACTGCTCGGCTTCTTTGTCGATCTTGACATCAAAGCACAGCATCACCGCGTACTCCGGGTTCTTCTCCACCATCGGCAGCGCGCGCATGACGTCACGTTTGAACACGGGGCCGATCGAGATCGACATCACGGGGATCTTCATGTCTTTAAGGAAATCCAGCAACGCCTCCAGCGAACCCAAGGTCGACGCCTGGACACATACACCCTCGCCGGTCTTATCTACGGAGTCGAGCAGACCGGTCATATCGTCCATGACATCGTCCATCAAGTCGTCCTCATCATCGTCGGGACCCACCAGCAGCACGCGCGAGCCCGCCACGGCATGCTCGAGATCAGGAGCAGAGATCTTCACACCCAAGGCGGCCTTGACTTCTTTGTGGTGCACATATGCAGACTTGATGCGCATCTCCCGCATGGGCTGCGGGGTCAGCAGCGCCCGCACGTTGGTGGCAATGGGCCCGTTCAATCCACACAGCACAATGCGGTCGCCTTCATGGAGCACGCCGTTGGAAAGCACGACATCAATAGTCGTACCCAGGCCTTCCACCACTTTGACTTCGAGAATGGTGGCCTCCAAATGCGACAAGTACATAAGCTGCTTGGACATCCGCGACTGGGTCAGTTCCAGCAGCAGGTAGATGAGATCAGGCACACCCTCGCCGGTCACGGCCGAGGTGGGCACCAGCGACACGTATTTGGACAGGTTATTGTTTTTGTAGTAGACTTCAGAATTGAAACCTTGCTCGGCAAATAACACCTTGGTTTTCTCTAGGCGGTCCTCGAACTCGCGCTGCACCGACGGCGTCTGCTGGGCCAGCGAGTCGCGTACCGAGTTGTTCGGAGTCGACTTCCAGCCATAAAGGCGATCGATTTTGTTGAGGGCCACCACGAACGGCGTCTTGCGGTCTTTAAGCAGCCGGATCGACTCCAGCGTCTGCTGCTCCAGACCATGCATGATGTCCACCACCAGAATGGCTATGTTACAAAGGGACGAGCCGCGCGACCGCAGGTTCGAGAACGACTCGTGGCCGGGGGTATCAATAATAAGCAGACCAGGAACATTATAGGAGATATCCACATGTTTGGCCATCACCGCCGTCTTCTTTTCAATGGCATCGATGGGGAAGTAGGTAGCACCGATCTGCTGGGTAATACCGCCGGCCTCGCCCTCCTGGACGTTAGTGCGACGCATATTGTCGAGCAGCTTGGTCTTACCGGTATCGACGTGGCCGAGAATAGCGCAAATCGGCGACCGCATGTTGCCTTCCTGGCCGCTGGCCAGAGCTTTGTTCATACGGGCCTTGCGTTTGTGATCCACCTCAACCCGTTTGGTTTCATCCAGCTGCGTACGGGCCAGAAGCGACTCTACGTTCTCTTCCGAAGCTGCAGAAGCACTAGTAGTAGTCGCCTTGGCAGGCTTCTCCTGTTTAGGCTTGGGTTCAGGCTCAGCAGACTCCGACTCGGCACTGGTTTCCTTGGAAGGAATCTCCGGTTTAGAGGTATCGTCATTGTTATCCGACAGCTCGGCCTCCCAATCGTCCATTAACGCTTCCTCTTCCTCCTCTGGCTCCTCCGGTTTCTTGACCTCGTCAGCAGGCTTGGTCGGCTCGGCCGCCTCGACCGGCGGCGTGACCTCCTCTTTCTTGGGCTCGGGCTTCTTGGGCTCGGGCTTCTTCATCTTGCCCTGCTTGATCAGCCCCGTGACCTGCACGCCCGAAGCCAGCAGCTGCTCGCGGCGCCGAGCCTGCAGCGCCTGCTGTTCCCGCTGCTTTTTGGAAAGCAGTTTTCCTTCGGCCCGCAGCCGTTCCTTCTTTTCCCGTTCCTTCTCTTTCTTGGCCGCGCGTGCCGCCTCGCGCGCCTCCTCCTCTTCGGCCGCCTTGCGGGCGTCTGCTTCCGCTTGTTCGCGGGCTTCCTGCTCGGCTAACGCCGCCGCTTCCTCGGCCTCTTTCTTAGCCGCCAGCTGTTTTTGCAAAGCCGCAAGCGCCGGATTCAGTTTCTTCTTCTTGCCGCCTTTAGCGGCTTTTTGCTCAGCGGCTTCCGCGGGCTCAGAAGCTTCCGGGTGGTCCGCCGGCTCCGTCTGCTCGCTATCAGGCTCAGGAGTAGCCGTAGCCGAATCAGATTTGCCCGAATTAGGAGCAGGAACTTTCCGCTGGGCAGCAGCCCGTTTCTTGGCCTTGTCCCGCTCCTTCTTTTCGCGTTCTTTTTCCTTCTTCGACTTGACCTGCACGGCCGCCTCGGTTTTAGCCGCCTGCGCAGCGTCAATCTCCTCCTGTTTCTTGTCTTGTTTCTTTTGTTTAGACCGTTTCAGCGCGCCCATCAGGCCGCCGCCGCCGCCATCGCCCCACTCGTCGTCCATGTTGGCTTCTACGGGTCCACTAGGGCCGCTAGGCTCGCTAGCACCGCTAGGAGCGGGCGAATCTTCAGGCGAATCTTGGGGCCCGTCGCCGGTAGTAGGCGTGGATTCGGGTTGGTCCGGAACCGAAGATTCCGGCTCCTCATCCCAGAAATCTCCGCCAGCCTTAGACTTTGATTTTTTACCCATGATTATGTGTGGGAGAAAAAAACTAGGCAGTGATTTTTCAATCTGTCCCCCCCGCCCTGCCTAACCCTAGACCTCAAAAGTTGCTGGGGGAAGTTGATTTTTCACGCTTCCTTTAATCACCTACCAACTAACCCCTTCCTGTTTGCAACATGGCCACCACCGTTGACAAAATCAAGGCCATCGAGAATGAGATGGCCCGGACCCAAAAAAACAAGGCCACATCCTTCCATTTGGGCCAGCTCAAGGCCAAGCTGGCCAAACTTAAGCGGGAACTTCTTACCCCCCAGGGCGGCGGCGGCGGCGCTGGCGGCGTTGGTTTCGATGTGGCTCGCACCGGTGTTGCGTCGGTAGGCTTTATCGGCTTCCCATCGGTCGGGAAATCGACGTTGCTGAGCACTTTGACGGGTACTCATTCCGAGGCGGCTGCCTACGAGTTCACGACTCTTACCACTGTTCCGGGCGTTATTCAGTACCGGGGCGCGAAAATCCAGATGCTGGATTTGCCCGGAATTATCGAGGGTGCTAAAGACGGTAAAGGTCGCGGTAAACAGGTTATTGCCGTGGCTCGTACTTGTAACCTTATTTTCATTGTTCTCGATGTCAACAAACCTTTGCAGCACAAACAAGTGATTGAGCGTGAATTGGAAGGCTTCGGCATTCGCGTGAACAAAGAAAAACCCAATATTGTCTTCCGCAAAAAGGATAAGGGCGGCATCAGTATCACCTCTACCGTGCAGCTGAACAACCTGGACCACGACGAAGTCAAGGCGGTGATGAACGAGTACCGGATCACATCTGCGGAGATTGCGTTCCGGTGCGATGCTACTATTGACGATCTTATTGATGTTTTGGAGGAACAGAGCCGGTTCTATATCCCCGTTGTTTATGTACTGAACAAGATCGACTCCATCAGCATCGAGGAGCTGGATCTGCTGGCCAAAATCCCTAATACAGTGCCGATTTCCAGCGAGCACCAATGGAATTTGGACGAGCTTTTAGAGGCGATGTGGGGTAAACTGAATCTGGTGCGGGTTTACACCAAACCAAAGGGCAAACAGCCCGACTATAACGAGCCCATTGTGTTGCGGCAGGGCCGCAGCAGCGTGGAAGACTTCTGTAACGCCATTCACAAGAGTTTGGTGACCGATTTCAAGAACGCGGTGGTTTATGGCACCAGCGTCAAGCACCAGCCCCAGCATGTGGGCCTGAACCACGTGCTGCAGGACGAGGACGTGGTGACCATTTTGAAAAAGTAGATGGCCCTTTGGGGTGTTTTAAAATAAATTATTGCCTTCATAGATGTAAATATGAACCTAGGAAACTACGGATTTGCTTCGCTCAAATCAAGCCGGTTAATTGGTTGATCATGCAGGCGTCTGTCCCGGCCGCTTGCAGGGGACACCTACCCTGCATGAAATTTTTCAGGTTATCTAATTATTTTGGTTGGACGCCTCGACGACGCAGGCGATGCCTTGCATTTGTCGCGTGTCCAGTTGTGGGATTGGCAAAATATATAGTTTATAGTCGATGGTAATTACCAGCTGGTTAAATAAATGGGGCCCCTGCCGGCTGCGACCACTGGCGGCGGCCGCAGCCCTAAATGCAGTCACAACCTTGCTGACAGCAGGATTTGCGATTACCAAATATATTAGCGGGGCTCCTGATTTCAAATTTTCCCAGTGCCAAGTCACATTTGCAACAATGGTTAATGCCTTGGCTGTTGATCAAATCCGCGAGTTGATGGACAAGGTCCCCAACGTCCGCAACATGTCGGTCATTGCCCACGTCGATCACGGTAAGTCCACTCTTACCGACTCTCTTGTCCAGCGGGCCGGTATTATCTCGGCCGCAAAGGCCGGCGATGCCCGGTTCATGGACACCCGTAAGGACGAGCAGGAGCGTGGTATCACCATCAAGTCTACTGCCATCTCTCTGTACGCCACTCTTAGTGAGGACGACTGCAAGGAGATCAAGCAGAAGACCGACGGTACCGGTTTCCTGATCAACCTGATCGACTCGCCCGGCCACGTTGACTTCTCGTCGGAGGTCACCGCTGCTCTGCGGGTTACCGACGGTGCCCTGGTTGTCGTCGATACCATCGACGGTGTGTGTGTGCAGACCGAGACTGTCTTGCGCCAGGCCCTGACCGAGCGTATCAAGCCTATTGTCTGCATCAACAAGGTGGACCGCGCTCTGCTGGAGCTGCAGACCACCAAGGAGGATCTGTACCAGACTTTCGCTCGTACCGTCGAGTCGGTGAACGTGGTGATTGCCACCTACAACGACGAGGCGCTTGGCGATGTCCAGGTGTACCCCGAGAAGGGCACGGTCGCGTTCGCGTCGGCCCTGCAGGGATGGGGTTTCACCGTGCGCCAGTTTGCCATCCGCTACGCCAAGAAGTTCGGTGTTGACCGGGAAAAGATGATGCAGCGGCTGTGGGGTGACAACTTCTTCAACCCCAAGACCAAGAAGTGGACCAAGACCGAGAAGGACGCCGACGGCGAGACGCTGGAGCGGGCGTTCAACATGTTCATTTTGGACCCCATTTTCCGCATCTTCTCTGCCGTGACCAACGCTCGCACCGACGAGATCGACAAGCTGGTCGAGAAGCTGGAGATCCAGCTCAAGCCCGACGAGAAGCAGCTCGAGGGCAAGCAGCTGCTGAAGACGGTCATGCGCAAGTTCCTGCCGGCTGCTGATGCTCTGCTGGAGATGATCTGTATCCACCTGCCGTCGCCGGTCACTGCCCAGGCCTACCGTGCCGAGACCCTTTACGAGGGCCCCCACGACGATGCCGCGTTCCTGGGTATCAAGAACTGCGACCCCAAGGCCGAGCTGATGCTGTACGTGTCCAAGATGGTGCCTACCTCCGATAAGGGCCGTTTCTACGCGTTCGGCCGCGTGTTCTCGGGCACCGTCCGCTCGGGCCAGAAGGTGCGCATCCAGGGCCCCAACTATGTGCCTGGCAAGAAGGATGATCTGTTCGTCAAGAACATCCAGCGCACGGTGCTGATGATGGGCCGTACCGTCGAGACCATCGACGACTGCCCCGCCGGTAACATTGTTGGTTTGGTGGGTGTGGACCAGTTCCTGCTCAAGAGCGGTACTCTCACCACTCTGGAGGACGCCCACAACATGAAGGTGATGAAGTTCTCGGTGTCGCCTGTCGTGCAGGTGGCTGTCGAGGTCAAGAACGCCAACGACCTGCCCAAGCTTGTGGAGGGTCTTAAGCGGCTGTCCAAGTCGGACCCGCTGGTGCAGACCTACATTTCCGAATCTGGTGAGCACATTGTTGCCTGCACCGGTGAGCTGCACTTGGAGATCTGTCTCAAGGACCTGGAGGAGGACCATGCCGGTATTCCTCTGCGGGTGTCGCCTCCCGTGGTGTCGTACCGCGAGACGGTGGAGAGCGAGTCGTCGATGGTGGCGCTGTCCAAGTCGCCCAACAAGCACAACCGTATCTACGTCAAGGCCGAGCCCATCGACGAGGAGCTGTCGCTTGCGATTGAGAAGGGCGTGGTCAACCCCCGCGACGATTTCAAGGTGCGGGCCCGTCTGATGGCCGACGAGTTCGGCTGGGATGTCACCGACGCCCGCAAGATCTGGACGTTCGGCCCCGACGGCACCGGCCCCAACCTGGTGGTGGACCAGACCAAGGCGGTTCAGTACCTGAACGAGATCAAGGACCACGTTGTTGCCGGTTTCCAGTGGGCGACCCGCGAGGGCCCCATTTTCGGCGAGCACATGCGTTCGGTGCGCATCAACCTGCTGGACGTGACCATGCACCCCGATGCCATCCATCGCGGTGCCGGCCAGATCGTGTCGACCATGCGCCGCGCCACCTACGCGGCCGTGCTGCTGGCGGACCCGCGCATCCAGGAGCCCGTGTTCCTGGTGGAGATCCAGTGCCGCGAGTCGGCGGTGGGCGGCGTGTACTCGATTCTCAACATCAAGCGTGGCGAGGTTGTGTCCGAGGCCCAGCGCCCCGGTACGCCCATGTTCACCATCAAGGCCTACCTGCCCGTCAACGAGTCGTTTGGTTTCACCGGCGAGCTGCGCAAGGCCACCGGTGGCCAGGCGTTCCCGCAGATGGTGTTCGACCACTGGCAGACCATGCCGGGCAACCCTCTGGAGCCCGGCAGCAAGCCTGGCCAGATCGTGACTGCTGCTCGCAAGCGCCGCGGTCTCAAGGAGGTTGTTCCTGGTTACGAGGAGTACTACGACAAGCTGTAATCCTTTAGCGTAGATCAAGTAGTGTTTACACTTATTTTTGAGCTTACTTCTGATGGGTCTATGGACAGACATGGATATGGACTTGGACTTAACTCATAGACTAGACATGGACATGGACAGACATGGACATGGACAGACATGGACATAGACTTAACTCATAGACTACACTACTTTTCGCACAACGCTTTACACGCTTACAGCGCGTCGCTACCGCGTCGCTACAGCGTCGCAACCTTCTCTAACTCCCCCCCGCGCTGGGCAGACTCGACAGCAGCAACAATCACCGCGAAATGGTGGAACGCCTTGGCCGGCGTCGACACAATCAGCGACTTGTCCTTCTTCTCGGCCACCTCGGCAAAGTTCTCGAACTCGGGAACAAGGCCGTCGATGTTGTTGAGCTCAAGATCGATTACCTCCGTTACGGCGTCGTCGGCGCCCTTGCCGAGCGCCAGCGTGATGGTCTGCGGCTCGTTCTTGGCGCCCTCCAGCACCAGCGAGCCCTCGCTGCCAAAGATCTGCAGCCGCAGCGTCTTGGCCGTCGCGCCCAGCGACTTCGCGTAGGTGAAGGTGCCGAACGCGCCCGACGCGAGGTTGAACTGCGCGCTCAGCGTGTCGACGTCACCTGACTCCCGCTGCAGCTGCGTAGTGCGTGCCGTCACCGACTCCACGGGGCCCAGCACCTCGGTGAGCAACGCCGTTTCATGAACGCCGCCATCACTTAGATACCCGCCCACATGTTTCGGGTTCTGCCGCCAGCCGGTGGAGTGGTACTTGGACAGGAAAAACGGCCCCGTTGATTGGTGCACAAACGTGACCACCTTGCCGATTTTGGGCAGCAGCTCCTTGAGCTTGCGCGTAGACGTGTGATATAACCAGTTCTCCAGAATGAGTACCGGCGTAGTAGACTGGTCGGTCAATTGCACGATCTGGCGCGCATCTTCCAAGCCAGCCGCAATGGGCTTCTCAATGGCCAGCGGCTTGCCGGCCTCCAGCGCCGCCTGGACGATACTGAGATTGTGCTCTACGGGCACCAGCGCATCAATAGCAGTGATATCTTTATTGAAAATCAGCTCCTCAACGCTATCAAACACTCTCGACTCCGGCAGCCCCGCATGCTTGGCAAACCGCTCGGCCTTGGCTTTCGTGCGGTTGAATGCCCCGGCCAGCTCCAGCTCTTTGACCTGGTTAATCGCTGGCAGGTGCGAGTCGGTGGCAAAGATGCCAGTTCCGACGATTCCTAGCTTGACAGTCATGATGAGGAGATGCCGGCCGGCAATCACCTAATGGGGGCCGTGGGTGGGGATGGGGCTTACGGCTTGGCAGGGGGTAGTCCTGAAGGTGGTTGAGATAGTTGCAAAACTAGCATGTAAAGGTAGTTCGAAACAAAAAAAAGTAGCTATCAAGTACCCGCCAGGCTTCTGAGGGTAAAGTTCTTATCTACAACCAAGACTACTCAATATGTAAACGACCTGGTCTAATTGTAGTTAATTGCTAATTGCTCTAATGCTCTAATGCTCTAATTGCATTAATTAAATCCAATTGCATTCAATTGCATTCAATTGCATCCAGCTACTGATATAGATCCAGTAGATCACGGATCTAACTGCCTGTTGTGCCAAACCCTTGCATGGGGATTAGCACCCCGCTTGCACCGCTTGTGGCCTATCCACAGGCTTACATACCCCACATGCTGCGACTCGCTCCCTTGGCTTCCTGGACAGTTGGCGGTGCCATTGCCGGCGTGTTTTACGCCCGCAGACGCCACATCATTCTTAACGAGCAGTTCTCGTACTCGTCTGCCCCGGCAAACATCGATGTCCGAGTGTCGCCCGCCAAAGAGTGGACGGGCCAGGGCTTCTCCCGGTTTGGCGGCCGCCTCGACTACCACCAGCTCACCTACGGCTCGTTTGTGGGCATGGTTTCCGGTTGGTTTGTCGGCAAGGTCAGCAAAATGCTCGTCAGTCTCATTGTGGGCGGGCTGATCACTGCAGAGTACCTGCAGTATACCGGCAAGCTGGATCTCACGCCGTATGCGCGGGATATCTACAATTGGTCGTTGTCGCGACTGGATGCGGGGATTTCCGCGGATGATCCCAGTTTCAAGCTCAGTTTCATATCCGCCTTCATCATTGCTGCTGTCTATGCCTGACAAAATCAGGCCTATTTTTATATATAGAGAGATATAGCTCAACTAGCAGCTAGATGCAGTTTGTTGCGCGTAAACGCCTGGCCGCCGCCAATGATATCGAAGATCGCCGTCCAGTCGTAGCTGCCGCGCGCCAGCGGAATCACATCCAGCTGCACACTTACTTGGTCGTTGGCATTGACCATCACCGGCTGCTGCAGACTGCCGACCCACAGCATGTTCTTTGTGTCGCTGGGCACGAGCCGCAGCATGCCGTACTTGACTTTGCTCGACTTGTTGACCAGCACCGTGCGGATACTCGACCGTTTCTCGATCGCCAGCGGCAATGGCTGCTCGACCGTCATCTCCAACAAGACGGGCTCTGCCCGCAGAATAGTGGCCATTTTCTTGGTGAGCACAATACCGCGTAGTTCGACGCTGCCCGACCGCATATTGCCTGACGAGCTCTGCTCATCGGCGGCCAGTTTCCACCGGCCGCTTAGTTTCTCTAATAATGTTTCCCGCAGCCAGAAGTTCTGGGTAGCTTCTGGAGAGGTCCGATCAACCGTCATTTGCCGGTCGGCCAGCGACGGGATCGGCTGCGCCAGGCGTTCGTTCGATAATGTCTCCCATTTTAGCGGCACTAAAAACCGCCGCGCCCGCTGGCTGTCAATGCGGTGCGTCACCGACGACACTTCCTGCTGGTTATCCAAACTGGAGATCGTCACTTCCAGCGCCTGCCGCCACGCGTTGCGCAAATCCAGGACTACTAATAGTCCGCCGCCGTCGTCGTCGCAGATGGGCAGCAAATCGGCGCGCTCTAACTCGATGCTGGGGTAAACGGTTATCGAAAGCGGCACGCGCAGCCGGCGCATATGCTGAGCGCTCGCGCCGTAGCTCACGAGAATCGTGGCACTGGTGATCCCGCGTTTGCCCCATAACTCGAAATCGAATGTGCTTGTGGAATTGGCCGCTACCGGTTTGAGTCCGGACGTCATTTGAATAGCGCGACGGACATGCAGAAAGTACTCCAGTTCGTAGATATCTGCTCTGGAATTGTCGGCTTTGGCCATGGCCTGTTTCAAGGGCTCGACCGTCGAGTCGTTGAAGCCAAACTCGATGGTCGACGCTTCGGTAGACGATACGTTATAGATGCCCAAACTAAACGGGATCTTCTCGCCTTCCAGCAGCATCACCCATCCCTTTGGCAGAGTGATTTTCTGCAGGACTAATGACGGCCGCGCCGCCTCAACATTGATAGTCAGTGTCCGTTTCGTGCGCTCGGAATGGTCGGTGCGATGGCCGAGAATCCCGGGTTTCTGTTTAACCAGTTGCCGCGAGTTAGGCAATGTTTGCAGCCAGTAGATCTGGCCAATACAGCCGCCTACATGGATAAACGCGCCGGCCACTTCTAAGGTTCCTGCTTGTTCAGGCACGATTTCCAGCAGTACAGACGAGACTGCGTTCGGGGTTAGAGAGATATTGTTTTTGGTAGGACTGATATGTTTGCCCTCGCTGTCCACGAGCGCCATTTCGAAAATGTCGATAGCAAACCCGAACGGGTTCTGCAACCCGACCGTCATAATCGTGCGTTCGCCAACCACCATCGAGTTCTCAGTGTCTTTTGCCGTTTGCTCAAACGGGTTATAGATGATCTCGCCCGTGCTGCCCACTTCGGGCACCGACATCCGCGGCTGGCCGTAGTTAGAGGTGTAGCTCTGGGCAGTAGTAGAGTGGGAAATAGTGATATCCCGGAGTAAATAAGGATCCCAGTACGGTCCTTGGGCACCCTCGCTATCAGTACGAATCGTTTCATAAAGATGGTTCTGTTCCTGGGTCGTGAGCTGCTCGCTGCCGACCTCCAAAAGCTGCGTGGCTACGCGCATAGATAGCACGGCATACCCTGCGCGCGCCAGCAAGGCCTGGGCATGTTTAAGGAACTGGATACGCAGCTGCGGCCACTCGTAAACGGCGCCTACTTCTTCCAGCAAGCCTTCTAAAGCATTAGGCCCGAGCTCGTGCACGACGGTGGAGTCAATGTCTTCTGCCTCTATACGCATGAACATGATACTGACCACAAACGCCCACTTTCTGCGCAGACCGAGCCGGCGGTAGATAGAGGCTAATGCCGATAGCAGCCGGATAGCATTGCGCAGCGATAACTGGTCGACCGACGGACTAAGAATCAGGACACACCATGCCTCGATATCGGCGATTTCCGGGCTTTCGTCAGTGATATGTTTCGGTAAAGGCGTGCCGCGGACGACAGCCGATAAAGCTACGGGGCTCCACCCGCCGCCTAGTCGCAACGCGGTAAGAAAGCTCGCGTACCGCAGCACGGTATCGTGGAAAACCGTATGCGGCACTGCCTCCTCGCTTTCAGGCGGACACCGGCCGTAGAAACGTACGACTGTGTCCATTAACCCGGGTAAGAAGTCTGCCAGCGCCTGGCGGGCCGTGCGATGAGCTTCGGCAACGGCTTGTTCGGTAGAACGACGACTAGCCACGCCGGCCGATGAGACGGACGTATGCGACGACTGCGACGACTGCGCGCTCACCATTGATGCTGCCGCTGCTGCGGCCGCCGATTTAGCGGCGATTTTGGCGGCTGATTTCGCCGATTTCGCCGCTTTGCCCGACCCGCCATCGCCGTCGACTGCCGAAACCGCAACTGTCGGAATAGAGATCGGCAGCTCGTTGAACTGCTGCAGCACTAAACACACGCCGATCTGTTCAAGCGCCGATGCAAACCAGAGATGGTCATAAGCTTGGCGAAGAATATTGGCGGCCTCCGCCAGCTCGTTCAACGCATCGGTGAGCCGGCCCGCCAGCAAGTACAGCGAGCCCATAAACTTAAAAGTGCGGCCTCGTTGCCGGGTTTTCGTGCGCTCGGTAAGACCCATAGAGATACTTCCGTTCCGGGAAATGCCGACTGACGACGAGTTGTTGCCGTGGCCTTTAGCGGTCGCCAAGCGGTCGTTGGTGGGCTGATCGAGCAATTTAAGGCTGGGGCTTTTGAATGAGCCCATTTTCCGCGAAATCGCATGCACGGCCAGCTGCGTGAGCACACAGGCAGTGACCTCGGCCAGCGTCGATTCCAGCGACGTAAAGTTCGACGACAAGATATGATAGACATCTTTAATCGCCGGGCGGTGGTCTTCGTTAGGGGTGCCAAACACTAAAATCGCTTGGTAAATAGCGTTCGGGTAAGTCGTTTTCAGGTACTTTTCGGCGGCCTCTAAGTCGCCCGGCGAGCTGCCATGATGGGCAATGCCAATAACTACTAACTGCTGGCGCCAGGGCTCGAGATCATAAAGCGCAAACTGCGACTCCGAGGCCGGCATGGTCTCGAAAAAGTAGGTAACGCGGCCATTGGGGTAGCTTGCCGGGTTAAACATGCTGCGGTCGGTCGAGGGATCAGTAGTAACGTCGGCCAGGCGCACCTCTGCCGCGGTCTCGAGCCGCGAGAAATACTGCGAGAAATGCGAGTGTTTGATGGCGCCGACCGGAAGCACCAGCGTGCGTATCCGCGAACAACTAACATACGAGTACGCGTCCATGAGCGCTGGTTACTACCTTGGGATCCAGTAAGTCTAAATGCCCAAGTGGGACCAACTGTCTGGGATCCTACTTTGTCACCCATGGATCATGACATCTACGAGTCGCCGCAAATTCGCTTTCGATGACTTCTTGAGAAAAGAGTTCCGCTACGATATGGACCCTACGCGGCCGGTCTGTCGTTACTATGCTACCTCGTCGTGTCCGCGCGGCAAATACTGCCCCGATCGTCACGTGCTGCCGGCGTACTCTAATAAGATCGTGTGTCGCCACTGGCTGAAAGGACTGTGCAAAAAGGGCGACCACTGCGAATTCCTGCACGAATATAACATGCAGAAACTGCCCGAGTGCGCGGTGTTCATCAAAACCGGCCACTGTCCGCAGATCCCGGACTGTCCATATAGCCATGTCGATCCGGCCACGAAAGTGCCGCTGTGCACGGCGTACGAAAAAGGGTTCTGTCGGCTCGGCCCCAAATGCCAGAAACGACATGTCCTGCGCATGATCTGCCCGAACTACTTGACGGGGTTTTGTCCCGATGGCCCTCTCTGTCAACTCGGCCATCCCCGGTTCACGCAAATGGACGACAGTATGCGGATTGCTCCTGATCCTCAAACGAAACCGCAATGGCAGCTTGAAAAGGAGCAAAGAGAGAGGGAAAAGCTTCAGGAGACTCAAACTCAAGACACCCAAAATCACGAAACTCAAGACACTCAAGAGACCCAGCCAGTACCTATTCCTGCCTAGATGCTGGATGCAGGCACCTATAGATATTTATTACTATACAGTTACATTACACAGATAGACCGCGCGCGTTCCTCGTCCTCGTGCGTGAGCTCGGTGTCGATGGTCTCGCCGCCGACTACCATCACGATCTGGCACACCCGCACAAACTTGTCGCGCACCTTATAGTCGTGCTCGGAGATCACCGAGATGATGCGGCTGGTGTCGCGGTCGAGCGCAATCGCGCCCAGCTCGTTCACCTTTTTGTCTAAACTCCAGATATAGATTTCCAGCAGCCGGGCCACCATATCAGCCGCCAGAACAATGATCCGCGAGTACAGCGACGGGTGCAGCTGTTTAAACAGCGGACTTACGAGCCGCCGCCAGTGCATTTCAAACGTCGTCGATTTGCTCACGTCGGGCTCGGTCGGCGACAGCATGTAGGTGCCCTTGAACGCCGCCGCGCACGCCGCCCGCAGCTGGCCAGACACCTGCACGGTGAAATAAGTTTGACAGCTCTCGGAAACCAGGTCGGTGGCCCTGGTTTGGAACCCGGCAATCAGGTGCTCGGCCGCGTCGTTGCCGGTGAGCTGGTCAATGTTCGAGATGATCTTTTGGATATAGTCGTTGGTGACGACCAGGTTATTGAGATACACGAGGTAGCCCGGCTGCGCATCGGCCGCTAGTCGCGACGGCGCGGTATCTCTGAGTTTGCGCTGGATCGCGCCTACATAGTCGCTTTCCAGCACGCGGCGGAATGTCGGCAGGACCCGGTCGATAATTGTGGGGTTGCCGGTATCCACGACCTGGCCTACCAGCGTGCTCAACACATACATGACATCGTCGACCATAGACGAGACCAGCGGGGTATCGGGATGATACTCGAGGCTGGTGGGCAGCTCGTCCATGTCGACAGCCTTTTCCACTGACCGTCGGAACACAAATAAGGCCAGGGCCGCGAACGCCGGCGCCAATACCTCGACAATTTTGTTGACCAGCCGGCTTTCCTGTAACGCCGGCCCGGCCTCGGGCCACCGCTGGTCGACGAAATCGCAATATAACGACCAGCGGTTGATCATCATGGCCATTTCCGCCAAACAGCTCGAGGCCGAGCTCAGATCGGCCGCCTCGACCGCCTCGCCATGCATGGGCGTCGACGTCAGCACCGACACCAAATAGGGATAGCTATAGGCGCGTGCTTCCGCCAGCACTCGGTCAGTGCGCCGCTCGTCCCACCAGGTATCGCGAATAAGCCCGCTTTGCACATCGACTTCGTTCTGGATGGCGGCAATCACTTGGGGCATCGCCAACGAGCCGTAATAGCGCTCAATAAGCGGCGCGTGCTGGGCCAAAATCGTAGCGATATTCTCAAATAGCCGGGCCATGGCCAACCCATAGAATTTCGGGTTCGTATCGGGCGTTGACCCGGGCTCCGACCCGGACTCGCCGCCCGACGTGAGCAGCAGCGACCGGCTCTGGCTGGCAATAATGCCACAAATAAACCGCGAGTACTTTTTCAGGCCTTCATGGTCCTGGCCGATCTGCGGGAACAGTTTAAAGAACCTAGTTACTTGGTCCATTTGCCGCGCCGCGGCGGCCTTCTCGAACTCGCGCGAAAACAGCGCGCCCATGTCGTCACAGGCCGCTTTCAGCGACTGCTCGGGCGGGTCGGGCAGCTCGATGGTCGGCACCATTTTCGCGCTGAGCTCGCTGTTGACTACCGAAGCTGGTAAGTTCAGCGCCGTATAGGCGGCATGCGCCGCCCGTTCCCAGTCGCGCTGGTCCATGGCGGCATACATTTGCACAATGGCCGTTTTGAGCTCGATGGTCATGTCCACTCGCGTGCGCGCGGCCTCGGCCCGTTGGTACAATTCCAAAGCGCTTTTCACGCGCGCAGCCACGCCGGCGCTGGTATAGCTCGCCGATTGGGCCTCGGTGCCCAGGCCGGCGGCAGCGTCCAAAGCGGCCGCCAGCTTGGTGCGGGCGCGCGCGACGGCCCCCATTCGTTCGCCAGGACATGCGGCGGCCACCAGCGTATTCAGCCGCCGGTCCGATGCGCGCTGGCGAGCCGCCGTGTCGTCGCGGAGCTGCTCCAAAGCAGCTCTTGACTGACAGTCACGGGCCATGTCGCGGGCCATGTCGTGGGACATGTCGTGGGACATGTGTGGGGTTGGGAAACCGGTTTGGGACCGGTTTGGGAGTAGCTTGAAAAATTAGGCCATGGCCATTGTGGTGCTGATCTCGGGCTCGGGCTCGAATTTGCAGGCCCTTATCGACGCCAAACTGCCGCAGCCAATCACGCATGTCATCTCCAGCTCGGCCGATGCCTATGGCTTGCAACGGGCCGCCAAAGCAGGCATTCCTACGACTGTCCACAGTCTGCAGACCTACTACGGCGACCTGCCCAAACAGGCCAAAGACGAGCGCAAGGCGGCTCGCCAGAAATTCAATACTGATTTGGCCGAGATTGTCTTACAATTAAAGCCCTCGTTGGTCGTCTGTGCGGGCTGGATGCTCATTCTGGCCCCCTCTTTCCTGCACCCTCTGCAGACGGCTGCCATCGATATCATCAATTTGCATCCGGCCCTTCCGGGAGCGTTCCCGGGGATCCATGCTATTGACCGCGCATGGGAAGCGGGGCAAACCGGAGAGCTCACAAAGGGCGGAGTTATGATCCACTATGTGATTGCGGCCGTCGACGAGGGCGAGCCTTTAGTAGTCAAAGAGCTCGACCTCCGCAAGCACGAGTCCCTCGACGAGTACACCGAGCGAGTCCATGCTGTTGAGCACGAAGCCATTGTCGAGGGCACTATCAAGGCACTTTCCAAGCACACCGTCTAGGAATTGGACTTTTTTTTTCCTTTTTTCGGCTGTTTGACAAGTCAAACAGCTTTTCGCTTCGCGAAACGGCCATCTGCCCCCGCGAAGCGGTTACAGGCCGGCCTTGGCGGCCTAGTATGAAAAAGAGAAGACGATGTAGACTTTTGTTTCTTTTTTCGGCTGTTTGACAAGTCAAACAGCTTTTCGCTTCGCGAAACGGCCATCTGCCCCCGCGAAGCGGTTACAGGCTGGCCTTGGCGGCCTAGTATGAAAAAATAAAAATAAAACTAACAAGCATTGACATTGAATTGACATTGAATTGACGTTTTATAGACGTTTATCACTATATAGGCATATAAGCACTATGCAATAGGGTCGACCACCATGGCGTCCTCGCGCGCCTCGTCCTCGGCAGTCACCTCTACAACCGTGTTTTTGAAGTACGCAGTGGAGCCCGGCGCATACACGTAGTGTTTCTGCTTCTCCAGGCGCTGGTTGGGCTTCTTGTAGCCGCGGGTGAGCCGGGCGGGCTGGCCCTCCTCCATCACGCAGATGTCCACGTTCGAGCCCGAGCCAAGATCGTTGAAGATACCTGCTTCAATGGCGGCGGCGCACAGCGCCTTGGCCTGTTCCTTGGTGAGGTTCTCGTGCCACTGCGACTCCAAGATCGACAGCGCGGCCAGAGAGCCGGACCCCAGCGCCATGTAGGGCCCGACGTCGGTCGAGCCGTGGGCGTGGATGGAAAACAGATGCGAGCCGGTGGGGTCGGTGCCGGCGAGAATGATGTGCGCGCCCACGTGGCCCTGGTACCGGTACAGATGCTGTTTCATGTGCGTCATGGCCGTTACCACGCGGGGCCGCCGGCCCGTCCACTGCGAGTGCAGCTCGAGGTTCGACGCCTCCAGCTCGGTCACTTTATCGTTATCAGCAGCCGTTCCCGCGCCGGCGCACCAGATGGTCGGCGCGATCCGATGCAGTTTGGCGCAGTTCTTGTCGGCCACAATCGAGCCCGCGGTGGCGCGCGTGTCGGCGGCAATCACCACGCCGCCGGTGAATTTACAGCCCACAATCGTCGTACCTGTCGAAGTAGTCTTTGGCGGCGCCACGCCGGCCGCGGTGAGATGGGCATTGCGGCGGTGGTTATCGAAGCTCAGACCAGCCATATTGGTAAGTCGCCACGGCTGACACAGACGATATGGCGGCCACGCAGGGTAACTCCGGGGGGGTCCAACACCTGTAGTAACGAAGAAATAAATGGTTATTTAGTTTAGTTTTAGTTTTAGTCTCGTTTACTAGTCTACCATATCAATAACTGTCATGTCAAGAAGACCGTTGGCAGGCCGTTTATAAGACTCGTCAGTGTCGTCTTCGCGAAGCCGTTTAGGTGCCGATGGCTCGACCTCGGACACCACTTCCAGCTCTTCCAGGGGCTTGGTTTTCACGCGGTCCGGAATATCGACGTCGGCGACTTCAAGTTCAGGGCCTTTCACCACATATAGCTCGAGATTGACGCGCGTATCGTCTTCGTCAATCACGGTCACAAACGCGTCGTCGAGCCCGAGCGACTCTAACGTCCGCGATAAGTTATCTTCATAGTCAGGGTCGTAAATTAACCGGTCGGTGACCAGACTCACATCCGAGTACTGCAGTTTATGCTTAAGAATCTCCTCCACCACCGTTTCCAATGTCGTCGAGGCGGTAGCAGTCAGTTTGGTGCGGGACACGCCGCTAACCACACACTCGGGGTCCGGTTTAGCCAGCTTCTCGCCATTAAGCACCCGGTTATCGGTGCGCCAGATATTCACTGAGCGCAGGTCGTCGGACATGCCGGCCACCAGCTTGATGGCCTCGACGACGCCCAGGCCAGACACAATAGCGTTAGTAGTGGCGATAGCCGGGATGATATTACCGGCAATCTCTTTAACCGCGAACTTCGTAGTGTCGGGTAGACCAAAGATATGCGCGCGCAGGTTTGTGGCCGCGGTCACAAAGTCCAGCGCGGCCTCATCATCTTTATCGAACTCCAGAGAGTCGACTTCGTCGGCTTGCAAGCGGGCCACCAACTCAGCCGTGCTGGACGCCAGAACAGCCATGCATTCGGCAACTGTCCACACCCGTTGGTCGTCGTCGGCGATCTTTGCGCCGTCCAGCTGAGAATAATCGGGGATTTCAAGCGGTTTAGGTGGCCGTTTCGTCTTCCAGGTCGCAGTATACATGGCTGCCAGCCGCTCTATATCGGCAATAAACACTTTCTTAGCCATTTTATCCACAAACCCGGGGTCATTCACGGCCCGGCGGAGCTCGGCAAGCTCGTTCTGTTCGCGGCGAAGATTCTCGAGCTCGGCTTTGTTCTCGGCATCCTCGCTCGCGTCCATGGCTTCCTCATTATCAAGGCCAAACACCTGGCTGAACAAATAGCTTTTGGCCCACACTACACAGTGCACGGGCTGCGTCGGCGTGCTGCGAATAGTACACACAGGGAACGTTTTAGGAGTCGGGTGGGTGCGACAGGCATAGCACTCGGACTTACCCGGCACAATCACCTGGACTTGGCCTTCAAAACCAGCGGTTCCACAGTCAATCAGAGGCACATTCGTGGCCACACACATTTTGTTCACATGTTTGCGGGCCTCGGCATTATCAAGAGCGTTGAAGGCCACATCGAACGAGGCAAACCACCCCGGGCTGAACGCCGAGGCCATAATATTGTCTTGATAGGCAACGATATGCACATTAGGATTGAACTCGCCGGCAACCTGCTTGGCCACTTTGGCTTTGCTTTGCTTGATATGTTGCTGCGAAAACAGGAACTGCCGGTTGAGGTTGCTGAGATCGATCGTGTCCAAATCCACTAAATGGATCTCGCCAAACCCGGCCATAACGATCTCTTTCAGCAGCTCGCAGCCGATGCCGCCGGCACCCACCAACAGCACTTTACAGGTTTGGATTTTCGCCGTTGCCGCCTCGCCGACCAGCGTGCTCAGAGCGCTTTGACGAGACATACCGAATGCGGAATAGCCACAAATAGGGGGGTTAGACCAAGAGGGTTAGACAAAGAGGGTGAAAGGGACAACTGGTCTAGGGTAGGTGCTAACAGGACACCATGTCGAAATACACGGTCATTCTGCCCACCTATAACGAGCGCGAGAACCTGCCCATTCTGGTGTGGCTGCTGGCCAAAATGTTCAAGCAGAACAAGCTGGACTGGGAAGTCATCATTGTCGACGACGCCAGCCCCGACGGAACCCTGGAAGTCGCCAAACAGTTGGTGGACGTGTATGGCGAGGACCACATTGTGCTCCGGCCCCGCACCGGCAAACTCGGGCTGGGCACTGCCTACGTGCACGGCCTGAAAAGTGCCAGCGGCGATTTCGTGATCATCATGGACGCGGACTTCAGCCATCATCCCGAAGCGATTCCCGAGTTCATTGCCAAACAGAAGGAGGGGAATTTCGACATTGTCACCGGCACGCGTTACCAAGGCGACGGCGGAGTGTACGGGTGGGACTTGAAGCGCAAGTTAGTATCGCGAGGAGCGAATTTCCTGGCCGCTACATTGCTGCGGCCTAATGTCAGTGACCTTACCGGCAGTTTCCGGCTCTACAAGAAGCCGGTGTTGGAGAAGATCATTGCCGCGACGCAGTCTAAAGGGTATGTGTTCCAGATGGAGATGATGGTGCGGGCGCGGTCGCTCGGGTTCACGATTGGCGAGGTGCCTATTTCGTTTGTGGACCGGGTGTACGGCGAAAGCAAGCTTGGAGGAGACGAGATTGTTCAGTATCTCAAGGGCGTATGGATGTTATTCACCACTGTTTAGACTTTTTGTAGTACTAGTGTAATTGGTTCTTGGTTCTATTCTACTAACATTATGGGGGTCCCCATGACGGGCTCCGGGTTGGGTTCCCGCTTTGGTTCCAGCTTGGGTGGATGTGGTGGCCCGGCGTTCGGTGGCCCTAACCCCGATAGCTCTTACCCAATGAACATCCCAAACCTTTCACATCCTCCAATGCTTTCCGCCCGTGCCAACCTGATGCGAGCCGCTGCGCCGCTGCGCCGCTCGTACGCCACCTCGGTGGCCTCGTTCAGCCAGAAGAAGAACGCCAACGGCAAATATACCGTCCCCATCATCGAGGGCGACGGCATTGGCCCGGAGATCTCGCAGGCCGTCAAGGACATCTATGCCGCCGCAAAGGTGCCCATCGAATGGCTGCCGGTGGATGTCACGCCCAAGCTGGTCAATGGCAAGACAACCATTCCGGAGGAAACCATCGAGGCCATCAACAAGTACAAGGTGGCTCTCAAGGGGCCCCTGGCCACGCCCGTCGGCAAGGGCCACGTTTCCCTCAATCTCACCCTGCGCCGCACCTTCAATCTGTTCGCAAACGTGCGGCCTTGCAAGTCCGTCAAGGGCTACAAGACTCCGTACGAGGACGTCGACACGGTGCTGATCCGCGAAAACACCGAGGGCGAGTACTCGGGCATCGAGCACGTGGTGGTGCCTGGCGTGGTGCAGAGCATTAAGCTCATCACCCGCAAGGCGTCCGAGCGTGTTTGCCGCTACGCGTTTGACTACGCCCGCCAGACCGGCAAGAAGAAGGTCCTGGTCGTCCACAAGGCCACCGTCATGAAGCTGGGCGACGGTCTGTTTTTGGATGCCGCTTTGCAGGTCGCCAAGGACTTCCCCGATATCAGCGTTCATACTGAACTGATCGACAACACCTGTCTCAAGATGGTCACTGACCCGGCCCCTTACCAGGAGTACGTCATGGTCATGCCTAACCTGTACGGTGATATCATGTCCGACTTGTCTTCGGGCTTGATTGGCGGCCTTGGTCTTACTCCTTCCGGTAACATGGGTACCGAGACGTCGATCTTCGAGGCCGTCCACGGCTCGGCCCCGGATATTGCCGGCAAGGGCCTGGCCAACCCCACGGCCCTGCTGCTGTCGTCCATCATGATGCTGCGGCACATGGACCTGGACAAGAACGCGGACCAGATCGAGAAGGCGGTGTTTGAGACCATCGCGTCCGGGCCCGAGAACATCACCAAGGATCTGCGCGGCTCTGCCTCCACCAAGCACTTTACCGAACAGGTCATCAGCCGTCTATAGAAGAGGAGGGGGCATGGATATAACTTTTTTGTTGCAATAGAGCTATGTACTTTTTAAAGCTTTGGAACGTTTAATGCTGATTGAATTGTCTTGAAATGCCTTTACTTGTACTTGGCCATAAACGCCTTGTGGAAGTTCGAAAACCGGTCGCTCACCGCTTTGCCCCCGGGGGCTAAAAACGTGGTCCGGAAATGGAACGTACCCGGCTCCTGGCCAAATCCTGACCCGGGGACGACACAGATGCCTGTCTGGTTCAGCAGCTCCATGCAGTAGAACTCGTCGGCTGCTACGCCCTTGGCATCGGCGGCTTCCACTGCCTTGGGCGGCAGCGTGATCTTGGGGAACAGGTACATGGCACCCTCCGGTTTATTGCAAGTCACGCCCTCCAGGTCTCTAAGTGCCAAATAAAGGTCATTAGCGCGCTCAATAAGGGTATGTCGCACCGACTGCTGCTCTTTCTCGAAAAGATCGAAACTGGGGTCGCCCGGTTTGGGCGGGTTGACCATCAACTCAGTAAGAACCTGGCCCGACACTACCGGACACAAGGCAATACTGGCCAGTTTATAGACTTGGTCCATCACCTCGGGCGTGAAGCCTACCAGTTCCATGTACCCACCGCGCTGGCCGCACTCGCCAATAAAGCCCTTGGAAGTTGAGTGCACGGATGCGAGCTGAATGTCCTCATATTTAGGGTCTTCCTCCACCAGCTCTTGGCGCACCTTCTTAAACGACACAAACTCGCCATTGTAGATGTTCGCCTGGTACACCTCGTCGGCCAGCACCACCACGTCGTTCTCGTACGCCACCTTCAGCACGTCTTTAATGTCTTGTCTGCTAAGGATGGCGCCAGTGGGGTTACCCGGATTGATGATCACCAGCATTTTCGGGACTACCCCGCGCGACTTGGCGTCCTGGATAAGTTCTTCGAGCTGCGGGACGTCTACCGACCAGTTGTTGGTCTCGTCCAAAAAGTAGTTGATGGATTCGATGCCGTCCAACGCCAGCGTCGCCGAGTACAGCGGGTACTGCGGGATAGGAATGAGAATGCCGGCGTCCTCGGTCGCCAACAGTTTAATCAGGTTGGAAACACCGCTGGACGCTCCCTGCAGCAGATAAATGTTATCAGGGTCGGCCGGGTAACCGTCTCTTTCGAAAATAAACCGGGCAACGCTATCGCGAATGACGGGCACGCCATTAGACGTCGAGTAGGCGCCGACGGACCCGATATTGTCCAGTAAAAACTTGGCCCTGTCGACGGCATCCGACTTGAACTCGGCCGGCGGCTTGTCAATCAACGCAGGATACTCCACCATGGCCATCACCTGCCGGAAAAACGTGGTGGGCTCCTGATCGAGCTGCTGGGGGTTCCCGATATTGGCCGAAATCACCGTGAACGGGTGCGATTTCGGGTCTTTCCGGATCTCTTCCCGCAACTGCTCGGCGCGAAGCGCCAGAGCGCCTCGCACGGCGTACTGCGCATCAATAACTTTTTTATTCAAATTCCGCAGACGCAGAGGCATGATGACTATTGGAGGGGGAGCCCTACATGGGCAGGTGATTGTAAGCGGCCTGCATGTTGCAGATGGTTATGCAAGGATTGGCAGGGGATAGTAGGTTATAGCTAATAGGAAGATCTTGAATTAATTTGACTTAAAATTTACGGACCTATAGAACTAGTGGAACTCTAGTGGACTCTAATGAGTTGCCGCGGTCTGGGCTTCATCTTTATTAGACTTATATCCTGGAGGCTTTTCTCGTGGGTAGGTGTCGTCAAAGTATACTGTGGGCGGGGCCGATGACTCGATGAGGGCCGGCAATAGCTCGGTTTTGGCAGTGAGCTTGAATGCCTCCTTGACATCCGGAGTCTCAGGATCGGCCATCTCAACCACGGCCACCAGATAGTGCATGCGGGTGATGAACTTGGAACTGAATGTTGGTGGCTGGTAGCCCTTGATCTCAATATTGCGCACATCATCCGATAAATCAAAGTCTCGGCCTTGGGCGTTCACTTTAATCGACGATAATACGTACTCGGCCGACTCCACCGTAGAATGCTTTTTCTTGAACTCGTCGTACGCCCAGTAGTCGGTGTCGGCCTTCAGAATAATGTTGACACTCTTGAGAATGAACGGCGCATCTGCCGATAATCTTAAACGCAGATCAAGGGGTAGAGGCGCCTGGGGAAGCCCTCCCTCTGGCATGATCATCTCGGCAGTGACCAAAGTCTTCTTGGCATCGGTCCGCGAAAACACCTTCCCCTGTTTCCCGCCTAATGTACCGTGGGAAATCACCGGCATCCGTCTATGATTTTCCACTGCCTCCTGTGAGACGGTGTTCCCGTAGATCTTATGAATCTCTTTGCGACAGTTGGATTTCCAGATCGAACTGCGATGCACCACCACCTTCATGGTGTGGGCAATGCTATAGCCGCTGCGCTTGGTGGTTACCGTGCCCGGGATTTTCGAATCCTGCGGGAATTGGATCTCGAACCCAAACGTATGCTCGCCTTTCGGGAGCGTGAACTTCCCCGACGAAGTGGTGGTCACTAGTTCCTGGGAAGGAAACAAAGTAAACGTGTTATAGTACCATTGGTGCTGGTTCGCGGCCACCCGGAACTCTCCCCGGCTATTCATGTTGTAAACCCAGTACTTGACTGCGGTATCCTCGGTGCACTTGAGCTTGATCACAATGTCCTTGATATCGGTGTCTTTAGAGAGCGTCACCTTCACGGTGCCAGAACACGTTTCGCCAGGACGGTATACATAGTTTTCCGCCTTGTCGTCTGCGATCACAATATCAATTGCCATGGGGGTGGTAACCTAGGGGAGGAACTGCTGCGGACCGCGCCGACGGGACCAGGTAATTAAGGGTAGGGGGTGCTGCCCACGAGGATGCCCCTACTAATGCAGACTGCAGCATGGTGCATGACATCAGCGCATGCGCCGGAACGCCGGTCGGGCGAGGCTACACAACCACCCCCACAAATGGGTGCTCAAAACGTGGTCAGAAGGCTAAAAAAGGTCTGGAAAGGTCTAGAATTTCTCGTTAGTCGTGAATTTACGTATTTTATACTACAACAAGCCCCACCAGCCAGAGCGGCATCCATACCACCAGAATCGCCGACCAGGTGCTCACATTAAGCTCCTTGTGGGATAGCAATAACCCGTGCAGCAAATCAGTTAGGGTCGTCCCCAAGTAACCGGTCAATGCCAAGATGCCTACGATCGGGCACGAAATCACCAGCAACAACGGGTTCAATAGGCTAGAGCGACGGAGCCACGCTAGAGGAAGGGCGACAATACCTAGGGCTAAAGCCAGGCTGAAATTGAGCATCGCGACGGTCGTGAGGACCAATCCATACAGAATTAGCGACACGCCATATAACAGCTGCTGGCCGGTAGGGCTCAGCAAAGGCTTGAGCATCAACGTCTGGCCCACGGCAGCTAACACCATCAGCGTGTACATGAGCAGATTGACGCCCTGGGCAGTGAGCATCCAGAGCAAGCATGCGCTGAATGTCCAAATCACGCCAAACACGACACAGGCCGGAACGATATCGACTCTTTCGGGCTTTTGAAGATTCAAAAGGGTTTGGATGGCCATAATCGGGTACGAATTGGCTACCAGCAGGGCCGACGGCAGATAAGTGCCGATACTCACAAAGTAGCGCGGTCCCAGAAGCAAATAAAAGAAAAACGACTGGTGGAAATGCTCTAGTAAGTTGTTGATGGAGCGGATCACCGACTCGCCGACGCGGCCAAACGTAGTGATATCATGCGGCCCCGAAGTCCCGCGTGCGCGTAACGTGATGGCATCGATGCGCCAGCCACTAAACATCTCGCAGCCGGGCCCGCTGCGGATCCCGGCTAGCAATTGCCGGAATATGCCTCTGACCATCGTGAGCAGCCGCTGGCCATAAAGATGATAACTAGCGCCCATGCCCAGAATCTCGGTCCGCAGACCTTCCGAATCCGCGATGCGGACCGCCGTATTGATAAGATCCAAGTTCGGCAGCTGGCCGTTAAGACCATCATAGAAGATTTCCAGGTAGTCAAAATAGTCGCCCTCATCGGGGAACTCCAAAACAACTGCGCCCTCAATGCTGCCGGCCGTGTACTTAAGAGTAGTGTGGTAGGCCTCTACCCACTTTCGAAGGGCAATATAAGGGTCGCTGGGCACGACAAAGATGAGGTTTTTGTGCCAGACCGACCATTTGCGGAGATAGCGGGCTAAAGCCACTAACAAAGCCACGCCGCCGTCATTGCGCACGCCGTCGCTGCTTAGCCAGGGCGCCACCAGGACAATGGCTTCGTTATGCGAGCCTCGCGGCGCGTGCAGAATCGCATACAGGTTCTCTTTGGTCACCCCCGTGTCCGGGTCGGTCCAGTTCTGGAGCGAGGTTTTCAGGCCTACCTGGTCCAGCAGACCGGCCAGCTCCGAGTTGCGGCGGTGTTCCTCGAACTCATTGAACTCGCGGATCTGGTTGCGGAAGCCGCGGAGAATAAACCACTCGCTTTCCCGGAAAAACGTCGATGCCTGGTGGGGGAGAAGCGCATTCTCGGAGATGTAGGTGTTGCGGAACTGGCCGTCCATTGGCAGCACGCACAGCCAGGCAATACCTATGAAATAGCACAGAAACGAGATCAACGGAAGCGAGCGCACCAAACGCGGCGACAAGTCGTATTTGTGGACCAGCCGCGACACATTCTCGATGAGGCCCATGCTTACCTATCGGGTGGATCTCCGTGGGACTCCCTAGGGACTGTAACTGTAAGCCTCTGGCTCCTTGAGGAACTCTCCTAATGCCCTAGCCCTAGCGAATTTTCACTACCAATCGTTAGGGCTAGTAGTTATAGGGGGGTGATTGGCGTGTGACAGTTTAAATACCAGTTTATGCTATTTTTCATATCTAAAATTGATAAAAGGCCAAGGTTTGAACCCAAATACCCGCTGATAACCAACAGTCTCCCTCGGCCATTGACCATAAACGGCTCCCCTGCACGGTTGGCCCGGCTATCATGCATATCCGTATGCAAGCTTGACGGCGATAAGAACCGTCGGCTATCGGTGCGGCGGCGGTCTGGGTGAGTTCCTAGACGTACATTTGCCGTTCCCTGAATATCAGGATCAAAGATGTTTTGCAGATCCTCCCACGTGTGCATGGGGACCCCACAAAACCGGTTTTGCGCACGGGCATCACGTGTCCCACTTACATGAAGCTGCGCACTCTGCCGCGCGAGACCGAGCTGGCGCTGGCAGACCAGCTCGCCGTGGAAGCAAAAGACTCGAACTTCAAGCTCATGACCACCCTTCGCTGGGACAAGCGGCTGGTCGAGCTCACGCGCCGCATCCCCATTGCCATGGAGTCGTCGCTAGGCGACAACTTCTTCTTGGCCCGCATGCACTACCACCGGCTCAAATACGGTGCGAAATTGCTGGGGTGGCCCGAACTCACCTATGCGCCGCTAGCGGAAGCATTAGAGAAGGCGGTCGAAGGCCAGGAGGGCCCGCTCAAGGTGCGGGTGACGGTAGACGCCGAGGGCGATATCGAGGTGCAAACGATGCCGGCGGCCAAGCGGGATAATCTGTTCAGCGGGCTTTCCGATGTGCCGTTGGAAACCGAGTCTAATGACCCTGTATATGATGTCGTCGTGGACTCGCAGGAGACGCCGTCGAGCGTGACAACCATGCTCAAGAACACCAAGCGGCAGATCTATGACGAGGCGAGACGCCGCAACCATATCGAAGGCAACCGCGAGGTGCTGCTGTATAATGAAAAGGGGGAAATCACCGAGGGCTCCATCACCTGCGTTGCTTTCCATGTAGACGGCGAGTGGATCATCCCCACTCTGAACGGAGGCATGTGCAGCGTTCTGCGCAGCTTTCTGCTGGAGCTGGGGTTTGCAAAAGAAGGCACGATTCTCGCCAGCGATGTTCGCGACGGCGCCGAAGTGCTTGTATTCAACGGGGTGATTGGCGTGTGCAAGGGAAAGGTCTCAAGGCCTAACTAATCCTATCGCCCTAAAACCACTACACATTCACAAAACAGTATATACTTCTGTTCCAAGTACAGGTCGTACAGGTCGTACAGCCTGTACAGGACAATACACTAAGTCACATATATGACTACCTACTAATTATGACAATCACCATTACTGAAAGCACGTTTGTAGGCAGGCCACTAGAAAATGCTCTCGGCAAGCATGTTTGCTGCCGAGCGCGCATCAAGGACTTCCTCACTAGCCTGCGGCGGCGCGACAGTGTCGCGCGCGCGGATGGCGCGGTCGCTCCAGGCGTCTACCGCCCGTTGCGAAGGTTGCAGCGGGGCCCGAGGGATGTTGGCGTCGCGGCCCAGCCGGCTGAGCCCGCCGCGCGAGTCGGCCGCGCGCACATCCCGTTTGAGCGACTCCCACGACGTGAGAATGCGCCGCTCCGCGTCGATGAACCGCAGCGTGTAGTCTTTGATGGCGCCCATCAGGTCGGCCTCCATGCGCTGCAGGGCCAAAGGACGCTCGACCACCAGGTTATCGGTGACGCGGCGGGTGGCGGCGGTGATCCGTTTCTCGAGCTGCGTGGCGTCCTCGAACTGGCTGATGGCATCTTCCACTTTGGCCTCCGAAATGGCCGTCGCGCCCTTGAGCTGCATCGACCGCTGGTACTTTGTCCGGGACGCTTCCTGCGCTTTGAGCATATCGCGCATAAGAATGTGCCGGTTCGTCAATGTCTCTTTGATCATGTAGGCGTCGTTGGCCACTGTTTCCAGCACGTCGCCGTAAAGGGCGGCCGCCATGGTTGCCTTGGCACTCTCGAACTCGCCGGTGTGCACAATGACTTTGCTGAGGCGCGCAAACACATGCTGCAGGCTTTTGCCGGTATCTGCGCTGGCGAAGTACTCGAGTTTATCCCCGAACGTCACCAACGCCGACCCCAGCGACCGCCGCGCCCGCACTACCCGGCCCAGAATCGTCTGGCTTTCTTGCGCATATTGGTACACCAGTTTGGCCACGGGCCGGAACTCGCGCAGCTCATCCACGGGGTCTTCCGGCGGCTGTAACTGCTTGATCACTTTCCGGGCCAGCCCCGTAGCGGGCGGCCGAATCTTGACTACCGGGGTGTACCCGAACGACGCCTCGACAAAGTACAAGAACTCCTCGTCGCGAGCCAGCAGCGGGCTATGGGTGATGCGGTCGAACCACTTTTGCAAATTGGCGCGCAGCCGGTTATCGTTTTCCTCGCTGGCGGCCGGGAACGATGTCGTGGCCGGCGGCAGCGACGGCACAAAACATTCCGGGTTGGCGCTGGCCAAATGGGACGCAAACCGGCGCATCTCGCTGTACATGCGGCGCACGTCGCGGAACGAGGTGCTGCGGAACCGCGGCAGCGTCGTCTCGACGTCGAACCATACAATGGGGTCGCCCCGGTTGTGTTCGATGTTGGTTACTTTGATGCTGAGCCGGTGGCGGCGCCTCCGCGCGGATGAATTGGGCGCCGCGCCGGGCACGTGCGCCTTGCCGGCGCTCGATGACCCCGAGCCGACGCTGATATCGCCTTCTACGGAGGATCGGCGATGACCAGAAGTGGCGATAGGATCGGCGCCGGATTTAGCGTCGTCGCCGCCGCCCAGCGCATCGACAGCGCCGTCGGAATTCTCTCCCCACATACCGCCATTGCTCCAGCCTCCATCGGGCGCATTGTCTTCGAGATCGCCGAACGCCGATGCTGGGTCCATTGTGGGGGTGGGAGGTGGGACTAAGACGAGGACTAAGACTCACCAGCGCTAAGCAGGTCCCAGCAGGTCGATGACAACGCCATATCCCGGCACGCGCCCTAACCGCCGACAGGTTGATATATTGCTTGGAGAGGGTGGGGGTTTTCCCATCATTGCACCATTTGCCATATGAACCGCCTTCCGCAAACAATTCAAGGCGTCGTGTTCGATATGGACGGCACGCTGTGCAAACCGCAGAACTTTATGTTCCAGCTCATGCGCGATGCCCTCGGCATTGATAAGTCTATTGATATCCTCGACCATATCTACTCGCTGCCTGAGGGTCAGCAGGAGGAAGCGCTGAACAAACTAAAGACGATTGAACTAAAAGTGTCTAAAGATATGCAGCCGCAGCCAGGACTGCAGACGCTCATGCGCTACCTGCATGCTCGCCAGCTGCCGACTGCCATCTGCACCCGAAATTTCCAGATCCCCGTCAACCATCTGGTCACTACCTTCCTGGCCGACTTCCCGATGGACCCGATTATCACCCGGGAGTTCCGGCCGCCCAAACCGGCGCCGGACGGGATCCTGAAAATCGCGGCTGCCTGGAACGTCGACCCCACGTCGTTGATCATGGTCGGCGACTCGATTGACGATATGCTCGCCGGCTACCGCGCGGGGGCCGCCACTGTATTGCTGCGCAACAGCGAGAACGCCCACGTTGCCGACCGGCCCGAATGCACGGCCGTTATCGACCATTTAGAGGATCTTATTTCGCTGATGGAAGAGACAGTCGAGGTGTAAGTCAAAATCTAAAATGTACAGAAAGTTAATACATATATGTTTGGTTTTTGTTATTTTTTCTTTCTTTTTCTTTCTTTTTCTTTCTTTTAGTTCTTTTTTTCATACTAGGCCGACAAGTCGGCCTGTAACCGCTTCGCGGATTCCCCGGAAGATTAGCGGACAATAAAGTTGTCGATATGTGTTTGGTAACGGACCCCGCGATAGGGCCGGTCCCCGCCGTCCTGCCAATTGACTATATTCAGGTTGCGCACCGCCGTACGCGACGGCACGCGACCAATCAGCGAGTACGTGATCTCGAGGTACTGCGGCTGCACGCAGTTGTTGTTTTCGTCAAACGCCTGGCCCCGCAGCGACGCGTTCCAGCCTACTGGCGTGCGGGTGCCGAATGTCCATTTGCTGGTGGCCGGATTCGATACGTCCAGATCGCCGGCCGTGAGCTTCAGCTCCTTCACGCTTTTGGTGGTCTGCGGGAACACCACCGTCACCGCGAGGTTATCGATGCACTCGACCTGCGTGTCCATGTTCGTAGATACGCGGACCTCGAACTGGCTTTTGTCGTCGCCTAGGCCGCGCCGCAGCTCGCCATAAACAAGCCCTTGCTCGCCAATGTCTAATGTGTACTTGGCCACTACTGTCTTTCCTTCCGGCGGGATAAACGCTAGAAGCCGGCGTTCGTCCCATTGTTTGCGGTTAACACAGGCATGGAATGCCGGCAAAAGCGATTTGGCTAATTTGCCAGGAATATCCAGCTCCAAATTCACGGTGGGGACCCCGCTAAGATGGCTATTGACGACTACCTGGCCGCGCACTCGCAATGTAGACGGCCGCGACTGGATCGACGAGTTCATGGAGTAGAACGCCGACCCTCCCTGGCGACGCTGCTTGCCGGCCGGAAGTACTAAGACTGTCAAACTCTCGATAATGTCCACATACAGCTGGTTTTTAGCGTGTTTGACGGCCGGCCGCCGCCAGCGCAGATCCCAGGTAGGAAGACCCTGTTTGGGCGCTGCCAGCAGCTTCTCAAACAAACTTCCGCTAGGGACAAGTCCCCGCAGCAGATCGGGCTCGGTGATATGCGGCAGGCCCGCTTCCAGCATCTCGTACAACAGCTGCATGGTCGTAGAATGATTGGCTTCCAGCAGCCGCGCGCTGAGCTTCTCGTCGAAATAGGTCTCCAGCACGGAAATAATACAGTTCACAAACGCCTCGACCACCAATGGCGCCACCGTCGACGCACAGGGCACGGCCAGGACCAGGCGCTCGTAGGGCCGTACATAAACGAGCTGCGACGCCGACAACTCCACTAATGCCGGCGCTACGGCGTCCTCTTTCGGCGAAATAACAACCGCGCGCACTTTTGCCGCCGACACCGTCGTCACACTCGGGTAGCTCAGCACCGTGCGGCCGGTCTGGTCATATATATACACCGCTTCCATGTGAAGCTGACCAAGAGTGGGTCTTCCTCTACTCTCTATATCTACACACTACTACACACTACTACATAGAACTTTGTTTATCTTTCTTTTTTTCTTTTTTTTCTTACTAGGCCGACAAGTCGGCCTGTAGTTCCGCTTCGCGGAAAAGAATTAGTTATTTAGTGTGATGTGGGTGACGTGCATGTGACGTTTCCGCGAAGCGGTTACAGGCCGACTTGTCGGCCTAGTAAGAAAAAGAAAGAAAGAAAGAAAGAAAGAAAGGAAAGAAAGAAAGTAAATGACATAAATTAGTCTAATAGTCTATAGTCTATACTGTGATGGCGGCGGTATCGGCCAGAAGGTCGAATGCACCAGTGCCGCTGCGCATGGGCTGCCCCATGACGATGCGGGCCGACGGGTTGTCGAGGTTATCGGACGAGCCGTTGACCACGGCCTTGGTGAGGAACTGACAAGTGGATTCGAAACTCATTTTCTGGAACGGCGACACGCTGGAGTCCAGACCTTGCCGGCTGAACGGCAGGTAGGTGCCCTCGCGGGTCATCATATCGGCAATGAGCTCGAGATGCCGGGTGTTGACGGCAATGGCGTAGGTCTCGAACACGTTCGAGATCTCGCGGGCAATCGTGGCCCGCGCGGCTTCTACACCGTAGGTGTGCAGAACCGCACTCACGTCGTTGGATAGAATACCGTTGACGTCGATGAAAAGCTCTTCGGCCCACATAGCCGCGAAGTTCACACCTTCAGTGACCATCACGCGGCCCTCTTTGTGAGAGGCCGGCCGCAGACAGCGTTCGATATGCGGGATCTCGCGCACCACTACGCGGCGGCACAGCTCCTCCAGCAGGTTGACCATCAGCAGCTTCTTGGCCGACGCGGGGTACTCGAGCTCGAACTCGCACCACTCGCCAGTGGCATCGTCGAAGTTGAATTTGCGCACGTTGCGGTGCATCAACTTGACGGCGCTCTGCCGCTCTTTGGCGCTGCGCGACAGCGGGCCCTGCGGCTTGACTTCGTCCACCTCCATAGTGTCGATCTCCGCCTCCTCGTCAGAGTCCACGGCATCGCCTTCTTCGTCGTCGATATCGTCGTCGATCTCTTCCGCCACTTCCTCGCGGTCCTCTTCGGCATGCTCGTTCTTGGTGTTGGCTTTGGCACTGTCCTCGTCGGCATGCTCGGCATCCGAGTCCGAGTCCTCGTCGCCGCTTTCGAGAGCTTCGTCGTCGATCAGCGGGTTCCCGGCCTCTTCGTCGCCTTCCCCTGTGCTGGTGCTGCGAGGCTTTTTCTTGGCCGCCGTGGCAGGCGCCGCGGACTTGGCCGATTGGCCAATCGCGGCCGCGCCGGCGTCCATCTTCTTCTGCTGCCGCACCTCCTTAACGACCTGGTCCTGCAGCATGGTCAGGAACTTGTTGCTCAGCACCTCCTCGACATCCCGCTGCGACACATCGTACTCCGACTCGTACTCATCCCGCGTGTATAGCTGGATCCGTACCCGGTACGTGCGCGCATACTGGTTGTTGTCGTTAGGCCCCGTGCGCTCGGTGACCAAGATCTTATCGATCAGCTGGCTCAGCATGATCCGCGTCACGCCCTTGCAGAACAGATCGGCCTCCTGGTCAGAGACATTGGGCAAGATCGGCAGCGTCATTTGCGGGGTCTTGATGTGCGCACTGGCTGTCATGATAATCTCCCGCAGCCGCGGGATACCCAGCGTCACGTTGGCGGCGCCGTGACCGGCAAAATGGAATGTGTTCAGCGTCATCTGCGTCGACGGCTCGCCAATCGACTGCGACGCAATCACACCGACACTGTCTCCCGGGTTGGTGAGTGACTGCTGGTACTTGAGCTGCATAAGGGCCGGGAACTTCTTGTCCAGCTTCGCCTGCTTGAGCTCTTCCTTGTGCGCATTCACATACTCATTAAGCTCGTCTTGGAACTTCTCGGAAACGGAGCCAACATACTTGGCGGGATTGTACACTGACAGGACCGGGTCATACTTGGTGGACTCGGGGTCCTTTTTCAGTGCCTTGCGGACCTTCTTCGCGTAGCTGGAAGCATCCGTATCGTTGAGCTCGCCCAGTCGGCCCGGAGAGTGCCGAGCCAGCAACGACTCGTAGTTCTCGGCGCAGAACTGGAACTGCCGCAGGTACGATTCCCGTACGGGATCAACACTGTCGCCGCCATACATGAACTGAATCAACGTGCCGTCGGCATCGCGTACCGTGTTGTCGTACTCGGACTTGACACCTTCCAGCTGCTTGACCAAACACCGCTGCAGGTATCCGGACCGCGACGTTTTCACGGCCGTATCAATCAAACCTTCGCGACCAGCCATGCAATGGAAATAGTATTCCTGGGGCTTAATACCTGAATAGAACCGACCGGCAATGTATCCGCCGGCCCGTACGTGGGTTTCAAACGGCTTGAACGACGGCAAGGTCTTACCACTGACCATCACCGGTACTCGGCGACCCTCTAAAGCTTGCTGGCCCAGTCCACACATGATCTGCGACACGTTGACGTTAGACCCCTTGGCACCCGATAACGCCATGGCTTGCATGCTATTGCGCGGGAACCGCTTCTCGGTACCATTGGGGATACACTGCGAAACCACCTGAGTAGTAACCGCGTTGGCCTTGGACTGAGTGATAGCGTCCAAGATACCCAGTTTGGCATCATCGCGCAAAATCTCTTCCAACCGCACTTTGAGCTCGCGGTCGGTCTCGGTAGTCCCTTCCGGCAGGTTCGTGACTTCTACCGCTGCTTGTAAGCCGACATTCTTGGTCTGCTGCAGCAGATCATGGCGCCATTTGTCGCCTTCCTCAGTCAAGCGCAGATCGTCCATGCCACACGTCAATGCCTTGTCCATATTGTACTTAGTGAACAACCGGCCTAAGACCGATAACAGCAGGCCGGCATAGTTCGGTCCGTAAACCTCGTGGACAGCATGCACTAAACCATAGTCGGCAGCACCATACTGCGACTTGTCGAGGATACCGCCCACCAGCTCACCTTTGTGCAACAACACAGTGTTTTCCTCGGAGTGAGGACCCCAGTACTCGTTCTTGATCTTGTTTTTAGAGGTTAAGTTCAGACCGGGGCGGTCCAACGGCTTGATGTTGAGCAGAATAGTGGAAATAACCTGTTTGCCGGTCCACAACGCTACCGGCTTGATGATAGCCGGCGGCAGCAGCAGCACGCGGTCGCTGGCGAACTGGCCGTTTTCAGGACGCACGCTGCCATAAATAAGTTGGTGGTACTGCTCGCGGGTAAAGAAGCTATCTTTACTGGTCAGCCAGACACCGGCCGAAATATGGTCCTGGATCAGGCCTCGCAAGGGCTTGCCGCTGGTAGGCGACAGGTACTGCGAATTGGTGTTAGCCAGCAGCAATGCCTCGGCGCGCGCATTCTCGTTCTGCGGGAAATGCATGTTCATCTCGTCACCGTCGAAATCGGCATTATAAGCGCCGGTATTGGCATAGTGCAGCCGCAGAGTCTTCTCTTTGGGCAGCACCCGCACATTGTGGCCCATCATAGACGCTTTATGCAGAGTAGGCTGCCGGTTCATGAGCACTACATCCTGGTTGCCAATATGGCGGTAGACCTTTTTGTTGACTCCGCTGGGCGCCCGCGCAGTTACCGACGGCGTAGCCAGTTGATTGGCCAGGGCTGTCCGCTGTTCCAGCGACATATTGGCCAGGGAAACCAGTTTCCCGTCCTCGTTCTGGATCATCGTAGCACCGGGCCACACATCGGGGCCATTGATAACTCTTTGGCGCATTTCCTCGAGATTGAAAGAGGTCACTGGTTCGGGA
The DNA here is from genome assembly GCA_030581455.1 of Wickerhamiella allomyrinae. Lineage (NCBI taxonomy): Eukaryota > Fungi > Ascomycota > Dipodascomycetes > Dipodascales > Trichomonascaceae > Wickerhamiella > Wickerhamiella allomyrinae. The sequence goes on from JAKTTL010000007.1 coordinate 297,513, forward strand.
TAAGTGAGTTTCACCGCAAACACGGGCGGGATACCGATCTCGTTCGTCTCCAAGTTCGGGTCCGGCGAAATGACCGACCGCGCCGCGTAGTTCACGCGCTTGCCCATCATGTTTTTCCGGAACAGACCTTCCTTGCGCTCCAGAGCTTGCTTGATGCCCGGCAGCGCCATGGCCTTGGCCGCCGTGTTCTGGTTCTTAGTGGCATCAATCACGCCGTTGAAGTCGCCCTGTAAAGTGACAAACTGGTTCATGAGCTGCGTGAACACTAACTTGCGCTGCTCGCCACCCTGCTTGGCCACCGTCATGGCGTGGATCTCTTCACTAAGATCGCGAATACGCAAACACGATTGCAGGATCTTGCCCAGCAGCTCGTTCATGGGGTTGCTGTGCACCTCGTCGCCCAGCTGGCTGGGCAGCCGGAACCGGGTCGGCGGAATCACTACTTTGTGGACAAAGAACATGTCTGCCGAAACGTACTCTGTCGATAATGGGTTTGCCTGGAATAGCACCTTGCAAATCGCCTGCTCGCGGCGGAACAGGTTGCGGAGAATATTGCATACCTCATTGGAAAGCACGAACCGGTTGCCGTTCTGGCCCTTCGCCCGCGGCACCGACTCAATGATCTCTTCCTCCTGGCGCTCAGTACTCGTCAACTGCTTCATTTCGTGCGACTTGACCATCGACGTGCGTTCCAGGCCCTTGATTTTGTTGTGGTTCTGCTGCCGCTCCGACAAGGCGATCTCAAAGATCTTGGTGATGCCGTCCTTGCGGAACTTGGGGCTGTACATACCGCAATTATCGCATTTCGGGCACATCAAAACCTTGGAATAAAGCTCTTTGATCACCCGTTTGCGTTCTTCGAATACCGTAGGCGTGCGCACGCCCGAAGCGGGCGAAAAGCCGCTGGCCAGCGCGCCGTCAATAGCGTTGCGCACAAACTCATTGCGGCGGTTCAGCAACTGCTCGGTGTCGTCATCATTGGCCGCCACAGCGTCTTCGTCAACGTCCATGGCATCTGCATTCACGGCATTAGTGATGGCGTCGATCTGAGATGCTTCCAGAACAAGGCCGTATTGAAGCAGGCGCAGTTTGCATTCGTACAAATGGGTTTGCAAGAACCGGAGGCGGAACCGGTTGCAGAAAAGACAGGTCGACCGCAGCAACAAGTACATGTGGGAGAAAAACATGGGATTGTACACGGGCACCGGCAGATCGATGTGGCCGATATGGCCCATACAGAAGCGGTCGTCTAAGCCACAGGTGCCGCACAGGTTTTTAAGAAAGGCTCCTAATGCCGGGTCATAAAGACCTCCGGCCACCGGGTGGCCCAAATTGTCAAACGTTTCTGGATTGGTGATTTGCTTAACGGAGAGTCGAGAGATATCGGCAGTACTTAGGAAACCGAAGTCGACTTCGGAAACCACCGAGCCTACCGGGGATGCGATATCCATTTTTAATTCTGATTTTTTAGCTTCTCGACCGCTGTCAATTCACCTTTTCAAAAAAATGCAGATGGGAAAATATTCCGTATCCCAACCATGAAAAAAAATATGCTAAGCATAATCCAGGGTAAGGGCCGCGCCGGGGACCATCGCCTAAACCCTGTGCCGGCCAAGACTGTCGTTTACCCTCTTTTAATTTCCCCGTGTTTCCACGCCCCCCGCGTCGCTCAAGTGTTCCCGGTGTGGTAGATCGGGTGCTAACTGCCCTTTTTGGTGATGGCTTCGAAATCCGCTTTTCTGCGCGTCTATAAAGCGCCGGCACGCGTCTACTCCACAAACATCTCCTTGGGGAAGAAGTTCCCTAAAAAGTACCCGCCCACATCCTGCGAGGCTGATCCGCAGGTTTACCGCCCGCCTACGCCGCCCACGGGCGCGAGATTATCGAAAATCCTGCAGCCGCGCTTCCCGCTGCCGGTCCATGAATCGGTAAAACAGTGGACGCAGCGGCACGATTTAAAGGCCGCCGAAACCGCTGTGCTCGCGCTGGAGAATATTAAACCAGTGCCGGAAACAAATACCGAGACCCTTGATGTTCCTATTGGCGACGGTCTTTTTATTAACGAGCTGCAAATGGTCGGTCCTTCTTTACCGTCGGGCGAGCCTAACAAACATATCGTGCTGATCCACGGCTATGGCGCATGCAAAGGCTTTTTCTACAAGAATTTTAATTGTCTCGGAAGTATTCCGGGGTACACACTCCATGCACTGGACCTGCTGGGGTACGGCATGTCGTCGCGGCCCAAGTTCCATGTCGCTGCCAAGACCCGGGTCGAAGGCGTGGTAGGGGCCGAGAACTTCTTTGGCGATTCGCTAGAAAGATGGCGCCAGCAGCGCGGTATTGCCAAGTTCACGCTGATCGCACACTCGCTAGGAGCCTATGTAGGATGCTCATATGCGGCCAAGCATCGCGACTGCGTGGACAAGATCCTGCTGGTCTCCCCCGCCGGCGTCAACCGCAATCAGTACTCGATTCCGGAAACCGAGCTCGGCACCACCGAGTCGTATATTCCTCCTGGTCCGGGCATCAGTGCGCCGCGGTACTTTGAGTGGCTGTGGGAGAAGAACGTGAGTCCGTTTTCGTTAGTCCGCTTGGCCGGGCCGCTGGGGCCGCTGCTCACGTCTGGCTGGACGTCGCGGCGGTTTGCCGGCCTCACCAAGCGCGAACAGGACGCTCTCCAGCTGTACTCGTACGTGATGTTCAATGCCCCAGGCTCGGGCGAGTATGCCCTTAGCTACTTACTGGCGGTAGGCGCCCAGGGCCGGTGGCCGCTGTCCGAGCGCGTGCACGATCTGCCATGTCCGTCGTTATGGGTCTACGGTGACCGCGACTGGATGGATATCCGCGGCGGGTTATTTGCGCAGCGGCGGATCGCGGCTGCCGGCGGGCGGGCCGAGGTTGTTCAAATGGAAAACAGCGGCCACCATCTGTATCTCGACAATGTGCGCGGCTTCAACGATCTTGCGCGCACGTTCATCTTGGATTTCTGACCTCCAAACGTGTCTGTCCGTTTGAGATCATCTGTTTGAGATCTATCCGAGATATTCTATAACTTATTCCTGTGCCCATTTCTCTTTAGCACTAAAGAAGAAAGAGTTTAGCAAATTACATAGACTAAATAATAACAGAGCATTTCTACTTGATTGGTGCGAACTATAATGATTGGGGGACTATATACCCTAAAGATACTAACCACGCACGCGGGCAGTCTATGCGTCGGAAAAGGCCTTTTCCAGACCGGCCTTGTTGGCGTCCTTGATGGCCCGGCGCTGCAGCTTCTGGGCGCTGGTGACGAAGCCGTTCTGGGGCGTCCACTCGTCGTCGGAAAACGCGATGCCGGCCAGGATCTCCACCGACTTGAGGCCGGCCTTGCGGCCGGTGTCCTGGATACTCTTGAGAATGGTGCGGTAAATCTCGGGCTTGCGGACCATGTCCTCGCTGTATTCGAGGCCGTTTTCCTTGGCATAGTTCTCCAGACCGGGATGGTTCACCACAATCACGGCCACGGGCTTGACATGCTGGTCGTCGGCAAACACGCAGATGTTCTGCACAAACTCGTTGGACCGGTACGTCGACTCCAGGCGCTCAAGGGCAATGTACTCGCCGTTCAGGGTCTTGACCAGGTTCTTCTTGCGGTCAATGATCCGCAGGCAGCCGTTATCGGTCCACTCGCCAATATCGCCGGTCTTGAACCAGTGCTCCTCCGTGAACGCCTCGGCAGTGATCTCCGGACGCTTGAAGTACCCGGGCGACACCGACGGGCCCTGGATGAAGATCTCACCCTGGCCGTTCTTGGCAAAGTAGCCCGCATCCGGCACGTCGACCAACTTCACCGTCACGCAGCATACCAGCTCGCCGGCAGAGTCCAAGTCGCAGTGCTTGAGAGTGGATAGCGCGCACATGGCGTTGGTCTCCGTCAGGCCGTACCCGTTCAGCAGCGGCGCCATCACCACGTTAAGGAACAGACGAGTATCGTACGACAATGCCGAGCCGCCGTTCATAGTCACCCGCAGGCGGCCGCCCGTCGCGTCCTTGATTTTCTTGAAAACAAGGTTGTCAATGAACGGCACGGGCAATCCCCACTCCTGCAGCCGCTGCTTCACCTTGAACGCGCCCCAGAATAGCCGCTGCGTAAGTGCCGGCTGCTGCTTGAGTTTGCTGAGAATGCCCTTCTTGACCTGCTCATAAACGGCCGGCACCGCCGCCAGCACCGTCGGGCGCAACTCCACAATGTCGCCGCGGCAATTGCGCATGTTTGTGTCGGCAATGGTCTTCGGGGTGCCGTAACCCAGTCGCGCGCCCCAGTACAGGAACGCCAGCTCGGCGGTAAGCTCGAAGATGTGCGCCAGGGGCAGGATATTGAGAAACACGTCGTCCGGCGTCACGGTGTCGCGGCCGACATTGCCCATGGCGCCACTAAGACCGGCAATCACGTTCGAGTGCTTGAGAATCACGCCCTTGGGCTTGTCGGTGGTGCCCGACGTGTACATGATGCAGCACACGTTTTCGCCGCTGGGCGGGGTAGGTTCGGCCGGGTTGGCTTTGCCGAGCTCTACCAGCTCGGTAAAGGAAAGCACTTTGACGTCGGTAACCTTCTCAATCGCCTTCTTGGCGGCAAGCGCCTTGCTGTCCAGCTCGCCATCATAATCACGGTAAATCACGTACTTGATGGACGGCGTGTCCTTGAGCACCTCGGCCAGCAGCGGCAGGTTGTCGGTATCGGACAGAATAGCCTTTGTGCCTGCCTCCTGGATCGACGACTCCAAGCCCGACTTGCCCAGCGTGTCGTAGGCAGTCACCACCGTGATGGTCTGGCTCTGGGCGGCCAGGAACGATTGCATCCACTCGCAGCACGTGCGCGAGTACAGATGCAGGCGGTCGGTGCCCGGCTCGAACCCGAGCTTGATCAGGCCGCTGGCAATGTTGGCCACCACCTCGGACATCTCCTTGAAGGTAATGAAGTTATAAGGACTCATTTCGTAAAACTGCCATTGCTTGTCCACAACCGTCTCCTCACCATTGATCACCTTGGTGACCTTCTTGTTCTCGGTGTGCAGTTTGATCAGCCGCCGCTGGCCCATGGCAACGTTGTTGCCAAAGTCTTTGATGCCTTCCAAGTACAGATCGTAAATGGTGTTGACATTGGGCTTGCCCGGCGGGTGCGCCCACGGCGCGTCAGGGGCGCGGTAGTTCCGGCGAGGAGCCGACTCGTGTTCCGATGCGGCCGGGCCTACTTCCGTGCTCAAATACATAATGGATGTGTTGGTGGTGGGGGGGGGAAGTGGTGGTGGGGGGTAAGATGATGAGAAAGACGCTGGGACCCGGGCGCCTGCTAGCAAACCCCGCCAAAGCCAACCCTTGCCGCAATGCCTAGTTGTTGAGCGCCCGTAAGTGCCGGTAGTGCGGGGTATATTTTATAATTATATATTAAACTCGATTTCCCGGCCAAGCCGAACCGGACCAAGCGGGTCGGTCGCCCGCCCGGGCTGTCACATGGCCCGATCGGTCCGAGTGCAATGCCCGACATGTTGGGGAAGTGGGGTGGGTGCTTAGCTGCTCGGGGCAAGTCATCGGGCAGTCAAAACCGGTGGTTCGCGCCGATTTAATGCTCAATGCCGGTGTTTCTGAAGCACGGCCGGCCGGGGGTATTTGCCGGCTGCAAATTCAAGCAATCGACCCCGCAAGCTCGACCCCTTACAGTGGCAATGCCGCAATCGGATCGACCAATCAGTGATAGAGTCGATCCAGGTGTATAACTACCGTTTACAGTGGCTAATTAACCTCGCCAACTATCAACCCTGCGTGCCACAAGCCTCAATTCCTCCAATTCCGTCTAGTGGCGCCGGGCCCGGGTAAACCGGTTGCCATACCCTACCGCACCCAGATGCATGACCTGCATAAGGCGGCCATGCCTGCCGCTCCAGGCCCACATGTCAACATACTAAAACATGCCGTCCAATTTTGTTTTCTTTTTTCTTTTTTCTTTTATTTCTTTTTTGATACAAGGCCGACAAGTCGGCCTGTAGTTCCGCTTCGCGGAAAGGTTTAGACCTCTTTAGTATGCTTGACTGATTGAGCCGACCTAAACATAACAACAACCCTGTGGGGCGTTTTTATCTATTTAGTTCGCAAAAGAAACACCCAAAGTTGCTACTCACAAAGTTGGTATTTCCATTTTTTACTGTTTTGACATTTCCTCCGCCAGGCGCGTGTTAGTCAGCCATGTTTCCATGATCCTTTCGCGACACTGGCATCTCCAGCTTTGTCATGAGCGGACTGTTTAACCAGGGATCGACGGGCTTCAGCTTCGGCCAAAAGCCCGCCCAAACTGGGTCCTCCGGATTCAGTTTCAACCAGAACGGACAGACTGCTCAATCCGGACAGGCCGGCCAGGCCCAGAACGGCTCGTTAAATACCGGCGCCGGGATGTTTGGCCAACAACAACAGTCGTCGGGCGGGTTGTTTGGCAAGCCCGCCCAGCCGGCAGTGTCGTTTGGCCAGTCCACGCCGATTGGCGGGAATCAAAGCACGCCGGCCGCGCAAACCAGCGGTCTTTTTGGCGCGTCAAATACCGCAAATAAGCCTTTGTTTGGCGGTAATACGTCTACGCCAAACACCAGCGCGTCCGGCGGGCTGTTTGGGTCGGCGCCAAACCCTTCGCAAGGCGCCCAGAACACCGCCGGCGCCTCAACGGGCACATCTGGTGGGCTTTTTGGCCAAACCGCAGGAGCCACTGGTGGATCTACTCAGGGACAACCGGGAGGGCTTTTTGGCCAAACCACAAATACAGCAACTTCGGGCGGGTTGTTTGGGCAAACCTCAAACACAAACACCAACTCCACCGGCGGCCTTTTCCAAAACACAAATTCGGCTCCTTCTGGAGGTTTGTTTGGCCAAACCACGGCGTCTAATGCCCAAACGGGAGGCCTGTTTGGCCAGTCCCAAACCACCAATACCGCGCAGACAGGAGGCACGGGAGGCCTGTTTGGAGGCAATACGGGATCCAACTCGCTTTTCGGCAGCCAACCGCAACAGAAACCGGGTTTATTTGGCCAGCAAAATACAGGCACCCAGTCAACCGGTTTATTTGGCCAATCACAACTGCAGCCGGGCTCTCAGGGGACCCAGGGCTCGAATGGATCGGCGGGATCCGCTCGCTCGAATGGAGCCGCTACGCTCATTGCCACAATTGACCAGGGCTCTTATACGCTTCCGGGCGTGAACCCGGCCCCGAAACTGTACACGTCTTTGACGCTTCCCACCGACTCCAAACACAAGGAGACGGTCGCGGCGCGGCCGGCCACTCTGCCGCGGTTCCTGCCGTCGTCGGCGCCGCCGCAGGCGGTCAAGCGCAAAGCGGACGAGCTGCAGAAACGGCCCGAGCCCCGGCAGTGGCTCAATTCGTACGAGCAGTACGAGCACGAGCGCCCCACCAATCTGGTGATCCGGCGGCTCAAACGGCCCGCGCTGGCCCGTAAAGACGACAAGCCGGCGGAAATCGAGGCCGCGAAAGATTCGGCTAAAGATCTAGGCAATACATCGATCGCCGACCAGTCGCTGACCGCGGATCTGTCGCTATTCCACAAACAGGCTAATGCCGTTACCCTAGTTAGAGTCAACAAAAAGGCTTTGGAACAACGCTACTACATGCGGCCCAGTCTGGACGAGCTGACCGGCTACTCCAAGCAGCAGCTGGCAGCCGTGCCGAACCTGGTAGTGGGTCGCGAAGGCTACGGCCAGCTCGAGTACCCCACGGCAGTCGACCTGTCCAAGCTGGAGAACCTCGGGGATATCCTAGGTACCCTAGTGGTATTTGATCGCGGCACAGTATGTGTCTATCCCGAGAGCGGCCAGAAGGCGCCCGAGGGCACGCAGCTGAACGTGCCGTGCACGGTGACCATTGAGAACGCGTTCCCGCTCGACAAAGACCGCGAGCCGATCACCAGTATGACCGACCCGCGCATGGCCAAGCATATCGAGCGGCTCAAGGGCGTTGTTGAGAAGCAGGGCGGCGAGTTTATCACGTTTGCCCATGGCATCTGGGTGTTCAAAGTGCCGCATTTCAGTGTATGGGGTCTTCCTGCCGACGATATGGTTATTGAAGACCCGCCGCTGTGGAATACCCACGACGATATCAAAGACTGGACCACAGGTTCCCAGTCGGCCCAGTCGGCCCCGGGCCATTCGGCGCAGCCCTGGGACTCGGAGCCGGCGACGGGGCAGTCTTTATTTGGTCCCCCGCAGCCGAAACTGCCTAAGCTCGATATCAAGCCGTTTGCGCCGCCGGCGGGAAAACCGGTTTGCGAAGACGACACGGATATCGTGCCCGTCGACCATGGGCACCAAATTGGGCACGACCATCTCGACGATATGCAGGATGGCACCACCGATACCCACGAGCCTGACGAGCCTATTCTGGCAGAAGAGGATCTCCCGATTTGCAGCAAAAGCGAGGCATGGCTTAGTATCCTCGGCAACTCCACAGTGCTGGCAGCCAGCACGCCGGCGGTGGCCAAAGCGTCTGAAGACAAGCCGCTGACCACGGCCAGTCTGGGCGAGATGCTTTTCGAGAAATCCGACAGCAACTCGCCGTATAAACAGCTGCGCCTGCCGCGCAACCTGTTCCGGTCGCGGCAACTGCTGGTGCCGGCAAATACCCCCAGCGGCGTCAAACAAGTCTATCTGCCGCCTATCCGGCCGCTGGATGCCGAAAGCCTGTTGGCGGCCAGCAGCCAGCAGCCGCGCGGCAGCGACGTGCCGGCATTGCTGACCACAAAACTGCGGTTCTCGCAAGTGGCCGCGTTCGCGCCCCAGCACAAAGAACTGTGGTCGCTGTGCGAGATCCTGTTTGATAGCGGTAAAGACGAGCAGCATACCCGCGACAAACTAAGCGCGTGGCTGGCGGCGTCCTGTAAACAACAGGTCAATCAGGAAGTGGCCGCTGCCAAAAGCGATCTCGACGCCGTGTGGGTGCTGATTTCCGGCCACCGGCTTGCCGACGCGGCCGCGCGCGCTATCGCGTCGGGGAACCCGCACTTGGCGACTACTATTGCCTTGCTGGGCGACCCGGCCGCCAAAAAATCCGCGGCCGCGCAGCTCGCCGACTGGAAACAGACGGATGTGATCACGCGCGTGCCCGAGCCGGTGCGCAAAATCTTCGAGCTCGCGGCCGGCGAGTCGGCGAAAGTGCCCGCCTATAAAACACCGACGAAACTGCTGCCGGCCATCAACATGACGGCCGGCCTGGAGTGGAAACGCGCGCTAGGGCTTAAGCTCTGGTACGGTCCCGATGTGGGGATTCCGGCGCTAGTCGACCAGCTGGCCGGCAGCGGGCCCGAGCTCGCGTTCCTCAGGCTGTACCAGCGGCCTGCCCAAGTTGCCACGGCGCTGGCCGGCCTCGAGCCCGCCACGGGGTTCTTGGCCTTGCTGGCGCTCGGTGAGCACGCGGGCGCGGCGTCCGATAGTCTGTGCGCGCCGCTGGCGCTCAACATGCTGGAGAACCAGCAGGTCAGCAGCGCGCTGTTTGTGGCCGGCCACATTGCATCGCCGCCGCTGGCCACTGCCGTGGTGAACACGGTGCTGTCGCGGCACCCCGTGAAGTGCGACAACTTCGCCGCCTTCGGGATCCCGCGCGGGCTGGCGCTCGCCGCCAAAGCGCTGTACGCGGGCGCGGTGTCGGACCACCAGGCCGAGGCCGAGCTGCTGCTGGGCGCCGACATGCCCGAGCAGGCCGCGCACGTGCTCATCACTAAAGTGGCGCCCCGCAGCCTGATTGCCGGCACCCTCCAGCAGGTGGCGCCGCTGCTGGAGAAGGTGCCGCCGGCGCTGCCGTCGTGGGCCCAGGGGGTCAAAGTGTACCTGGAGTATCTGCGCTTCCAAACGCAGCCGTCGCCCGCGCTCGCCACGTCGCTGGCGGCCGCGCTGGCGAAAATGGCGACTCCCGACACGCCCACGCGCGCGGCGGTAGCGGTGATGGCCGCCTACGTCGCCGAACAGTCGCCGCAGCTCACCACCGCCCAGATCCTGTCCATGAAACTCGGGTCCAGCCAGTACCGTTTGCAGTCGCTGCGGCAGTCGGCCAAGGATCTGCTGTAGTCTAGTTTTCTATTTTGTACTTAATATCCTAATCTTTTCGGTCTTTTTCCTTTTTTGCCTTTTTTTTCTTTTTTTTCTTTTTTTCTTACTAGGCCGACAAGTCGGCCTGTATCCGCTTCGCGGTTCCGGTCGCGGTTCCGGTCGCGGTTCCGGTCGCGGTTTCCGGAATCGCGAAGCGAAGCTGTTTGACTTGTCAAACAGCCGAAAAAAAGAAAAAAAGACAGGTCAAGTCTGTATATAGGGTGTAGTGGAGTGGAGTGCAGTGGAGTGGAGTTGTGCTTACCATGCTTCACGAGATGGTGGTGGTGCTGGCCGGGTTCCCGAGCTCGCTGCAGCGAAGCAATATGCACCCTGGCGAAGTGGATATCTTCGAGCAGGCGCTGGAGTTCGGCCAGCTGCATGCGCAGCTCAGACAGGACTGTTGCGACGGCAGCGCGATGGCCACGACGGTGCACAAGCATCTGCTGCAGCCGTTTCTGCAGGACTTGGACGCCATTGAGAAACAGCTGCTGCGCGGCGACTCTATTTATGGCGACCCGGATCACATGTCGCTGGCGGCGGTGCTGGCCGATACCGTGTTCAAGTGGGAGCGGGTGTTCCAGTACGCCCACCAGATTCTTATATTCACCGAGGGCGCGTCGTTCCCGCACACCGTCACGCAATTGACGGGCGACACGCACTCCGGGTTCCCGGCCATCTCGCAGCTGGCCAAGCACTGTTTAGTGGCCTGCGAGAAGGACTGGCTGCGCGATATCACGCCCTGGATAGTGTGGGGCCGCGGCAGCCATGCGCCAGAAGACTTTGTGCACCCGAATCTCGACAAAGAGACCTGCCAGGCCATGTACGAGTGCGGCAAGAACTTGGAGCACGTGGACTTGACCAGTCTGCTCGCCAAAGACCAGCAGGTGCGCGACACGCTTATCGACGCGCAGACAAGGCTCCAGCAGCTCGAGTACCCACTCCAGCGGGAGAAAATGCGCACGCTGGTGTTCACAATCCGCGACGGCGTGTATACGATTGTGTCGCGGCACGCGGTGAACGCCGAAGGTCTGTCGCAGCTGGTGCAAGTGATCCGCAACGTAGTACTGGCGGGCTCCGGAGCGTTCTGCCGGGCGTTTTTCGACGCCGCCGCTACGGTTGCCGAAACCAAAAACAATATCGTCGATGATACCATTTTGCAGGAGGCGTTGGCAACTTATGGCGAAGACAGCGACGAGCTGAGTGCCGGGGCGAACGCTATGGCTTCACAGGTATTCCATTTCGACTCGCTACCCCCAGAGGACCAGCTAGAGTCGGCGACCCATTTCGACGATCTGCTGTTCGGCGTGCGCACGCACTTCACGCTCGACCTCAAATGGCCGGAAACCCTGTATTTCGCGCCTAGGCATTGCCAGGCCTATACGGAAATGGCCAGTTATTTATTGGCGTTCTCGGTGGTCAGCGACTCGCTGCAGCCGGGGTCGCCCAAAGCGTTCACGTACAAGCTTGCCCTCAATGCGATCTGGGGCTACCTGCAGACCTGCGTGGACGAGGCGTTTGAGACCATCACGCCGCTACTGGCGGAGCCGCCGGCGCGCGGCCTCAAAAAGCAAACCCAGGCTTTGCAGAAACTGCTCCACCAAATCCTGCTTGATGACGACGGCGCGCGTGCCGCCATGCGCAAAGTGTTGTGGGCCGCATTGATGGTGTCCAAACATGCAGATGTCGGCACGGGGCCTATTAAGGAGCTGATCGACGTTGTGGCTGCTAAAGAGGACTTGGAGGGGTTCCTGGTAGTGCTCGAGCCGTTCTCTGATCTTGAATAGCCTTGATCTATCTTAATAGCACTGGAATGTATATTTAATGTATATTTAATGTATAGTCTATGGTGCTACCATGTTCACAATAGGAAGGTCAGATAAGTCCTGTCAAATCAGGAAATAACAATCTACGGCGGTATGCAGATCAGATAAGTGAAAAAGTAATAAATAGAGCCGGGCTGGACACCAACTAACCAATGGTGAACTTCAATCTCGTGCTGTCTTCTCTGATTCTGGCTACCCCCGTGCTTGCTGCCGGCGATGCGTCCCAGATTATCGGCTCTGCGTCGGCGGTTAAGAGCCATGTCGATGCTATGGCCGTGCAGGTCGACGCCTGGAGCCGCCAAGACGGTCTCGTGCGCGCCATTCCTATTCAGCAGAGCTACGCGCCGCTGCTATCTGCCGTCAACGCGTTCTCCAGTGTGATGAGCGGCGCGCAGCCGCTCAACCAGGCGGAAAGCGCCCAGCTGGTCACTACTTATGTGTCCCTGACGCAGTCGATCTCGCACCTGCTCACGTCGTTGACGGCCAAGGCGGGCGATTTCCGGGCCATCGGCGGCCAGCGCATCATCACCACCGATCTCGAGCAATTGGCGCCCGAGGTCTTCGGCGTGCAGTCGGAGATCTCGGTGTTAGTGCCGCATCTCAACGGCGCGGAAGCCAACTCGTTCAGCTCGGGCTACCACGCTGTTCTCAACGACTACCGCGCGGCCGCGTCGGCCTACGATCTGGTCATCAGTATCCCTAGTGTGTAGTGTAGTTTAGTCTTTCTTTCTTTTTACCACCCCTTCGCGTTATACTCCGAAATGTTTCTTTTTGGGATTCAGAATAACGCTATCGGAGATACCCGACGCAGAGTCGTCGGCCCGATCGCGTTTACGGCGGCGCCGAGGCAGCCGCATCTCGTCTTGCGTAGGTTTGGCCAGCGGCTGCACGCGTTGTCGGGCTTTTTGGCCTTTTCGAAAGTCTTTAGGTAGCGGAGCGGGAGGGTTTGGCAACCGATCTTTTCTAGATATATCGCGAGTTGCTTCGCTGGTTTCGTGGGCTTTGCTGTATTCTTGAAATACTTGTATGAGAGCTTCGCGGCCCTCTTCGCGAATGGCTTCGCGACGGGCGTCCCGGATACTTTCTTCATATAAATCACGGGCACGCCTGATTTGTACTTCCCGGTCATCGTCTAAAGAAGGAAACCGGTGATCACTAGTGGGCCACACCCTTATTGACTGACTGGATAGCTCTCTTGGCCTTTCCAGTGGGCTGTTGGAGGGCGGAGAGATGCTGTGGTGGGTTCTTTCCGGCGTAAGGTCATCAAGCACATTAAACTGTGCGTCTTCATACTGTTCATCATCGTCTTGTAAGTCATTTGCTTCAGAAACTCTTTCCGGTAGCTGGCCGGTTACCCGGTCGGTCTTGTCGGTCTTGTTGGTCACGTCTGCACTATCTCTGCTGTACTCGATATCGGCATTTAGGGACGCCCGCGACGGCGACTCGCGGATATCGCGCGGCCACTGGTACGAATTGTGGACGGCCGACAATTCTATCGAGTCCGGCTCTACGGGCGGGTTGAAGTCGCGGGCCATCACGTACTTATCGCTGCGGCTATAGCGATGCGAAGCTGGTGGGGTCGACAGATGCGCGAGCGAGTCACGCGACCTCTCCAAAGCAAGATCGGCTTTTAATTGGTTTATTCGCGCCAGCAACTGGTCATTGACCTCCCATGCCGCCGCCAGCTGCGCCCGCAGCTCCCGCACCGCCAGATGCTCGGCCGCGTCTTCCTGCATGGATCTTACTCACCCGGCTCCTCCTCCCACCTAGTCATGAAGCTGGCCTTATTGACGGCTCTGATGTGGCCGCTGCTGGCGGCGGCAGCAACATTCGACATTGCCTCGCACGTGGGCTCCGACGGATTGGTGCTTGCTGACGATAAGGCTCTGGACGCCATCTTCTCGCGGCCGCGCGACTACCACGTGGCTTTGCTGCTCACCGCCGAGGGCGAGAGCTACGGCTGCCAGTTCTGCCATATCCTCGGCCCGGGGCTGCGCACGGTGGCCGCTAACTGGCACCGCCAGCATCCCGATAACGACGGTCTTTACTTTGTGTTGGCCGACGTCGACAACGCCCGGCAATCGTTCCAGAAACTCAAGCTCTCGAGCGCCCCGAATCTCGTCATGTACCCGCCCTCGGTCGACGGCAAGGGCGGTCTTAACAGCAAGCACGAGTTCCTGGAGTTCGTTACCATCACCGATCAGGTCGATCATATCCGGTCGTTCCTCGAAAAGTACGGCTTTGAGGTCACTATCCACAAACCGTTCCCCTGGGACAAATTCGCGAAGTTCGCGGGAACCATCGCCAGCATCGTTGTCGTGAGCTTCTATTTCTGGGACTACGTCTATAAGGTACTTACTTGCAAGCAGGTCTGGCTGGCGTTCTCGCTGGTCACCGTTTTGCTGTTCACGGCCGGCCACATGTTCAATGTCACCCGCGGCACGCCGTTTGTGGGCGGCCACGGCGGCAACCCTGTATATTTCCAGGAGGGGTACAATGTGCAGTTCGGAATTGAGACCCAGATCGTCGCCATCATGTATGCGTTGCTGTCGTTTCTGACCATCTCGCTGCTGATCAAGGCGCCGCGGTTCAGCGACCCTAAACGGCTGACCGTGGTGGTGGTCCTGATCTCGGCGGCGATTCTGGTGGCCTACAGCTACCTGATTGCTATTTACAGAATCAAGAACGGCGGGTATCCGTATGAGATGCTGCCCGTCAAGCTGTAACCGGATCCCACAAAGTACATGTATTTGTAGGTATATAAAACATTTCAAAATTATATCTTTACACAAATCGTTAGCTGCAGAACCATTCGCCGAATGCGGCCCAGTTGCTGCCGTCCTCGTCGGTCGATACTACGCCTCGCCACATGCCGACTTCCAGCGTGCGCACAGTGGCTTTCCATGTATCGGCCGCGCCCGTGCCGTGCTTGATGAGTTTGGTGATCCGGCCCGAGGGCGACTGCATGCCCAGTCTCAGCGGAACCATGCCGCTTCCGGCCGTCAAGCCTTTAGACGGGTGCTGGTGGAACCGGAAGGTGTATACTTGGCCGCCGGCCAGCTGTCTACAGAGCGGCTCGGCAATGTATATGTCGTTGCGAACCGCTTCCGGCGTAGGGTACCGCAGCGGGAACACAAACGACTCGGCCGCGCCGCGATGCCACATCGATAGCGAGTACAGCCGCTGCATGCTGGCTACAATGTGCTGCGGGCTCATGCGGTCTACTGCATACAGATGCAAGATCCCGCGCGAGCTCTCTTTATCCAAACACGCCTTGATGCGGAACCGCCGCTGGCCGTCCTGCCAGTAAGGCTGAGCAATCGCTGCGCCCATGCGGCCGTCTTGCGCCTCGACGCGGGCAACAATGTCCAGCCGCGGGTTGGCCAGCACCAAGTTAAGCTCGCACATCTCAAAGTCGTTCAGGTGCAGAATCCCCGGGAAGAAGTTGATCAACTCCACGCCCGTAGAGAACGCAGCAGGGCTGGCCACCGGCAGCGTGACCGCTACCGAGGTCGGCACCGCCGGCACCAGGCACTGGTCGTGCGGGTCTAAGGGGATATGGGTAAAGATCATTTGCTGGGGCGGGCACAAGAAGTAGAATGCCGACACTTGCTCGTCCTGGGACTCAGCCGAGCAGGCCGAGAATGTGGGCGACGCGGCCGCGGCATCGACCAGCCGCCACTCGCCTTCTAATTGCACAGCATTCCAGGCATGCGGCTGGCCGGCCGAGTTGCCGTCGGCAAGCCGGATATGGCCCCGCACCACCCGGCACTGCAGATCAAGCGCAGTGCACATGGCATGCATGCAGTGGGCCAGTTCCTGCGGAGTGGCCCGCTTGGCCCGCATGACCCGCGACAGAGCGGCCGGCGAGTCGCTGTCGTCGGGGCCGGTGCCGGGCGACGGCGTATGCGAGATATGCGCCGCACACAGCATATACACCGCCCGCAGCCGCTCCACCGGGTCCGAGAACCGGCGGCCAATGTAGCTGCTGGCAAACACCGCCGGAGTCATCAGCTGCGGCCAGGTCGATAACGAGAACATGGCGTCGTCTACATGGTCCAGGTTCTCTAATCGGTAGTCGTGGAACTCAGCCGCGGACCGCGCCAATACTGCAAACGGGTCCTCGGCAGACATGCCCTGCAGCTCGACTGCCTGGCGCCGTTTGGCCATTTCATGCTCGGTGATCGTCCGCGCGCGGTAGAGATCGCGCTGGTTATCCATCCATTTCGGGTCCAGCAGCGCGGCAGTGGCGACCTGGCGCTCGCTGATTTTGCTGGGTTTGCTGGAATGGTCTGGCGGGTGAGAAACCGGGTACATCTCGCCGTCGATCTCGAACTTCTTGGCCAGGTTCTTGAACGGGCTCAGCAGCGAGCGGCGGATCCGCGACGCCGACGACATCGCCGATGCCTGCGACGATACAGAGTCCTTGCGCTGCAGCCGCAGGTCTGCTAGTGAGCGGTGGTTGAAGATCTTGCTCACCAGTTTGTTCGATTTGTTCGACTGGCCCAGTGATAGTCCTAAACCAACCTCCTTTTCTTCCGTGGATGGTAAAGGCTGTGAGGACGATAAATATTCGGCGAGCCGCGTGCGGGTGCTGCTGGTCGACTGCGTGAGTTTGTGAGTGCGGTTCGGCGATTTCGGCGCAAACGCCCGCGGGTCAAAGGGCACCTCTTCCAGATCAGGCGAATCAGTTACGGGCGCCATCAATTCATCAGAAAGCACGAGTTTCCCCGGGGACGGGGTCTGTAACTGGTCGCCGACAGTGCCCATGCTCCGGCCGCTTCCCTGACTGTCAGAAGGCAAAAATTTATGAGGCGGCGGCGCCGGCGGCTCATCTCCATCTGAGGCATCGCCATCATCAAGATCGGGTAATTCGCGGCCGTCGAAATTAATGATAGATGCGAGCCGCTCGAGCGGAACGTCGGAGATATCGAAAGAGTCTTCCGGCTCCGAAGACTGGTATTCCAGTTCTTTCGGCCGGTTATCCAGGTTTAAGCCGCCAAGTTCCAAAGTTATATCTTTTAAAACGTCCTGAGTAGACTTGGCACTGCTGTTGGAGTTCGTGGAGGCCTCCAAAATGCCCAGCTCGGCAATTGGGTCGGCAGGGACCATGACTTTCTGGTTCGGGTTGACGAATTCTACATAGTTCCGAGGGAATGAGCCCATCACCTTATTGCGTCGCAGCCTTCCGGTCCACCAGTCGCCGTCGCCGGTGCCCAGCACCTCGATGAGGTCGCCCTCCACAAAGCCGAGGTCACGCTTCTCCTCGCCGGACCATGAATACAGCGCCCTAACAATGCAGGGGCCTATTGGGATAGCCGGAAGTTGGGGGTGTTTTTGGAGAAACGCTTGGTAGTCCATGATGCTTGGGAGATGCAGGGAGCCAAGCAAAAGTAAACAAATATGCGTGAGGGTTAGGTCACATGCCCGACCCGGACACCTATGCTCTACTTGCTTTAGATACTGGTTTGTATTTTTTGTGTATAAGTTTTCTTTTTTCTCTTTATTTTCTTTTCTTTTTTTTTTTTTACTAGGCCGACAAGTCGGCCTGTAACCGCTTCGCGGAAGGGAAATGCGTGCAATGCATGCAATTCATCCAAATCTATAGATATCTATAGAGCGGTGCGAAAGCAATATAACTAGATAAATATATGAGCATGAACAAAAAATGAGAAAATAACCGATCGCGAGCCTGCCCGCAGGCTCGGTCAGTTGGTCAGTTGTTTAGTTGTCGCAGATGGCCTGGCGAGCCTCCTGCCAGCTTTCCAGGTTCTTCTCGGCCCATTCCACGTGGCAGCGCACAAACGCCCGCACCAACTTCTTCAAATCCTGGTCCTTGATCTGTTTGTAGCGCGCAAGCTCCTCCTTGACGGCCTCGGACGTCGTGGCCGCGTCCTCCTTGGCTACCTTGAGGGCCGCCTGCAGGTTGGCAATGTGTTCCTGAGTCCGAGTGATGTTGTTGCGGCGCGACGCCTCGGGATCGACGTCCATCATGCCGTGGATGGCGTGATTAATGGAAGCCAGGCCGGGCAGACGGAAACCGGCCCGTTTGATGGGCTCGTATGTGATAGGCTCGTCCAGGCTGACGGTGGACGCGGCGTCGGAGCGATCGTTGGCCGTTTCAGGGCCTGCGTCGGCGCCCGCGTCGGCACCCGCATCGGGGTCCGGCGACATCGAGCCGTTGATGGCGCCATCCAGCAACAATGTGACGTCCTCGCCAGTTTCGGGGCCGGTCGCGGTGGTGCCGCTAGTAGTTCCCACGGCCGACCCGTTCATGGCGGCATTAATGCGCTCGTCGGCATGCAGATAGTTGGAGATACGCTGGGCCTCGGAGTCGGCCTGCTCGAGGGCGGCCAGCGACGCGCGCTTGGCGCTCAGCGCGTCGGCCGTCATCTCGACCTGCAAGGCTCGGTACCGCCGGTACTTGAGCACCTGGCGCGCGGTGGCGGCCAATTGCACGCTCTCGGTGAGCGGCTCGCTGAACTCGACCGACAACGAGTCGATTAACGCGTTGGTCGAGATGTAGCCGGTGTCGACCGCCTGGCCCACCTTCTCGATGGCGGTGGCCAGCGAGCCCTGGCTTTCCAGCGAGAAGGCGTTGAACTGGCCGCCCAGGTCGGCGCTATCGGCGGAAAACGCTATGTATTGTTTGTTGATGCGGCGCGCCGCCTTGTCGAGGCCGCTGCCGATCAGCAGCTCGTACTCTTTGGCGCTGGCCTCCGCGTCCTTGAACGACGGGTCCGGGTCGCTGCGGAGCCGCGAGCCCGACGGCGGGATCGGCAAGTACGCGTGGCCGTGCGTGGGGTGGGCCGGATCAAGGGGCGGCGCCTGCAGCGGCGACTTGGGGATGGCGGCCACCGCCTCGGACGTCAGCACCTCGTTCCAGCTGGTATTGGGGTCCAGAAACCGCTCGAGAATCGGCGACTCGCTAATGGCTTTGTTCTCGCAGCACCGGTTCAGAAACACCGCGAGCATGCGCTGGCGGTGCTCGATCACGCGTGCGTCCTCCTGCGCGTGCGTGGGGTTCGCCGCGTAGGCGCTAATGCTATGCTTCTCGGGGATGGGCGGCACCACGATGGTGGGGAACAGCCGGCGCAGCGTGCGGCGCAGGCTCTCGAACTCTGAGTACCGCCGCCGCACGCTCATGCCGCCGATCTTGATTGTGTATGTGATGTGGCCGCGGGTGGTACCCTCGCGGCTCTTGCCGGCGTCCACAATGGTGATGGGTTGCTTTCCGAGCGGCGGGACGCTGGTGGCGGCCGCCGACGGATGACGCGGGGTCTCCTGGTCTTTGCCAGGGTCATTTGAGGTGGGCGCCATGATCTCGGTGTCAACGTCGCCGTCAATGGCTGAAAACGGGTTGTTGTCCTCAAAGTCCATGGTGGGTCGAATCGCCCCTTTTGCCTGAATAAGCTTTATGGAGGGGGTTGGATAACAGGGGGTGTTGGGGCGGGGTGTTGGGACGGGGGACTGGGGCTATTGGGAGGTGACTAGGACAGGGACGCAACCATGTGCAACACGGTACTACCACGCCCATCCCCGAGAAGCATAGCATTACAACCATGTGAGACCCTTTTAGTTTTAGTAGTTTATTTTGTTGCTAGTATTTCCCATTTTGATCTAGATCTACTTGTCGGGAAATCGTGCTACAGGTTTCTAAATACATAGTTTGGTGGGACGCGGGCATGTCAAGTCTTGAACAGCAGAACCGTCAATCCGTCGATGGTAAGGTAAATAAAGTTCCCTCGGCTGTGGGTCACGTACGACCCGAAACTGGCCCCCACAATGCAATGCCACGGCTGGCCGTATAGACTGTCCATTTCCTTTTTAATATAGCTCGCAATGTCCACTTCTACCGTGTGTTTCGACACTGCTTCGACCACGAGGTCCTCGGCGAACTCGCGCACCTCGTCGTTGATGTCGGCGGCCCGTACAACCACTAGTTAGCCTTGCTAATTGCTTCGACCGGCACTTACCTTTCTTGCTGGGCTCCTCCTCGCTCATCTGAGCTTACTAGTGTTAGGTGGGGTACTCCCGCGGCATTACTCGGTACTTGTCGAAGAAAAAGAACACACATGTATTTGAGTTTAGATAGTTTGTTTAGTTATTGGTTTATTTAGTTTATTTAGTTTATTTGGTTCGTTGGTTGGTTGGTTGGTTGGTTTGAGACAATAAGGACCCTAAATGACATGCATATCCCAGTTGAAGATAGTAGACGATAGATATATAATGCTACAGCGAGGCAATAACCGAGGCCCATTTCGAACTCTTTTGCGAAAGCGCGTTCCGGGTCTCGGAAATATCAGTTAATAAACAGGTGTGCTCGTTAGAAACCGCGTCAAACGTCACGTCTTTGCACGGGCCCAGCCGGGTGATGCCTCGGTTAGTGACTTCTCGCAGATGGTCGGTGACCAGCTCGTTGTGCCGGCGGAACGCTCGGTTCTGCGAGTCCAAATACCGGCACCGCGTCTCTAGGACCGCCGCCTGTTCTTCATAAAACCGCACGGTGGCCGCGAACTTGGCCGCGTCGCTGGTCTCGGTCTCGCGCTGCGACAATGTCTGCTGCAGGGTGTTCAGCTGGGCCTGCATCTGCTCAATGCGCTCGTCCTGCTCGCCTTGGCTCACCCGGTCGCAGTTGATGCGGGCCGATGTGGTGATCCGCTTGGCCTGGTCCGCATATCGCAGAGTACTCAGCGTCTGTTCGTAGCTGGTGGGCGAAATACAGGCAATCATCGCCGTTTTCGAGTTGCCGCCAAGACTGTCCTGTAATAGCCGGGTTAATACCGAGTCTCGGTAGGGCACTACGCGCTTTCCCGGACCAAGCCCCTCGGCCAAAGTCGAGATAACTCTTCCCAGGGTCACCAACGACTTGTTAATGTTGGATCCCTCGCGAAGCCGGTCTCCGGTAGTGCCCGTGGCAGCAGCCCGTTCCGATCCGGCCAGATCCACTAACCGAATAACCGATGTCTTCTCGTCGGTAGTACCGTCGGTACTATCGTTGCTGCTGCTAATCTGCTTGACCCGAAGCGAAAACACCGCATGCGAGCGACTGGACTGAGAGTTCATGTTCGTGGCAGCAGTCGACCGCACTTTAGTGCCCTGCTCCAAGTACTTCATAACCTGCGATACTCCCTTGACCGTGAACTCGGAAAGGCCCTCTACATAGGCTCCCTCGGGGCCGTCGCGCACTCTGAGCGACTGGTTGGTGCCCGTAGTTAGAAGGTCGCGCACCTGCTCGTTGTAAATCTCAAAGAACGACATGCGAACAGTGACAGTCGACTCGCATTCCTGCAGCTTCTTAATGCGCTCAAACAGATCCGTGCATGTGCGCGGAATCAGCCCGGGGTCGCCGGCACTGCCAAGCATGGTATGCGACTTACCCGAACCCGTCTGCCCATAGGCGAGGATACACGCATTGTACCCCTCGAAACTATGATCAAGGAATTCCCGACCAAAGCTAGTGTAAACATCTTCCTGAGATGAAGACGATGGCCTAGCCGTAGCGCTCCAGAACGACCGGTCAAACGCAAATACCCGCTCTTCCTGGGCCCTCGTAGCCGCGGGATCCGGCTTCAAAATAGTCTCTACTCCTGCCATATCCACCAAGCAGGGCATATCGGCTTCTCTAGATAGCAAGGGACGTACTCGCACTGCTACCTTAATGTTTCCGGGAGTACCGAAACTAGTGGACTGCTTGGTTCTCAAGGGACTAGCCGACCTTGAACTACTAGGCGAGCCTGTAGACCTGGCTGTCTGAGCCTGTTTTGTAGGCGACAATCGAGGCGATCCTGTTAGTTTCATTGGACTTGAATTGCTAGAAATTTTGGGGGCCATAGACTTCGATGTGGGCGGCATGTTGCAAAGTTGGGTGGTATAGAGCATTTGTTTTGGTTTAGCCCAGATAGGCAAGTCACGTGCCGATACCCGATTTCCTGTCCACCTACAAAAAACACTAAAACTGAGACATTCACAAACATGTTTTGCATTAATAGGTGATTCAAGCATAACAATTGCTGAAATATCTAGACTATTTACTGATTATAATGGAGTAATATCGCATTATAGTCTAAACAGAGGAAACCTCTATTAGGGATCTAAACAAATGTTAAAAGACCAAGCACATTCACATTGTTCCTAAAAATACCTATATATTCATACCAAACACCCTCATATTCTATATTTTCAGGTGTTTTCACGTTGGTGGTAAAAAATATTTCAGAGGCCCAAGTTAGATAATTTTTATGCAGCATCTCATTAGGGCGCTCAGTAGCGAACAGTCGCTCGAGCTGGCCTTGTCGGCTTCGAAATATAACTCGACGGACCCGGCATTGCTCATAGAGCTGTATAATGTTATTGGAGAACATGTCCTGACGGCTGAAGTACTGGATAACGTCAATACTGCCCTGCTCACTGATGAGTCGGCGGCTGTGGTTATTGAGTGGATCCAGAATATTGAGCCCTTGCGGGCAAATATATTCAATACTGTTCAAAAGGTGCTTGAAGAAGTATTGGAAAGTCCTTCAGAAGATACCGCCAAACAGGCCAAGAAGCTGCTTGATCTCCTGCACAGAGTCTTTCTTGATGGCACTACCAAGGTTCCTGGAAAATTACTGGATATCCTATTTTCGGTTCTAGCCGCTAAAAGCGAATCACTATCTATGAAAGCTTCCAAAGTTATTCTGTGTAGCGTCTCGCGGCCCCAGGATGAGCACTTCTCTTTAGACCATTGGTGGGCTTGTATCCTAAAAGCATTAACTCTAAAGCATGATAACTCTGCGTACCGGGCATGGCTAGGCTGGACAAGAGGCAGCAGTCCATTGGAAAAGGGCGAGACATACCAAAAGATCATATCTACCAACCAGTATTGGGAACATATTCGCAATGGAATTGTCCAGGGATCCCACTCGTTTGAATGCACAAAGTACTCGTTGCAGATCCTCAGTCACAGCATTAAAGATATCCAGGAAGATCTTAACCTCCCTCTAATGAGATGGGTAGCGTCCGATAGACAGCGCTTCCTTAATGGATGGAGCCGGTATGTGGCTTTGGTAGAGATCGTGAGCATCGATACGTCGATGAACCAAACCCATGATTCGGCAGACGACTTCGTGAGCTTCTTATCCAGTGACTCGGTGATTCCTCCTGCCTGGGCCATTGCCTTATTTGAATGCGCTTTGACCTCGAACATGGAAACCATCAAGACGTTTATCTCGAACCTAATTCTCGAGTTGGGCGAGGTCTTCTTGGCTGTGTTCCAATACGATGTTGGCTTCCTGGCACATAACCTGATCCCTTATGCCCTTACTGCTTCTCATTTCGTTACGGAAAATAATAACTGCGTGTACGAACGCAAAGTCGGCTCGTTTATAAGGCGGCTCTGTCGCGCCATTCCTAACCAAGTACTTCCAAACCTGGTATCGGAAATCATGGATGAGTTTTTTGCCAATAGGTACTCGTTTGATGCCCCTCGTGTAGTGGTTACTATGGCCCTTGCCGAGTCGTTGCCGCCTATCCTTGAGCTTAGTACCTTGCAGAAAGTGGTTGACGTGGGGGTAGCCGGTTTGCAAACCTACAAATCCCAGGTCATGGGAGGCCTTCTGCTAACTGCCTGCGTAGAAATATGCTTAAACTGCTCCCTAAAAGAGACGCTTACTGCCGACGAGGGCCTGAAAATGCTTTTCAAGTTAGCAGCCAATGGTCTGGATACTGTAGATCTTGACCAAATGGCCGAGTGGATCCCCGATAGCTGGCTTCCCGAACTCCAGCTCCTGGCTACTAATAGTGCCCTCTACCGGGTGCTGTATATGATCCGCAGCGAAGATTATGGCGTGCCGTATGATCAGAACGAGCTTCCTGAGCTCATTCTGTACCTGAGCCAAAGCCGGTCTGTAGAGAGTATGAAGAACGCCATGGTATCACAGGCACAGGCGTCTCTTCAAGAGGGTGCTCTTGGTGATACCGTTGTGTGTGCTCTTAAGACACTTCCGGGAAAAGTGTTGTTGAGTTGCCCACCTTGTGGACCTGATCCGAGCCTTATTGAGAAGCTTTCGGAGCTTGAAATCAAAAGCCTTAGTGGGTTTGGCAATGGCCCAGAGCTGCTTGATTTGCTCGAGGAAAAGGGTGCTTTGACCGGCTATCTAGATGGCGCGCAACGCTCTTTACATGGTAGTAGCATTCGGCACATTTTCGAGGCCATTCCCGGAAAAATAGATACCTGGCCAAGAGTGGTTGATCTTGCCCCTCAGGCGTTTCTGCACGACAAAGTTAGTACCCGTATTGCTGTGCTGGAATGTCTGCAGCGCCATATCGACAACTTAGAGGCTGAACAAGTGGCCGCAGCTACTAATTTAGGTCCTGCCCTTCAGGACATGTGGGGGACTTTGAAGGAGTACACTCTACGGGCTTCGGAAAGAAAGCTTCATCTCTGCTTTATCAAGTTACTCACTTCTGGTAAAGTAGTTGCTAATGAGGCAGCGGCCGAGAGTCTAGAAAACCTCTGCATCGACGTGATTGCCCAAAGCTATGCTCGGCGTAACCTGCTAGTGCCCTTGACAAAAGGCCTTGTAGATTCTGGTCGGCCGTTTCCTATGTGGGTTTCAAGAGTTTTGGTGCGGATATACACGTTTCTGCAAACCCCGCACCATGACTACCACTTAGAGACTATTCTTGCCCACAAGCATGGAGTTTATGAAAAGGCCTGGGGCTTGCCAGAGCATGCGGCGGCAGTCTATGCCATTAAGAGCATTTCCGAAGGCGAGAATACCCAGGAGGTTTGTGATTTTGTTCTTAATGATCCTCAATTCCTATTGTTTTCGCCCGGGAAACGCCATGATGGCGACGAGGAGCGGAGACGGATCCTTTGCTTCCAAATTCTCGCCCTGCTGGAGAAGTTCTGGTCGGACGACTATGCTATTTCGGTTATTGACAAACTGAATACGGCTATTAATATCGAGCCATCGCCAAGTGTGCGGGTTTATGTTGAGTGGATCATGGCCCGCATAGTGTTGAGGCAGCCGGAAAGTCTTTCCGAAAGGTTTATTCTCCAGCCCCTAGCCAACAACTTGCAGCCGAGATTCGTATCTTCTCTTGGCCGGGTTGGTCTTTTGGTAGGAAAGGTATTGGGCCAGGCGCTTGGCAAGGACTATTACCGGCGGTACCTGAATGTAGTAGTTCCACTAGCTACTAGCAACCGCGCGCCGGTGCGACATTTCAGTGTGGCGATGATCTACGCGATCTATCTTGATCCGAATCTACGGGCCTGTTTAGAGCCCGAAATGCTCACCCTGGTGGACGGGATCGCTTCTTGTGCCGAGTCAGTAGAGAACTTTAAGGATTTCCGGCAAGGCGACGATTCGATCTGGTCTATCAACGAGGAGTTGACATTAGTAGGGGTTTGTGGAGGAGTTGCTACGCGGGTTACGGGCCGCACGGTGGTGGACTCTCTATCACAACAAGACTTTGTTTCCGTACTGGGGCCGGGCAACTACGGCACCACATGTGCGACCCACCGGGCTCAGGAAACTTTCCACGATGTCACAGTGATTCGGGACTCTATCCGGGTAACTAATGAGAACATCCAGACTAAGAGTGGAGCGTTTGACGATGTTGACGAGCCGCAGCGCAGCGAGCTGATTGTCGTGGCCACCTTATGTGACAAGGCGCCCAATTTAGGCGGGATCTGCCGGCTGTGCGATGCGTTAGGAGCGAAACTCTTGACGATGAACGACCTAAATGTTATCAAGCATCCTCAGTTCAAAAGCACGGCGGTGACGGCCGATAAATGGATGCCGATGGAACAAGTTCCTGAAGATTCCTTAATCGAGTTTATGCATGGGAAAAAGCGACAAGGGTATACCCTTGTAGGCATGGAACAAACCGATAATAGCCGCAAGCTGGAGCCCAGTCTCCAGTTCCCCAAAAAGACCCTGCTGGTTATGGGTCGGGAACGAGAAGGCATTCCCGGCGAGATCTTGGCCCACCTGGACTTTTGTGTAGAGATCGAGCAGTGGGGTGTAGTGCGGTCGATGAACATCCAAACCGCAACAGCAGTGCTTGTGCATGCCTATAATCACCAGCACTAGCACTAGCAGCTAAAGCATTAGTACTAAAATACATAAGTAGCCTACTGGCTAAAGGAAGCAAGAATCTGAGGAGCACAGCTCTCTACCAGATCATAAGCGCGAGAAATCGCCTCAGGCGAAAACGCCCCTACGTAGGCCCCCGAACCAACGTCTATATTACGGATAGGAGCGGCCAGTTGTGAGTTTTTCCAAGTGAGACACAGAGTTGTTTCTGCGACCTGTTCCTCGGCGGAAGTAGGGTCCAACAGCACATTATCGCCAATTACGGCCACTAAAAACAGGACCGGCGGCGACCAGTCTACACAAAGGGGCACTGCCGAGTCCCAATCATCACTGAACTGGGGGATTTCTTCCATGCCCGAGTCTTCGCGAGAAGATATTAAAAGCGGCAGCCGAGTAGAACACAAAGCCAAATATACAGCAATCGACAGCAGTCCTAAGGGGTGTGAAGTCGGAGAAAGCACTACGCAGTCTACAAATAGACGGTAGGCATGTTTTGGAGTAAGGGTGAGCTGGGCGTCTAACTGAGGGCAGAAAGAAAGAGCCTGACGAAGAGCTACCGCCATAGAGTTCGGTAGAGGATCGTTGTCTTTATAGCCCGAGATATTCACCGAAACATCTATAAGATCATGATGTTGAGGTACTACTTTACACTTGATGCCCACCACGCATTCGCTGCCATCGGCAGTGCGGACTCTTGCCGAGCCATTTGTAAACGGCAAAAAGTCTACTTCTGACTGCACCGGTCTAAACTGGCCCGGCTGGCGACTATCTGGTCGCAAGGGCGGCGTTGCTTCTAGCGAAGTCCGCAGATAAGACTGTTCTGCCACTGAGTATTTCATGCTGACAGTTGAAGGACGAGGCCCACCATGGTGACCCTCACTGATCTCACCGATGTGTTTGGCGAGTACATGGAGCCCGACGAGACGGGCACGCCGTTGTTAGCTAGAGAGGAATTGAGCACGGTTTTAAGCAAGCTACGGGTCCCCAAGGTGCTGGAAGCACGGCTTGGCGACGCTATGGACAATGGCGAAGGAGCTATAGAGTTTGAGCGGTTTCTGGAGGTAATGATAGATGCAGTGGATATCGAGGCCGAGCAGGTACCTAGCGAGGTTGCTAGCACCCAAACCACCCCTGACCATACGGGAATCTTCGAGGAGCTATCACGGGGCGGGTGCATCACGGCAGCAAGCCTGCAGCGCGCCGCCACCCGCATGAAGTTCACGGCCAGCCGCGAGGATATCAACGAGATGGTTCGGCAGGGCCAGGCAGTAAGCGGCGGCGCGCTGGACGCCCGCGGGTTCGCCCGGTTGGTGAGCCATCTAGATGATGTGTTTGCTGCGGAAGTAGGTGCGCAGGTAGTGGATCTGCCACGCGCCCAGCGCCAGAAACGCGAAGATGATTAGAATAAAGAAATGCTTGACCCGGTGGTTCGTCGACTCGTTGGTGTTGCGCAGCCGCTCTTCCCGCAGCCGCAGGTACTCGAGCTCTTTCTGCACCTCCTCGGTGATCTCGTCGATGCGCCGCAGATCGACTTCTACGGGCTTGAGTTTCTCGGCCGCCTGCAACGCGTTCCAGTCGCGGGCATTCGCGCCGATCTCGACGTCCAGGGCCACCTCCCGCGACAACGGGCCGTTGCGGCCCGCCTGCAGAGTGTTTGTGAAGCACACGTCGAACGACGTGTCCTGGCTAGGCGTAAAGATCTGCTTGTAGGACTCGCCCACGTTGTCCTTGAACCCGTAGTGGTTTTCCTTAGAATCTTTGATGGTCACGCTCAGTTTCTGGCCGTCGCCTACGTAGCCGTTGGAGCGGGCCTTAAGCGTGACCAGCGTGCCCTTGGACACGAAGTCGCGGATGCAGCGGGTATTTCCGGCCGGGGTGGCCTCGATGTTGAAGTGGATGGCAAACGCCGAGTGCACAAATAACACAACTACCGCGATAAGCGAAGAGTACATGACACGTCGGAGAGGGGGCCCAACCTTTTGGCTGAGCTAATAGCCTACATAGATAGTCTGTCTTAGGTAACTTAGCTACCCGACTGAGCATGGCGCCTAAAGAAGAACCTGATTTCGGCGATGTGGCGACGCCTGCGCCGGTGCCGTCGCCGGGTGAGGACATGAAGCCTGGGTTTGAAGATCCCGACGCCACCGATGTAGAGGATCACGAGGCCGAACAGTCTCACCAACCTGAGCCTGAACCGGAACAGCCTGAACCTGAACAGCCTGCTGAACCCGAGCCTGAAGTAGAGGGTGAAGTCGAAGAGCAAGTCGAAGAGGAACAGGAAGATGGTGAAGGTGAAGGCGAAGGCGAGGAAGGTGAGGAAGGTGAGGAGGAAGATGAGGAAGAAGACGAAGACGAAGACGAGGGCGAAGAAGAAGGCGAAGACGGAGACGGTCCTCGGAAACGCCGGAAAACTCGCCGTCGCCGTAACCAGTTCCTCGATGTCGAGGCCGAGGACGACGAGGACGACGAGGAAGAGCTCGACGACGACGAGCACGAGCTCACGCGCGAAGAAGGCTTTGTCGAGCCCGACACCGCCGAGCTCGAGCGCGACGACGACGAGGCCGAGGGCGTGCACCGCGCCATCAACATGCGCCACGACCGCGACCGGTTTGACCAGTTCTCGAACGAGGACGCCGAGCGGCTCGCCGACGAGCTGCGGCAAAAGTACGGCCGCAGCTCGGCCGGCAGTTTCCGCGGCGATAGCGGCGTGGTGCCGCAGCGTTTGCTGTTGCCGTCCGTGCACGATCCGAGCATTTTCGGGATCAACTGCCGGATCGGCAAGGAAAAAGACGCCGTACGGGCCCTGCTCCGCAAACAGATCAATATGCAGTACGGCCCCAACCCGCTGCAGATCTTCAGTGCCTTCCAACGTGATGCGTTCCCCGGCCGCATCTATATCGAGGCGCCTAACCGCAAAGCGGCTATTAATGCCGTGAACGGTATTGTGCATGTGTTCGCGAACTCCAAGATCCTGCTGGTGCCCATCAAGGAGTACCCCGATCTGTTCCGCATGCGCAAGTCGCAGGACACCGAGTTAGTGCCGGGCACGTACGTGCGGCTGAAGCGCGGCAAGTACGCCGGCGACTTAGCGGTGGTCGAGAATTTAAGCGAGAACGGCCTGGAAGTCCAGCTGCGACTGGTGCCGCGCCTCGATTACGGCCGCGCGCCCGTCGTCGATACCGCCGGCAATATCAAGCGCAAACGCGCGACGGCCACCGACCGGCCGCCGCAACGGCTTTTCTCGGCGAGCGATGCGGGGAAGTACGATCCCCGCAACCTGCAGCGCCGCGGCGCAACGTCCTACGTGTATGCCGGCGACGAGTACGACAACGGGTACCTGATCAAGGACTTCAAGCTCACGCTGGTGAGCAGCGAGGGCGTGAACCCCACGCTGGAGGAAATCACCAAACTCAACAGCGCGCGCGACGAAGGGATCGATCTCAACGCGCTGTCGGAGTCGCTGCGCAAAGATACCCAGCAACAAACGTTCCAGCCGGGCGAGCTGGTAGAGGTATCGCAGGGCGAGCAGACCGGGTTCCACGGTAAAGTCGTGTCGTCGGCCGCTGATATCGTTACTATCCGGGGCAGCGGCGACGACTTCAAGGGGATCGAGATCACGGTGCCGAACTCGTTGCTGCGCAAACACTTCCGGGTCGGTGACCACGTGCGGGTCACTGCCGGTAACTACAAAGATGATACCGGTATGGTTGTAAAACGCAGCAAAGACCAGGTCACGCTGCTGAGCGACCTGACGCAAACCGAGGTCACGGTATTCGCCAAAGACCTTAAAGCCGCCAGCGATATCGGCGGCTCTAATACTATCGGCCAGTATACGTTGCAAGACCTTGTGCAGCTGAACTCGCAGCGCGTGGGGTGTGTAGTCGATATCGAGCGTGATAACCTCAGGGTGCTTGCGCAGGACGGCCAGGTGGTTACTATCCCTGCCAGCTCGATTGTCGGCAAAGCGGCGATGGCCGGCCGGCAAGTGTCCACCGACCAAATGGGTCGCCAGATCGAGATCGGCGATAAAGCCCGCGAATGCTCGGGCGAGCGCCGCGACGGCACCATCATCCATATCTATCACCAGTACGTTTTCCTGCAGAACCGCGCGGTGGCCGAGAACCTGGGCGTGTTTGTGAACCAGGTGCATAACGTGGTCACGGTGGCCACTAAGAACGCTCGCGACGATAAAGGGTTAGACTTATCGAAAATGAACCCGGCGGCCGGCGCCGCGGGCGCGGGGGCTATGGCGCCTCCGCCGGCGCGGTCGGCGTTTAACGCGCGCCGCATCATCGGGCGTCGCGTGACGGTGGGCGGCGGCTCGCATTATAAAGGCTTGAAGGCGATTGTGCGCAACGTCAACGACACTACCGCGCAGATCGAGCTCGAGGCCCGCAACAAGGTCATTGCCGTCGACGTCACGAAACTGATGATACATGCTGCCGACGGCCGCCTCACGCCGTTCCGCGACTTCATCACCCAGCCCTCGGGTGGGCTCCGCGGCAACCAGCGCTCCGACGGCGGCGGGCGCACGCCCGGAAGAGCCCCGCACGGCTCGCAAACGCCGGCATGGGCATCGGGATCGGGCGGCCGCACGCCGGCATGGGCCGGCTCAGGCAACCAGTCGGGCAACGGCGGCCGGACGCCCGCATGGGCCGGCGGCAAGACCCCCTCGGGCGGCCGAACACCGGCCTGGAGCGGTTCAGGCAGCCAAACGCCGGCCTGGAACTCGGGCTCTAAAACGCCGGCCTGGAATGCCGGCTCGCAAACCCCGGCCTGGAACTCAGGATCGCAGACCCCGGCCTGGAACGCCGGTAGTCGTACCCCGGCCTGGAATAGTAACAGCAGCCGCACGCCGGCCTGGAACGCCGGCAGCTCGGCCGCCGGCTGGGAAGCGAGCTCGCGCTCGGCAGCGACGCCGGGCGCGTCTTTCTACTCGGCCGCGCACACGCCGGGCATTTCCAGCGCGCCGACGCCGGGCGTCTACGAGAGCGGGCCCACGCCTGCGCCCTACAGCTCGGCCAAGACGCCGGGCGCCGTAGGCACGCCTGCGGCCTGGGGCGATGCCGACGAAGACGTTCCTCGGTACGAGCCCGACTCGCCATGATTGGCGGGTTTTTATGGCTTGTTTAAAAGATACATACCTACATAGCTTAATGACCAAGGCCTTGTAAGCATGAGCCTGACCCTACATACTAGCCATGGCGACATCAAGCTGCTGTTGTTTTATGAGGAAACGCCCGTAGCGGCCGAAAACTTCTTGGCTCAGTGTGCTCAGGATAGTTACGACGGTTTATCGGCGCGCCATAGCGATAAAGGCTTTCTTATCCAGTTCCCGCTTAAGACAGCGGGCATCCATCCCGGGATCTTAGAAACACGGCCTACAATCCATCATACAAGAGTAAGTTTTAAAAGCCTCCTTGCGGGGCGCATATTTATATACATACTAACATCCAGGGCTCCATAGCCGTGGCCAAACAGGGCACGAACGGCTTCTACATTGCATACGACCGGCAGCCGGATCTCGACGGCGTCCACACTGTTTTCGGCCGAATAACCGCGGGATTCGATGTCCTGGACATTTGGGAAACGGGGGTAACTACGAACAAGAAAGTACTGGCCGACAACACCGAGGTAACGATCCAGTCAGTGACTATCCATGCCAATCCGTTTGCCCAGGCCCAGTTAGAAGGGGACCATGAAACCCCTAAAAACTCTGACATTTAGACAGTTAAAAAAGCCGGGTTCCGCGCTTATCGTAGGTAGCAGTGCGGAAGTTCGGCAAAGGCCGCGGCTCGACCTTGCGTTTCCGGCCTTCCGTAAACAGCACGTGCCGCATAGCAATAGGGTCGTAGCGCACCTGCGTCATGATCGGACATGTCCGCGGCCGGTGCACATACCGAGTAAACCCTGTTTTCGCTGTAGACACCAGCTTTATGAGGGTCAACCTTGTCTTATTCTTGGCCATGAAAAATCGGTTAGTCAAGCGGTGATCTCCAGGCATGACATACATGACATAGCTGGCTCTCGCGAAGCGAGCTGGTTGACGTCGACCAGAAAAATTAAAAGAAAATACATGTAACATACATATTAATATAAAGCCCCACCCCTTAGTTACAAGTGCCTACTCTGTGATAGAGTATATAGCTTTCCGCATGCGACTGTTTGTCATGTCCTACCTAGACAGCCAATTCCCTACATTGGCTAGCGTGGCCGCCAACATCGACCCGCAGAGCCAAAAAGTCAAGGCCGACAAAGAGAAGCTGGAAAAAGACTTGGTGAAATACCAGGAAGAAAGCCGCGAAGCATCCCGGAAAGCTACCGAAAAGCTCCATGCCGCTCTCCGCCAGGCCCCTTCTAACCTTGCCGCTGGACAGGCGGCGTTAGATGCTTTGCCTACAGAAAGTCTTCAGTCTAGTCTGCAGTCTGCTTTTGACGACCTCGGCGATCTGGTCCAGTTCCGCAGCGTGCTGGAACTTGTCCGGTCCGCCCAGGGCCTTGAGAACCAGCTAGGCAGTCTGCCGGTCGCCCAGGCGTCGGAAATGTATCATATCCAAGTTCCCTTGCTTCTGAAAAACCTCGAGGAGATTGCCTATACCCGCAATAACAAGGCGGCGCAGCTTGCCGACGAATTGAGACACCATTTAGTCGCCCAGGTGTCGAAGCCGCTATTGACAAAAGCGTTGGACTCAATGGCCACGCTGCTGAAAGACAGCCAGTGGCCGAAGAAAGAGCCTACCAGTCAAGAATTCTTGGATGCGCTGCGAAATGCCTTGCGGTTGGAGTCCCCCGACCAGCCGGTTCTGGAAACGTTTGTGGAGTTGGCAGCCGCTTTGGACGAGCGTGTGCGGTTCAACTTCGAGTCCGAGCGCGAGACCGCGCGGCCCGATAAACCGGAATGGCTCCTGGGGTACTTTTTCAAGATCGTCGACCCGCACATCAAGTGGCTGGCCCGTACCGTGCAGCCCGTGCTGGCCAGCGTGTTCCCGCAGCGCGAGGCGCTCAACGAGCTGTGCTCGGCGCTGATCCCCAGCTTCTACCGCGCGCTAGGCCACTATTTCCAGCAGATCCAGGACTCTCCCGAGCTGGTGTGCCATTTGATGCAGGAATCGCTGTCGTTTGATCAGGACTTGCATGACCGCTACTTCTATCAACCAGCAAACCTCGACGGCGATTGGGCAGGGCTATCGGGCACATTGCTCAATCATAATAACCAGTACCTAACTCGGTTTGTGGAGGCGGAAAAGAGCTCGACGTTTGCCGAGTTCCAGGAAATTGTTGAGGCCCCGACGGCGTGGAGTATCGATATGGACGCGGTGGGCGCCGATACTA
The DNA here is from genome assembly GCA_030581455.1 of Wickerhamiella allomyrinae. NCBI lineage: Eukaryota > Fungi > Ascomycota > Dipodascomycetes > Dipodascales > Trichomonascaceae > Wickerhamiella > Wickerhamiella allomyrinae. Next base: position 330,868 of record JAKTTL010000007.1, read on the forward strand.
CTAAACCCACTGTTTCTGCGCTTAATGTGCGCCAGCTCTTTGATAAAACCACGCAAACGATCAGAGGCCTGGCGGCCCCCAGCCTGAAACAGACGTTTGTTACCGAGATCGAGCTGCCTTTGCTCGAGGTATACTTAGATACTCTTGACGAGAAGTTACAGGCCTATATCACGTTGCACTCATCTATTGGCCGCGCCGTAGGCTCGGTATCGGCCGAAGACCGGAAAAAGCTCAGTGATATGGTCGGCATTGAGTACCTCACTCATATCTTCTGTTCGGCAGAGACGTGTCTGCAGTTTCTAAGGGCTGCCAGCAACGAGCTGGTGTTTGTGGAGCTCTCGCCATCTGATGACCGCGGGGTTTTCGACGACCAAATAGATACCTGTCTGAACATCACCAGCCGGGCCGCCCATGAACTGTCGTCGCATATTTTAAGAGAACTCCAGCCATTGTTACGACCATACCTCAGGGTAGACTGGCACTCGCCCGGAGATGCCTCTTCGATGTCGCCTCAGCTAGCGCCCGTGGCTTCCCGGCTGCACAAGTATACGTCTTTCCTACTATCGGCGACTAGTCCGGCCGATGCGGCGATGATTCTCCGGGCAGTGTCCTCTAACCTGGCCGACTACCTGTATAATAACATTGTCAAGGGTTCTACATTCACGCGAGCCGGCGGCGCGCAGCTGGCGCTGGACGTGAATAGTTTGTGGACGGAGACTAACTTGGTGTTCCCGCCCGGCGCTCAGCGCCTGCGGCGAGCGGCCGCGTTTCTGGCCGACCCGTCGGACTCCACCGACTTGTCGGACCAGGAACATGAGTCGCTAAAAAGACGGTGCGTTTGAAAATATGCATTTATTAACATAAAAAGTAGCAACAATCTGGCCGACTAGGCCGACTGTGCATCTATTAACAAAACTTAGGTTATTCTTTGCCATTAGCATTGGCATTGGCTTTGGCTTTCGCCTGGCTGGCTTTGATATTGGCTTTGGCATCCTCGGGTAAAGGCGGATGGGCATGGTCATCTACATAGCAGGCCAGCATAGCTCGTCGCAAGCTCGCGCCATCAGCATCCTCATTGCCGGAGTCGTCCGACGTATTGTACCACGACAGATCGGCTTCGGGGGTATTGGATGTATGCACGGTAAACTCGTCCTCGCTAGGGTCGCGCTCGAAGTTGTAGTAGTTGACATTCTGTTGACCCTGGCGAGTAGCTGCCATTGCCGGCGGCTGCGGGATACCTTCCGAAGTCTGGCGCTCGGCGGGACGAGAAGGCTCCGAATCGCTGTCTGAACTCTTGAGTTCGTCGCCGTCGTTATAGGCAGCCGACCCGACAGGGATATCGTCGTCTTTGTCGCCATCGGCAGTACTATCGCTAGCCGACATGACCTCGCCTTCCTCGTCTTCAGCCGGCCGGTCTTCAACAAAGTGGTTCTGCACCAAATGATGCACTACCGGCCACCCGTAGGCATTGCTGAACCGGCGGCGCACAATAATGTTGTTGTGGGCATCCGGCAGCAGCTGCACTAAAACTTTACGCCACGACTTATCATGATGCCATGCGCGGGCCATTTTCTCTTCCTTACGAGCCACCTCGGCGCGGGTATCTTTCTTCTCTTTTTTCTCCACTTTATCGGTCACCGTGGTGGCGATATCCAGCAAGGTCGGTCGGGTGCGGAACCGTCTAGGAGGAAGATCGCGCTCGTGGTAGACTCGGTCGTGGAAAATGACATCGTCGCGAGCATCGGGGTCGTTGATGAAGTCGATATCGGGATGAGGCGGCAGGAAAACCGATAGCCCGGACTCGATCAGCGACGCCTTCTTAGGCAAATGCACTGGCTGTTTCTCAAAGTCTTGCGCGGCCACTTTGCCCACCTGCGAATGCTCGATGATTTTGCTTTGTTTGCGGGCAAACGGATTGCTGAAAGGGTTCCAGGTCGACAGCGGGTGTTTAATGGAATTATGTCGCTTATCAGCCGACTCGTCGCCATGGTATTCCTGCACAGCCGAATCTTCGGGGCTATTACGGTGGTCGTCCGGATCGTCGCTCGGAATGCGTTGGTAATTAGCGGCATTCGTGCCGTCGCGCGCGGCGGCGGCCTTGGAAATGGCTAGCCAGTCCAAATACAGCAACGACGCCGTTCGGAGGGGCACAATGCCATCATTTACTGCATTCGCGTAGATGGTACGATGCCGGAACTTTTTGAGTACCGTGCTAAGCGGGCCGGTAGGCAAGGTTTCCAGTAATGGCTTGTCTTTACCGGCGATCCAGCTGAGGCCAAGATCGCGGCCCGATTTGCCAACTACGCCGAAATCAAGCGCCATACGCACATACCCGGGGTTTTCCGACGAAATGCCCAGGAACGGGGTGGCCAGAGCGATGAAATTGATGAGCTCGATGTTGCGCTCGGCAAAGAACCCGGGATTGACCTTCTCAATGTACCCTAATGCATACGACTGCACCAACCCGCCTAAAGAATGGCCGACAAACGACATTTTCGCCGGGTTATACGTCGGCACCAGCTCGTACATGAGCCAGTCGGCTAACCGGCGGCCCAGCTTCTTAATGCCCTGCTCGGTCCGGCCCACATTCCCCGTGTATCCTCTGCAAATGAGGTTCTCGCCCTTTTCCACCGCTGCTTTTTCGATCTCCTCCTTGACATAGTACATATCAGCACTAACAGTGGACACCAAGCCATGGGTCAACACACATAAATGCAGAGGCTCGTCCATGCGCGGGAGCGGGAACATCCACAAGGAAGTGGTGTCTTGGACATCGACTTTGTAGGATACCGCGCACAAATCACCAGCAACGTCATCGCCCGACGATTTCGCGGCGTCCTTGCTAGTGGCGAGCACAAACGAATGCTCGACTTTGGCCGATGTTGAAAATAACATCTCGTTAATGACATCCACGGTCCATACATGCTCGTGCGCGCCCGTGATCAGCAGTTCCGCGTCAAAATGCTGGCCAGCCCGGACATTGTTGTCGTATTTCGGCTCGTCGGCTTTCGATTCCACCCGTTCCGTCTCACTATAAGTCTCGGGCCGGAAATCCACATACAATGTGTAGGGCCCCTGCAGGTACGCGGCGCGCAACGCGGCGGTTTCCTTGTTTCTGACCCGGATCCACAGCGAATGCCGCATGGCACTGGCCATTGGCGTGTATTTAACCGTATAGCGGCACATTTCGCCGATCTTCAACGGCCCCGCCGCCCTGAACAGCACGGCATCCGGGCAGTCGAGCTCCGGGTTGGGTTCGAACCGGTCCGATTGAGGCGGATCACCGGCCGCTATACTTGATCCGGAACCCAAGGTCGGGCTCGACAGTTTCCCTTCGGGCGAACCGACCGATGCCATTGGAGTTGCTGAATCAGGTAGCCAGGCCGCGTCCTGCCCCTACCCAAATGCATCCGATTGATGTAGCGAGTTCATGCGCTTTAACAAGCATATAAAAAACAAGGAGGGATGCCAGCCTGGCCCTACAGTAATCCTCACCCGGATCAAAGTACCCTTCCTCGTGTTCAGGTAGAAATGTTGCGTTTTCTTATTCACGGTTCCTTAGCGGCTGCCTCGCCTGCCCTATCTGCCCTACAGTCCTTGCCTAAAGCTCCTGCAGCGGCCGACCCGCAAGACTATTTGGACCCAGAATTCCATGAGGTGGCCGGCGTGGTGACTGCCCAAATGACCCAAGTGGACCGGGTGTTTGACCAAAACACCTTCCGGGCATGGTCATTGAACGCGGACTGTGACCGGGCGTTCTGGGGAGACCCCAACCCCAGCCCTGGCGATGGCTCGCCCGACAGCTCGTCTGACGGCTCGTCCGACGATGGTGACAATGACGATGGAGGGAACAACATTTTCGGTCCTGGAAACTCGAGCAATCCCGACGGTTGGTCCAATTCAGAGCCCCAGCCTTCATTGGTGCCGGGGCCGCCTGTTCTGTTGGAGAAAATCACCAATCAACTCACTTATTATACCCTCAATGTTACTATTGGCACTCCTCCTCAAGAGTTCGCGGTCCAAGTCGATACTGGATCCAGCGATCTGTGGGTGCCTAGTAACTTGCTGCAATTCGACGGCTTTAACCAAAGCGCATCGTCGACTTTCAAGTTCCTGAACAATAACTTCTTCATTCGCTACGTTAAGGACTTCGCTAAAGGCTACTGGGGGCTCGAGACCGTAACCCTCGGCACCTCAGGCGTCACTGTGCAAAACCAGCAGTTTGCGGTGGCTACCGAGGCCCCGAACTCTAACGTGGGCATTCTCGGCATCGGGTTGCCCGAGTCCGAGTCTACCCATAAGGTTTATGTTAACCTTCCCCAGCAGCTGGTGCGGCAAAACAAGACGCGCCGCAATGCATATTCGATGTATCTCAACGATCGGCAGGCTAAAACCGCGACTATTCTGTTTGGCGGAGATGACAAGGCCAAACATGGCAATTTAACTGAACATGCATTTAACACTAACTACTCCATCAGCATCAACCTGGCCCAGGTCAAAGTTGGCAAAACCAAGCTGCTGAACCAAACCTTGTCGGTGCTATTGGACACCGGAACCTCGCTTGCATATCTTCCGGACGATCATGTACGTCAAGTTGCCGATGCATACGGAGCCAAATTTAATCCGTCGTTGGCGATGTATGTCGTGCATGAGCGAGCGCTGGCGAACCGCACCCTAGATGGGATCCATTTTGATTTTGGAGGCGAGCCGATTATTATGGGCAAGCGGGAGCTTTTCTGGCCGCTGAGTTGGTTCACGCTGCAGGCCAGTCCTTATTATGTGATGACCTTATTGCCAAATCAACAAGCTATGGGCTTCAATATTCTCGGAGACGCGTTTCTGCGGGCCGCATATGTCATCTATGATCTTGATCGTCGCACGGCCCAGATAGGCCCGGTGAGGGAATCGGCCTTAACCGATATTGTATCCTTGTAGGGCTTTAGGGAAATAACTCGGAGGCGATGGAGCGCCGACCGCCGGGGCAGTGCCCGCATCGCCTGTCATGTGAAACCAGCCCCTGACAGGTTTCTCCTGCATGAAAGCAATATGTAAGGTAAGCGTACCCACACCCTTATTCCGCCGCGTGTGGGGAAACATCGGTGGGCGGCGGCGGGGGGCTCTTCGCACCACCGGTACCGCTCATAGTACCTGATAGTGCCCATGATCTCCATGCTGGCACTTAAAGTGGTATACATGTTTGTGGTATTC